>BMAU01017396.1:0-417853 GCA_019973935.1 Trichonephila clavipes | reverse complement strand
AATCATTTCCATTCACAACACTAGTGGTCAAGGCATTGGATCGTGGCTGTCATGTCACGAGTTCAAGCCAAGTACCACTAAAGACGCGCCGTGTAGGGGTGCAATGCACATTAAATCTGTCAAGAGCTTAAATGTCCTCCCATTGGTGTGGTAGTTAGGAGAGGGAAGTTCCAGCTCAGGTGTCCTCCTTGACCATAGTTTAAAATTACGAGGACTGTCGCCAGAAGCCCTCATGTAGCTGAACGTTAACATTCGCTCACTCCACCATTTAGGTGTTGTTTCCCACAAATGTAAAAAGGTGCATTTTTCATTAGAAAATATTTTGTTTTGCTAGACATTCTGCTGATTAATGAGTATAAAATTCTTGTGAACCCGAGATAGTAAACAGAATATTCACAATTTAGTAGGAAGTATATATAAATATGAAACACAATTTAGTATTCTTTTATTATAATAAAAGTTTTAAAAGTGATGCAAAATAAAGTTATTATATACAAGTAAAATTTTCAGTTTTAATGAATAGGATGGGCTTTAGATACTTGTATCTGTACAAACTTCATAGAGAACATGAATCCATTTTGCATACATATTTGTTTCTTCTCGATTTTTTTTTGACTTTTGGAACCCCAGGATTCTGTGGAACACAGTTTGAAGACCACTGATATAGAGTAAAAAATATCGCTGAATGATTTCTAATACTTTTGTAGTGATTTTAATGTATTGTATTTTAAACAAGGGTAAATATAATCTATATTTTTAATTCTTAATAACTTAGTTCACATTCAATTTTGTACTTAATTTTGAAAGTTATGGTAACCTGAAAAACTTTCATGCATAATTCATAAAAGTTATTCCAATGCATTCATTACAATTATTTGTGTAATGTAATCCAGTCAAATAAAAAATTTCATGTACAAAAGAGAATTTTTATTTCAAACAAAATTTCAACACTATATATACACATATATAATTAACATCCACAATATTAGTACAATTAAAATGAATATTAATTAAAACAATTATACACACACAATGATGTCCATTGAATAGCCACTAACAAATATTCTTTAAAAGACTAAAATTATAAATACATTTAGCCTAATAAAAAACATCAGCTAGTATCTCAATCAAACAAAATTCTTATAAAACACAAATAAAAATAAATTAAAAGAGTATCCTGAAAAAAATAAGTCACGAATGTATATAATCCATATTTTTGTTTCGTTTGAAATTTCCAACAAAGTAACATAACAATAAATATTTTTACATTCAAATTAATATCTAATGTACAAAAAAATGACATTCAGTTATAATTACTAACTTTTCAATTTGGCATAAAGTTGTACAAAATAACAGTTTTCGGCTTCTATCATTAGTTTTCCTAGCATACCTGTTACGTCACCAACGATTGCTATAGCGTGGAGAAAGACTGAACCTCATAAACTGAAAACATGTGTCAGAAACAGGGTGGCGGAGATCCACGCACTTTCAAAGTCTATCATTGGAAACATGTGAGCTCCAAGAACAATCCTGCCGACTTAATTTCCAGAGGCTGCAATGTGGATGAACTTTTAAAGAACGAAATGTGGTTCTTGGGTCCAGATTTACAAACTGAAGAACACTCAGTCATTGAAAGAGTCACAGCACATTTTAGTTCATCTCTGTAGGAAGGATCAGGAAAAAGCTGATTGTCCTCGTATACATCTGACAAATTTTTTACAGATGGCGCTACAGTGCGTTGATGACGTAACAATACCTTTTATAAATTGTGATACTCATCTTGTAAATAGTATACATTTTCTCATTTCAAAGTTCTAAACCAGATATTTACATACATTTGAGTAGTATTACTTATTTTTTAACATTTGTATATATGTCAAATGCATTACCTTGCAGTATTTTTCATTTAAATATTCCCTATATTCTTGAAAATGTAAGGCAGGTTTCTGAACTTCCAAGGTGTAAATATGAAATGGTGGAAACCAGAATAAAAGAGCAACACACATGTACACAAAAAGTGAAATATTATCAATTACAGCACATGAAGGTATAAATAATTTTTTATCCGAATTTAACTATAACTAGAATCAAGATTTTGGTATAACAGAAATTCATTTTGAATATCAAATGTTTGCACATTTAACATAATTAGGTTTGATGAAAAGTTCATGGTTCTATAAAAAGATACTATTTATTAAATTACAGACACAATTAAGACTGCCTTAATCTGTACTATTACTGTTTAATGAGAAACACACAAGAGAATTAATGACCCTTTATAAAGACAGATAAATACTCAAGGTTAATGTAAAATAAATTATTACAGAAGATTAACTAATGTTCTCTCCTGAAAAGAGAAAAATATATTAAGATAAAGTTTGATTCTATTTTTATTACTCTAAAAATTGGAAATTATAAGTGATTGTCACCAAAAAAATATTATAAATGACAATCCAACAGTAATTTTTTTTACATCTGAAATATTAGACTTCTCTTTAATAAGTTAGATCAATTGTTTTTTCTTTAATATCACAACACAAGTCAAATAATATTAAACAGAGTAACCAATCAAACAATCAATGGTTGATGGAAACATTTTGTGTATGAACTAAGTTTGAAGAGCTTTTGTTAACTGTAGTTTTATTCAAAATTATTTTTATTTACAGTGCATTGTTTTGAAACAGTTCTTGCTTTTATGGGATTTAGAAGTAAGTGTAAATCCCAACATTAACTAAACTTTTTAAGAGAAATAACTTACTCTACTTCTAATGTCATTACAGAGCTATGTTTACATTTTGTGGTAGGCCTCATATAATTTGACATATTTACATAATTCAGAAAGATGCTAAACTCAGACTTATTTAATACTGATCAGATAGTTTGAGACCAAAAAAGAACTTAGAATAACTATATAAATTTTACTTAAAGTTTCTTTTTTAGAAGACCATACGTAAAATCTTGGAATTATAAGTGTATCCAAATTTTAAAAAGAATATTTTCTATCCAGAAATAAAGAGCAATACATTAAAATACAGAATGTGTATTTAAATTAGTTTTCATAAACTGAAATTTCAAATGATTCTTACTCTACCACGTCAAGGTAGCAGCCACAGAGAAGTGAATACAGTTGGACCTCTACAAATGGGCATCTTTAGGATAGGGAACTAAATCAACTTCTAAAAAAATATATTAATGAATCGCATGTTGTAAATCACTTGCAATATTTAGAATTAAACATGACTGAACTTTATTATGACAACAATTTTAATGGGGAAGTGATAGCAAATAAGATACGAGTTTATTCAATTAAGAAATCTTTATTTTAAGTTGTTTCAATATTATTACTATTGAGACTTTAAATTTATGCATATAACCAGATTATTTCTTACAGTTACCCATTTGCAAAAATTCAAATGTGTTCTTTTTTTTATTTATTTAAATCAACTATTATAAATATATTGTTAATCTGGAGTTTTCACAACATGTGGATTTAAAACCTACAGTAAAAATGAACATATATATTGCACATTACATACTAGCTAAGAATTTAAATATATAGACTTAAAATTTTTTTAAAGCCTCCTTGTCAATCAGGAACTCTATATTGGAATGACCTAAAACTGCCTATAATAAAAAGGAACATACATGTATTGACATACACTTAAATCATTAGAAATTATTAAACGCCTTCTAGTTACTCAGCATTGCAGTGTGATCTAAAAACACCTACAGTAGAAAATTTCATATATTGCACATGGATACCTGGAAATTGTAAAATTATTATTAGATTAACACCTGTTTTAATTTCCAGTCATTTTATCTAAAATTAATGTTAAAACCAAAAATTCATTTTTATACAGTTTTGCTGCCAAAACCAGACTCGTTGATACACTTTGACATTCTTCTTGGGCAGGTTTTCTCAATGTAGTTGAAGGTTTCTGAGAAGTCTTCTTTTTTGTTGAAACATATGTCTGTCTTTATCTTTTTATTTGGTGGCTCCATATTCAAAGTTCTTGCTACAATTTCTTCTTTAGCTTCAGGGAATAAATGTGATGAATCGACATTATTTCTTAAGTGTTAAAATGTTATCATATTGTTCTGGGGATATTTTATTTGTTAATTGCATGCATTCTTTCTGGAATACTTCCTTGGAAATTTCGGTCCGTGTAGATGTGGCCCTCAAATTATCCACATGTGCTTCTTTTTCCAAAACTTTCTAATCTTCACAAATAATCATTTCTTCATCTGTTATACGGGAACCTAAGGATGGTCTCTCCTCTAGTATAGTTCCATAACTTAAAATCTTTAAAAGTGTCAAATGTACGAGTATCCTTTTCTATTGTAATATGTACCAAATCAATGTGATCCTCCAAGGCCTTTTTGGAAATGAGTTCTGCACTGCAAAAAATACATCTTACCTGTTTAATTGTACTTACCTTATTATGAATCAATTTCGCATGTCGATATAAGTTCGAAACTGTAGAGAAGGTCTTATCACATTCAACACATTTAAAGCTATTCATTTCTAAATTTTACAAGTAATATATATTTAAAAAAAATAAAGAACATAAGATAATAAAAACAGACAAATTTATGTAATAAAAATGAGTATTAATTCTCGATACCCACAAAGAATTCCTTCAACTATCCTTTAATACTGAAAAAAAGATAAAAAATAAGAATTATTATTAGAATGGATTAAATTTTCTTGATTAAAAATTACTGCATGTTTGAAATTAAAATCTGAATTCATCCATACCCCTAAACAAAACGTGGTTTTTATTTTACAAAAAAATGATTCATTATTCTGCAAAAAGCAATACGGAATTAATTTTTTAAACAATGTTGATGTAAAAATAATAATTGTTAAATAATGAAAAACAAATTACTTACCGCTAACCAAAGAAAATTTGCTTTTCAAATAAAAAACGGACACACTACTGACCTGAAATACAAAATTATTATTACTATGGATTGTATCTCTTTGATAGTAGATATCTACATGTCTGACACTAAATTCAATTAGTTCCTGTTGAAATAAATACATATTGAATTGCTTTCGATTTGCAGAAGAAAATAAATCAATCTGAATTCATTCAAAAATTCAAAGAAAATACGCGGGTTTTTAATTGAAATTATTCATTAATATTTTCAATTAGTTCCTGTTGAAATACATATTAAATTGCTTTCGATTTGCAGAAGAAAATAAATCAATCTGAATTCATCCATAGGTTCTAAGAAAATACGCGGGTTTTTTTTTTATTTAAGTCATTCATTAATATTTTGTAAAAATCAATATGAAATTAGTTTTTAAAACAATGTTGATGTTCATTAATAATCGTTAAATAATGAAAAATTACTTACAGCTAAATACAAAGGAAATATTCTTTTTAAAAAATAAAATGACGCGGACACACTCGCTATGCTAAACTGGAAAACAATTTACAAAATTTTTCCCTTTTGGTAATGAAGGAGATTTTCCCTTCCCCTCAGGATGCCACCGCTTCCTGGTGATTTAGATTATTTTTAACATTAAGATTCTTCCTGTCAGTATGAGCTTTATGCGTGTGCACTCGGAGGCATCGAACCCAGACCTTCCGAACTGGAGTCCGATGCTCTAACCACCAGGCTACCCACGGCCTATATCATTTCACGTACAGTAAGACCCCGCTTAACGCGGGGTATACGTTCCATCAAAGTTGAGCGTAATATGAAACAGCGTTAAACGAGGTTACCTCATGTAAATAATGGGGTTAGGGGAAGATGGGTAGAAAATTGGTCAGGTATTTTACCATTAAATCTGTTAAATATGTTTTTTTATAATAATGAAATAAAAAATTTATTTTTTAAAAATATAGAAACATGATTAGTGAATATACATACAAAAATAAATAAAATTCTAAGTCCGCGTTTTTCAGTGGAGAAGTCTCTTTTTTGGCGAAATGCGGCGCATGCGCAGTAGATGTTTTTAATTTTAACAGTTTTAACGAAGTTAGCGCATTCGTAATTGTTTTATTTTTATTTTAACAGTTTAATTCTCCAACGGTTTTTCTCGCGCATGAGCAGAAAGCTTTTTTTTTCTTCAAAAAATCCGTTACACAGCAAACGGTTATTTCTTTCGCTCCGGTTGGGTCAGCTGTTCGGCTTCGTTTTCTTCGATTTGGGAATTACTTTTTACAGGTAATTTTTTTCTTTATTTCTTTCTTCACATAAATTTCAAAAGATTGCCATGATGTCCAGCGATGCTCTTAGGATTCATTTGAATGAATGCATGAAAAATTACGATTACTATTGTTAAAGGTTTTTTGCTATGTTGCCTGTGCTTGGAAAGAAAGCTGTTTTAGAATGGTGCATGGAAGAAGGTTTGATTGGATCATCGTAAGTGTGTCCGAAATGTGGAAAAAGTATGGAATTAAAAGAAAGAACGGGTAAGAAAGTGAATGATTATTTTTGAATGGTACTGCAAAATTCAGTCTAGTGTGAAAAAGGATACCCATCATGTGTTTAGGAGTGTAAAGAAATGGTTTTGGATTGAATTGAGCAATATGGATTTGTGCGTCGTTTTTTTAGTGATGCAAAAATAAAAATGTTTCGGAAGGTGCTCTCAGAAATATGCAGTAGCACACTGGTATAATTTCAGTAGGCAACTCATCATCATCATAAATGTCGGAAATAGCAGCATTTTTTTAAGGTAAGTGAAATTATTTCCATTTTTAAATGCCTGATTTTTGCAGCGATGTTCAGTTTCTAAACTTTAAAATGCTATTTTTAATGATTTTCCTTCCGCCATCTTGAATTTCGCGCTCCGGCGTTGCGTGTTGTGGTAGGGTTGTAACTCCAAAACACAACACGCAAAAACACGCCAAATTGGCGATTTTTCAAAATTTGGCGGAGAAGTGCCGGATTCGACAATTTCACCAAAAAATCTTGTTAAGTTTTGTCCTAAGTCGCTAAAAATGAAAACAACGTGGCTCTGTATCTGTAATTCTTATTTTTATTAATTATAATTAAGTTATTGTGTTGTCATCTAAAATAATCATGCATCTAAAATTTCAGCACAATTGAGCGCTTTAAAATGTATTTTATTAACGATTGAAAATTCCCCGAAGATAAATAAATAACATTCCACGAAACATTTTGATGGGTTATACTTTCAATAATTTTTCAGAATTGTTTGTGAAAAACATTTCCTTAACATTTTGCGAGACTGATTCCTCAACCTTTTTATTTATTTAATTATGTAGGGTGAAGGCTCCGTTCTCATCCGGGTTAAATACAAAATAAGGGGAAAGGCAAAGTTCATATTTTGATACATATAAATACTGGACAAGTCACGACATCTGCATTTTAGACAGTAATAAATGAACAATTAGAAGAGGCTGGTTACTGCCTGTATCATTAGTTTAAATAACAACATCGAAAATGTCCTCCGCGCTATGCTCTTATTTTGCCGCTTTTATCACGTCTCTCAGAATGCGGATTCAGGTAATGCTAAAAAGTCATATCAGCGCCATCTGGCGTTCATGGATATTTAAGCTAATTTTTCCTTTGTTTTTAACAATAAAACGCGAACTTTTCCTTCTGCATTTAGCAATACTTGCCACACAATTTATTGGACGCAACAATTTAGTTTCTTATGCCCTTCATATCAATTAATTTTAATATCACTGTATCCAATGATTTTAAATTAAATACGTTTTCTAGCATTTGCGATTTAACAAGTATATCAACTATTTCATCTTTCGATAAAATAATTTTTCTGACACGTTTCCTTGTTATGTATGTAATAGTTATATTTAACATTTTTTTTTTTTTGTCTTTTTCTATATTTACTGTTATAAATGCAAAAGTCAGATAATATTGTTTCACTTGAATAAGGCAAAATAAAAAAAAAATTTGTAATTTTAAAAAACAACCTTGTTCAATTCCTACTATTGTGGCTCACACTCTCTACATATTTATTTATCTTCTTGGAATTTTCAGTCGTTAATAAAATACATTTTAAAGCGCTCATTTGGGCTGAAAATTTATATACATGATTATTTTGAATGAAAATACAGTAATTTAGTTATAATTAGTAAAAATTAATTGATTAAAACTAATTATTTAAAGAATTTGTGGTGAAAGAAGCATTTCTCATTCTCATTTATTTTATTGTGGTTCTCATCACACACCGTAGTGTGTTTACATCAGGAGTGGATCAAGACAGCGTTCTGCACCCAGTTAGATTTTTAATGCAGTGCTAGCGCCATCTGTTATGAAACATGGAAACTAAAATAATTGATTGCCTTGCTATTTTTGTTTAACTGAATTAGTCGAACTGTTGCAAAATGAAGTGAAATAAAAGTGCCGCTAGGCGGCGTTGTTTTTGTGACGTCAGTCTGCGAGCTGACGAATATATTCAGAGTACTGGTTGGACGCTCGGCGGTTGCCGAACGTTTATTTTTTATGTATTTTAATGTGCCGTCCTCAGTAGAATAAAAGAATTATCTTGAAAGACGTCTAGTCTTATTTTGACCAAAGTTACTCAGCATCTGGTAGATGCACCTGCAACTGAATTTCTAGAATATAGTGGCGTCCGCGACAGGACTCGAGTACTTTGGATTTGAATATTTTAGTTGAACTCTGAATTTTTGATATCGAAAGTGAATTTAAAAGCACAACGAAAAGGACTGAGGACGGCTTTTTCTAATTGTTTGAAGAAATTCGAATCTGAATTAGCACAGGAACTCTGCAATTTTGAGACACTTTCGGTTTTGAAAATTCAATTCAACGATAAATTTGTGAGAATGGACTCTTGCCAGAACGCGATTTCAGAAACATTGTTGTTGTCTGATGATGGTGAGCATTTATTCGCTGAAGATTTGGAAGATGCTGAAATCTACCGAGAAAAGTTCTGGGAGCTTACTACGAAAATAGAACTGAAGTCGCAACAGTGTACTGTTCCGAGCGATAAAGAATCAAGGAAATTTAAACTCCCAAAAATCGAACTAAAAAGTTCAATGGAGAGGCGAAAGAGTATTTGACCTTTTGGAGCCAATTTCAAAAGATACACGAAGATAGAAGAATTGCGGCAGAGGATAAAATGCAGTATTTGTTACAATCGATGGAGCCAGGGTCCAAAGCAGAGAGATTAGTACTAAGTTTCCCTGCTACTGCTGCAAATTACCCAAAGGCGATAGATCAACTGAAAGAAAGATTTGGACGAGAAGACTTATTAGTACAAATCTACGTTCGAGACCTGTTAAATTTGGTTATGAAAAATGCTGCAACCGGAAGAGCGAAGACAGATTTACCCTTACTTTATGATGAACTTCAAAGTAAATTGAGATCCTTGGAGAGCTTGGGGAAGACTCAAGATAAATACGGAGATTTTCTGACGCCCTTAGTGGAGAGCTGCCTGCTTGAGGAAGTGTTGGTCGCCTGGGAAAAAAGCAGAAATCACCAAACAGAATCCGAGGGATCCCGTTCTTTAGAACAGTTGATGAACTTTCTTCGGCAAGAGGTGAAAGGAGAGGAGATGGTTCTTTTGGCACGCACCGGCCTCACCCCCCACCAGAATCCACGAAAAAAGGATTATCATGCAACACAGGTAAATAAGGTAGAAACGACGACAGCAGCAGCTTTAGTAAATATGGACAACCCAGGTAAGAGAATTTTAAACTGTAATTTTTGTAATAAGTCGCATCCAAGTGAAAAATGTTACTCAGCAAAGAAAATGACAATAGCTGTTAAGCAAAATTTATTGTTTAAAAAAGGGGCATGCTTTTCTTGTCTCAAAACTGGTCATTTAAGTAAATTCTGTAATATTAAAAATCAATTAAATTGCTCTCATTGTAATAACCATCACTTTGAAATAATCTTTTCTGAAAAAGAAATCTATTCCAAAATCGGAAAGTTCTCTCTCTAACTCCAGTAAAAGCAAAACTGTATTTTTGCAAACGCTTTGCGTTATTATTCCGTGTCAAGGTCAGGAAAAGTTAATCCGTGCTGTGATTGATAGTGGATCTCAAAGTACTTACGTTAGCGAAAATGTAATAACTCATCTAAAAGCACTTCCGCTTAGAAGCGAAACAGTGATTCATGCACTCTTTGGGGGGAGTGAAACAAAACCAAAAAAACATGATATATTTCCGGTAGAGGTTAGTAATTTAAATAAGACGTATACTTGTAGTTTTGACGCTCTTTCTGAAAAAATGATTTGCGGATATATTCCGAAGATTGAAGATAAACAGGTCTTGAATGAATTAAAAAGAAAGAAAATAAAATTTACTGATTCTTTTCGAAAGGAAACGGAAATCAATCTTTTAATCGGTGCAGATGTCTTAGGAAAATTATTAACAGGGAATTCTGTAGAATTAGAGTCCGGCTTAACTGCCGTAGAAACGAAACTAGGTTGGACAGTATTTGGAAAGGGTTCATGTGTAAAGGATAATATTGTAACAACATTATCGATGCATTCTATGAACATACCAGTTAATAAACTTTGGGAACTTGAGGTTTTAGGAATTTCCAGTCCTACTGAACTTGAAAAACAGAAAACTGAACTTAGCTTAAATGATTTTAATAACAGAATTAAAATTCTTCCTGATGGAAGGTATGAAGTAGAACTCCCTTGGAAGTATGACTCATTGAAGTTACCAAGTAATAAAGAATTGGTCTGGAAACGACATGAAGGAATGATAAATAAATTTGGATGTGGGAAATTTTTTATTGATTATCAAAAGGTATTTCAGGATTGGGAAAAATTGAACATTATTGAACGCGTACCAGATTTAGAATTGAATAAAGAATGCCATTATTTGGCTCACAGGCCAGTTATTAAATTAGATAGTCAAACGACCAAAATTCGCCCCGTTTTTGACGCCTCGGCCTCCGAAAAAGGGAAACCTTCTTTAAATGAATGTTTATTAAAGGGAACTAATTTGATAGAGCTAATACCTGATATTCTCGATCGATTTAGAATGTATCCAATCGGTATTAGTGCGGATATAGAGAAGGCTTTCTTAATGCTGTCTGTAGCACCGAAAGACAGAGATTTTCTTAGATTTTTTTTCCCATCTAGTGAAGGGCGGATCGTGTATAGGCACTGCAGAGTTGTGTTTGGTGTTTCTTCTAGCCCTTTTCTGCTGAATGCATCTTTTAGAAAATTGTCAACCTCAACATGAAGAGGTTGCTCAGAAACTGAAAAGTTCATTCTATGTGGACAATTGTGTATCTGGTGTGTTTAATACTGACGAGCAGGGACGTTTCATATAACATGCGAAATTGATCATGTTGAATGGATGTTTCAACCTGCGTGGTTTTGAAAGCAATGTGGCTGGCAAAAATGTTGATAGAAGCTCAGGAGATACTTCCGTTTTGGGAGTAATTTGGAATTTAGAAACTGATACCTTGAAGTGCTGCACAGATATGGATACTTTGACCTGTGAAACAAAAATCACAAAAAGATTAATTTTGGCAATTGTGCAGAAAATTTTTGATCCTATTGGCTTATTAACTCCAGCTACATTGCTTCCGAAACTATTAATACAACATT
This sequence comes from Trichonephila clavipes, assembly GCA_019973935.1. Taxonomy (NCBI): domain Eukaryota; kingdom Metazoa; phylum Arthropoda; class Arachnida; order Araneae; family Nephilidae; genus Trichonephila; species Trichonephila clavipes. The sequence continues at coordinate 406,314 of BMAU01017396.1, read as the reverse complement.
TGTGGAAAATGAAAATTGCTTGGGACAGTGAATTGTCTCCTAAGGATGTAAATGTATTTTTAAAATGGTTTAGAGATTTGTATGTATTGAAAGATGTTACTCTGTCAAGATGTATGATAATTAATTCCACTTCTGAATTACATGTTTTGTTGACGCTTCCAAGGAGGCGTATGCAGCGTGCGTCTTTGTGAGATCAATGTTTAAATCAGATGTAAAGGTAACTCTCGTTCGAGCCAAGGCCAGAGTAGCCCCTCTAAAGCCTTTGAGTATACCTCGTTTGGAGCTTATGGCTTGTTGCATCGGTTCTAGACTTGCGAATTCTATTGTCAATGCGCTTAATTTACCGAACTCAAGAATTACATTTTGGTCCGATTCTACTACAGCCCTTTGGTGGATAAAGGAAAAAGGGAGTTGGTCCGTTTTTTGTAGAAAATAGGGTTAAAGAAATTCGTCAACTAACTCGAGGTCATTTATGGAAGCATGTACCCGGAAATCTTAACATTGCAGACTTATTATCGCGTGGTTGTTCTCCTCGGCAAATGCTTATCTCTAGGTGGTGGGAAGGACCTTTGTGGTTGCGAGAAAGCCCTGAATATTGGCCTCTTGGAGAAACTCCTGGCGATTCGGAGGAAGTAGAATTGGAAAGGAAAAAATTAAAAGTGGTAAATATTGATCTCTCAAGAGAGATCCTTGGCATTTGTATGCTATATCTGATTATAATAAAATGATTAGAGTTTTTTCATGGATTTTAAGGTTTGTGAATAATTGTACTTTGTTGAATGGAAAATGTAAGGATTCTGAACTTTCACAATCAGAAATTGAAAATTCTGAAAAGAAATTAATTCGTTTAGTTCAGAGCTATTGCCTTCCTGATGCGAAATCTTCAAATTATATTGAGACTTACATAGATGATGAATGTATTTTACGGGTGAAAACTAAAATACTTAATCGAGATGATGAAAGATCATTTTTGTACCCAATATTGTTACCAGAAAAATGTGTGAACTTACTAAGCTATTAATTAGAGATGTACATAAGAAAAATTGTCACGCGGGAATTCAAATGATGCAATGTTTGTTAAGAGAAAGATATTGGATAATTAGAGCTAGGAAAGCTATAAAAAATGTTCTGTATAATTGTATATTCTGTAAACGCTTTAAATTTAAATCCCTGTCAAGCGAACCAACGCCTTTACCACCAGACCGAGTAACAGACTGTGCACCTTTTGAAATCGTAGGAATAGATTTGGCGGGGCCTTTATTTTTGAAAGATGGAAGAAAAGTGTGGATAACTTTGTTTACTTGCGCGGTATACCGTGCTATTCATCTTGAACTTGTTAATTCCCTAACTTCTGATGCTTTTCTTTTGGCCCTTAGATGCTTTATTGCTAGGCGTGGTCGGCCACGAACAATCTATTGCGATAACGGAACTAACTTTCGAGGCGCTTTTAATGATCTATCAAAATTGAATTGGAGCAAAATAGTGGAAGAAACTAGAACTCCAAAAAATATTATGGAAATTTATCCCACCTACTGCAGCTTGGTGGGGAGACTGGTGGGAAAGGCTGGTCCGCACTGTAAAAGAATTGTTAAAGCGTACTTTGGGTAGATCAGTGTTAAAATATGATGAATTGTATACTGTGCTTTGTGATTGTGAATCCATTATAAATTGTAGACCATTAACATATGGGTCAGAAAATCCGGAAGAATTGATTCCTCTTACACCTAGCATGTTTCTTATCAGTAATAAAAACTCAAACATTGAGGATATTGAAGAATTAAATTCGAACAGCCTTAACAAAAGAATAAAATATCGGAGTAAGCTGTTAAAAGATCTACGCCAACGCTTTAGGAATGAATACCTTAGTCAACTTATACAGAAACATAATGAAAAGGAATCGCGTGATCCTCAGATTGGAGAAGTATTTTTAGTTGGAGATGATAACAAAAAACGATTGTTCTGGGCATTAGCCAAAATTATTGAATTAATTCCAGGGCGAGATGGCAAAATTCGAACGGTTAGACTTAAAACTCAACACGGAAAAATGTTGCGACCAATACAGCGTATCTACCCTTTAGAGATACGCTCAAATGAAAAAATCTTCAAAGGGGTATGGAGGAATCAATTCCCACTGTATCTGAAACTCTGTCACCCGATGAGGTAATATTTAAAAAATATACTTCATCCGGGAGATGTGTGAAGAAACCAAAGAGACTGGATTTATTTAATAGAATTTGTTATGTGCTTGAGACTCTTTGCGAGTCTCAAGGGGGGAGGATGTTGCAAAATGAAGTGAAATAAAAGTGCCGCTAGGCGGCGTTGTTTTTGTGACGTCAGTCTGCGAGCTGACGAATATATTCAGAGTACTGGTTGGACGCTCGGCGGTTGCTGAACGTTTATTTTTTATGTATTTTAATGTGCCGTCCTCAGTAGAATAAAAAAATTATCTTGAAAGACGTCTAGTCTTATTTTGACCAAAGTTACTCAGCATCTGGTAGATGCACCTGCAACTGAATTTCTAGAGCACGAACGATTTTTGCGGAAGTGCTTTTGCATTTTATTTACCCTTTTAATAATTTTTACTTTTGGTTTCTTGTTTTTTTTCGCTTTATTTTGTTAATTGTTTTGTTATCTTTCTTATTATTTTAATTAGTCAATCTGTTTTTTCATTTTCTGTAATCAATTTTTGCATTCTTATTGTTTTTTTTAAATGAATGTGCATAGCAGAGACTTAATCTGCTCATTTTGTAATCAAGTCTTCACTCGCTCTTTCTGTTTGAAAAGGCATTTAAAAAATATTCATGATCACCAACAGTGTGATGTAAATGAAGAGATTTTAAAGGAATTCAATACTTTCAGTGGTATGAATAGTTGCATTTAAAAAAACATTTAGTTTATAAATTTTCACTTTAGTAGACTGAATTTTATACATTTACGTATAAATGTTTTCTACTGAAGTTTACATAATTTTATATTAGTAAATGTAAACCTTCTTTTAATGAACATTATTAGGGCTATGGGTAGCCTAGTGGTTAGAGCATCGGACTCCAGACCGGAAGGCCTGGGTTCGATGCTCGATGTCACCAAATACCCTCCGAGTGCACACGGAGTACGTGCTCGTTAAATCAGTGGGTCCGTAGTCTTGTGGGCTTATTCACGAGCGCAGGAACTGGAGAATATTTCCCTCCCCTTCAGTTCACTTGCAGAAATTGTGGAGGTGGAGATAGAGGTCGTGTCGCCATCTATCGGAGTTTCACCGAGCTTAAATCGCACTGTCACCTGTATGGTGCTCAAGGCCAACGACAGGCGTACCTCTTGCCCATGCCACGATGAATTTCGTGGGCCTCGTTCTGACTACGTCAGACAGGTGGCATTAAGCCACAACAACAACATTAACATTATAGAATTTGTTACATGGAAAGAAGAAGAAAACAAGACTATGTCAAAATATGTTAGACAGCGAGGTTGTAAAACACTTCAAAATGGAGAAATAGTGATGAATTATCACTGTTGTCGAAGTGGGACAAGAATTTAAAGTCTCAGGGCTCTGCCAAAATTGGAATTAGTTGCCCAGCAGTTATAAAAGTTAGAGTACTGAAAATGTAGTAGTGCATTATTTCCCGAAGCATCAAAATCATGAAACTCAGAGCATTTAAGGTTATCAGAGTCAGATAGGACAGCTATTGCTGGTATAGTATTTTATTTATATTAGAGTCTCGTTATTTTTAATTTTATTATTATATTAGTTACTATTGTTAATTTTGTTTATTTATTTTCAGGAAAATTGAAAGAAGGTGTTTGTGAAAACAATTTTTTGCAGGATATTAGAGAAGAAGTTACTGTTGACAGTGGCAGAAAGATGCTTATTGAAAAAAGGATATCCATAATATTAAAAGAGACTTCAATATTAATGGTTATGTTAAAAGGCATGAAATTGATGCAGTGAGTGTCAAGCTATGGACTGAAGAAATGAAAAATAATGGAGAAAATTGTACTGTTTATTTCAAACAGCAGGGACAATCAGGGAATGACTATTGTTTAAAAGATGAAGATTTTGTCCTCGTAATCATGACAGATTTTCAGAAAGAAATGATTAAAAAATATGGAAAGGACAAAATATGTATTGATGGAACACATGGCTTGAACACAGCTATGATTTAGATTTATACTCAGTTCTTGTAGTGGATGAATATAAAAATGGAATACCAGTGGCATTTTGTTTTTCGAACAGAAGTACCAAAGAAGTATTCAGGATTTATTTTAGTGCCATTAAAAATGCTGTGGGTAAAATCGAAACTACAACATTTATGACTGATGATGCTCCAGCATTTCATAATGCTTGGAGTTATGTGATGGGTACTGTTAAAAATGTCTTATTGTGTGCTTGGCATGTCACAAGAAACTGGCACCAAAATTTAAACAAAATTAAAAATCCGGAAAAGAGGAAAATTGTTAATAAAGTATTAAAGGCAGTGAAAGATGAACTATATATGTTTAGAAAGATTTTCTAACCTAATGAAGCAATTCATAGAAGACTTATTAAATGACCCAGATACTTCTGAATTTGGAAAATAATTCCAGCAAAATTATGCTCAGAGACCTGAAAAATGGGCCTATTGTTACAGAAAGGGTCTGGGCATAAATAAAAACATGTGTTTGGAGTCCCTTCATAAAAAAATTAAGTACCATTATTTGATGGAAAACATGTCAAGAGATTAGATGTTGCAATAGATGGTCTCTTAAAACTTGTAAGAGACTTAATATTTCAACATTTAATAAAAATTACAAAAAAAACCCCATTTCCTCTGATAAACTATCAAAAATTGTGAATAGCCACAGATTAAGTCTAGAGATTCAAAGCAATAGAATTGAAAAATTAGCAGATAACAAGTGGAAAATTGAATCTAATCATTCCAACTATTTAATATGCAAGAAAGAAGAAGAACGCCATAGATTATGTAACATTAAATGTACTGCCTGCAAAATTTGTATTCATTCTTATACATGCACTTGTGTAGACAGTTTAATAAGAGAAAATATTTGCAAGCACATTCATAAAGTTACCCAAAAGTTTTTAAATGATGATACACGTAATGAAGAAATACAAGAAAATTTAAATCAAAATTATATTTTAAAAGAAACATTTGATGTTTTACCATGTAGCTCTAAATCTGCTAATAATGATGGCCGTGAATCCAAAAAAAGAAAAATTGAAAGCATTCTTGCTCTTATTGATGAACACGAGTGTACACCAGAAGATAATAAAATTCACAGGAACCTAGATAGTATATTAAATATTTTCTATAACAAAAAAGAGCACAATAATAAAAGAATTAAAAAATGATAGAATCCTCGACTATAAATATAAAAAAGAAGATTGAAAAACAACTTGGATATTTCTCTACACGATGAAAAAGATTCACTGCCAGTACACTCAAAAATCCAACTACTGAAGAAGTAAACAATATTAAAGAAGGATTGCTTGTTCAATTCACAAGAAATTACATCCATCAATACAGATTTTGACCATGCTTATTACAATGAAAATAAATAATTCCTAACTGGTGGTTCCTGTGCTTAGTTTAGTTAATAAATAAGATTAATTTATTTACATTTTTGTGATTCTTTATTCTTTCAAGTCATACACATTTAACTACTGGCATAAATATGCAATTAAAATATGATATTCTGGGGATTATATTTTATCTCAATATATCATTATGTGTGCATTGAAAAGAAAATAGTTATGTATGTATTTATATTATATTGTATTACTATATGTATATACTATGTATATATATTATATTTTTTTAAAGTATCCTTAAGATTTATTCTTAAAGGATACTTTTAAAAAATTACTTGATAAGTTGACATATTGCCTAATTCTTTTGGAAAAAATAATAGAATCTAAATCTAGGTAAATTAATTTGCATGTTATATATAAATTAAGGTTTTATATTTCTAATATTTTATATATATATGCTTTAATTTTTCTTCATGCGAAGCAAAAGTGTAGATATTTTAATGAAATTTGCATAATTCAAAAAAATTTGGCTTTTTCAGTCATATTTATTTTATACTAGCTGCATGACCGGGCGGTGCACAGGCTTTTTCAAGTTTTAAAATAAATAAAATTCAGCTTTTCATAGCAACATGATATTTTTAAAAATGGTAGAGCCATTGCAAGACAAAAATTAAAAATAATTTTTTTTAATAAGTGTCCACATTATAAATAATTTTAATTTAATTGCAATTTGGCCTTACAGAAAGAATGATTTCATAAAAATGTATGTTTGGATGTAAGAGAGGAAATTAACATTCTACAAAGGTAAATAGAAATGAATCAATGAAAATATTAATAAAAATTATAACTGAAGTATGTTTATGCTATGGGAACTATGAGTGAAATAACCTGAAAGAGATAAACCAAAAGAAAAAATTAATTATGTGATAAACCATTTTATTAAATTATTATCATAAATAACATATATTAGGAAGCCTTCAACTGGAAAAAAAGTAAACTAGTACAAACTAAAATTTTAAAAAATAGATAAAATAAGCCTACATTGAAATTTAATTAAATTTTCCGTAGCATTAAATTAATATTGTATGAGGAATGGATGTAATACTACCTAACATCTATATTACATTTAATATAAAATTTAAATGTAACACAATAGTGATAAAATTAAATTAGTGAGAACCAAAATAAATGAAAAAACTCTAAAACAGACCAACGTTGAAAAAAACATAATGAGTGAAATAAACTTTGTTGATAAAAAATTAATTTTTTAAACAATATTCATTTGCAATATTTCAATATAAAATCATTGTAATTTTGTTGCAAAGAGCAAACAAATGAGAAAATACAATGGTAAATAACTACAGAGATAATTGAAATATATATGGGCAGTAAGATATGTATAAAGCACATGATCTTAAAACTAAAGGAGAAACATATTATCAGAGGCAAAGTAGAACCGTGATGACATGAGACGTAAAATCCCAACACTGAATTGTAAAGAAATCCAAAGAAAAATATGAGAAAATCCTATCAAGCTGCATCTTTTTTCTACAAACATTTTTGGATCACAAATGGTATAAATAGAATATATATTTCAAAAAATGTTATCTGTTTTCCTGTAATGATGTGAACATGGTATTTGTATGTGAAGGAAGAAAAGAAATAACCTTTTTTTTCCAATCAAAGGAAATGTCATAGAGATATATGCAAATGTACAAAATCTTCAAAAATCTATATGAAGAACAGATTGTTAGAAAGAAAAATCATGATGCCACACGACAGAAATTGCATTAACACTGAATTTTAAAGTGCATCAGAAAATAACTTTGTTGTGCATTCAATTACATCGATAGTTTCAGTGAAAACCTTCTTGATAAACAATGTTAACTATCTTTACATGAGGACTTATCGGAAATTATAACATTGATTTAAATTAAAAGCTTATCTATAAAACAGAAATTTAAGCCCTAATTTTGATAAAATTACCATAAACAGTTCTGAACAAACAAAACATTAAATATGTGTGAAAAATTGAAACAGATTCTTTATGCAAAGCAAAAGTGTAGATATTTTAATAAAATTTACATAATTTAAAAAAACTTAGCTTTTTTTAAATCATATTTATTTTATAATACAATAAATTATTTTCATCAACTAAATAAATTGCAAATTAAACTGAAGTTTGATAAATAATTATTGAGATATATTCACAAAAATAAATAATATTTTGGACAACAGATGGCACTGGCACTGCATTAAAAAATCTAACTGGGTGCAGAGCGCTGTCTTGATCCACTCCTGTTTACATCTTGTGAACTGACTGCCAGGGCAGACTCTCAAAACTATTCTAAGGGGTTGCCATATTCAATTCGGGACCCATGGTCGGGCTTACCACAAATTACAAATACAACCACATTGGCATCATTTTTGGCGACTTAGTGACCATTTTGGTGACTTGCGTCAAAACTTGAAAAGGTTTTTCTCTAACGTTTTAGAGCATTCAGTTGAAATGAAATTTTATATACACGATTGTTTTGGATGACAATATGATACTTTAGTTATAATTAATAAAAATTAATTACTACTTATTGTTGTGATTCGGTTATATGTATATACGTATTTATATTAATTGCAACTATTTAATAAAAAGTAGCTAAAATAAATTTTTTCTTTATTTATTTCCGTTCTTTTCTGGACTTTGGTAAGTTAACCAATTTCTTTTTTTTCTCCCATTTATGTTGCTTGAAGGGGACTCAAGCTGAGTCACTCAACATTCCGGAATCCGATGAAGCAAAAATGACTGATAACATGAAGGAAGATACAGACTATAAATATTTTAAATCTACCCAGACTACCCAAGAATTAATTCTGCGAATTGACAATAAAAGCTTTAATGAAATTACAATTTTACTTGAACATTCAGAAAAAACCGGAACCATCCCTAAATCGAACCCCCACTTATTACTTGCGGAATTAAAGAACAAAATACCAAGGCATGATAAAATAACGCATATGTACTTCACTCGAAGTGGAAAAATAAAAATAAATACCGCGGATCTCTTATATACGCTGTTCAGATAACAGCTATTGAGCAAATTTTAAATATTCCAGTAAAAGCCAACATAATATGGGAAGTGTTCACTTCGCGATTCCTACTTTTTGACATCCCAACTAATATACATCTGACAAATGCGGCAACTGAATTAAGAAACTCAAATGATATTAAAATTGTTGAAATCCGTAGATTCATCAAGAAAAATAGTCATCAAGAAGCTTCTCCTGTCTTAATTACAATTCTGGGCATTGATACACCAGAATGTGTAAAACTTTGGCTTTTTAATCATGGAACTCAATTATTCATAGACAAACCCCGGCAATGTAACAATGGACTAAATTCATGTGACGTCACGATCACGTGATTCCACTTCACCTCTTGCGCTCGTGCATGCGGCGTCATTTGTTTACATTACTATCTTGCTCTTAAACTTTAGTTAATTATTCTTTTTTGACGTTCAGAAATGACATACTGTGCAGCATATGGATGCAATAACTCCAAAAAGAAAAACAATTGCAGAAACAAAACTTTCTTCCAATTTCCTTTAAAAAAAATCAAAATTTATTAAAAACATGGATAGCAAAGATTAGGCGGGAAAAATTGATACCTTCTTATGCTTCTGTACTATGTTCGGATCATTTCGAAGAGGAATGTTTGGAATACCAAAATTTTACTAATCTCAGGCACTTAAAATCTGGATCAGTGCCAACAAATTTTGTGTTTACAAAAAGTCTATCTTTCCAAAGAATTTTGGAAAATTCTTTGGAAAGATGCAAGCCCTCAACTTCTACTGAAATGTAAGTACTTCAAAATTTTTGCTAAGTTTAAGTCAAGTTTTTAAATAAGTTACTTAGAAAATACTTCAATGGTTAAATATCTTAATAAACTTAAGTTTTACTTATGTTATAAATCTTCAAAATAAAGTAACAGAAGTAATTCTGTACTTTATATAAAACTAGCACTATATAGAGTATACTTTTAAATAACCATACATATTATATTAAGACAAGTATATATACAAAGTTCACAGAAGATTATCTAATGCATTGTGTGCTGTTATTTTGCTTTCTCATTTAAAAAAAATATTAAAATACTTGTGATAATAATCTGTTTCTGAATTGATGGAATAATTTAATTTTAGCTCCATTAATGTTTTTTTATCACCATCTATAAAGTATTTTATAACAGAAGTCAGTCAGTGTTTACTTATAAAATTATTACTCGAACATGATTTAAAGTATTCATACATAAAAGTAAATGCATTAAAAGTACTTATATGCAAAATTTACAAATCATTTAAAAAATATTAATGTAAATGTTTTATTTTAAAAAAATAGATGTGAACCACCAGTTTCAAATGAAGAAATTTGAACGGGGAAGAAATTCAGAGCTTCATACAGTTTTTTTGCTATGTAATCATTGATTGCATCAATAAAGCAAAAACATGTTTACAAAATGCTGGAGTGCCTCCAGCAGGACAAGTACATGTTGCACTTATAACCTAAAGTTAAATAAATTTTAAATATTAAAGTAATAAATTTTAAAATTAGATTGCAAATTCATATAAGTTTTCGGTATTTACATATCAGTCTACTGACTAATACATTTTGAAAAATTTATGCTAAAGTTAATTTACACAGCTCAGATTAAATTCAATTATTTTAAATAAAGACCATAATTTAAAATTTAAATAAATAAATCATGTAAATGAAAATTTCAAATAAATAAAAATTAACAGTTTATAAAAACACGTCATAAAGTATTTGAATTAAAAATACTATGCCTTATAAGAAAAATTACTAACAATTTGGGAGAATCTTAATGTTTACACAATATTACTCCTTATTGAATTGAAGTTTTAAATGAAAAATTTACATTCCTTTTTCAAAATGGTTTGGCATTTCTTGTGTTTACTTTTAATGTGTTGGAATCAAATTAGAATTTACTCATAAATAGCAATACTTATAGAATGACTAAAGCTTAATAAAGCATATTCATTAAAATAGAAAACAATGAAATTGAATATATCTGTTCTAAAAAATAAGATTAAATATATTATAAACTTATTAACAAATTATAAACTTATCACTAATAATGTAGCTATTAAAAAATATAAATTAGCCCATTCACACTTCTTTTTATCTTTTGAGGAATCAACTTTTAATTAAATAACTATCAATGTTAATACATAGAATCCTATTTTGTATTTCAAAACAATGAGTTATATTAAAGCATAAAAGAGTAAATAGTAATGCAATTATAATCGTTTTAAAAAAGTTCCTAAATTAATACAAAATATTTTGTAACTTACCTGACAAGTTGTTCTGATTTGAACAGATGTCTTGTACGTCACTTTCTTCTTCATTTCGGCTTTAACAAAGCCTTGAATAAAAAAATCATCATTCATTAAGAAATCAGGCTCAGTAAATGATATCTTGCTTACGAATTTATCGTCGAATAATTTTAATCCTTTCGATATATTTGCAGCAACACTTCGATTTCTAGTGGCACTGGAAAACTTCGCACTGTAATTTAATATTTCGTGCAAATTGAAATTTTTCAAAAGAAGCGGATTCGAACCTATGCTATGAGCCATTCTTGTGAAAAAATATGAAATAAAGAACTACAAAATTAATTAACAACTAAAATAACTAAGAGCTATATCTAAGTGAATCAAGAAATATAAATAAATATCCCAGCTAACACTAACGAATACTTACTTAGATAAATAAAGTAGAATAAACAAAAATTATGTAAAAGAGAGTTGTTAAAAATATTTCCTAACAAATATATATACTAGAATAATGCAAAAAATACAATGATATCATATTTTTTTAATTAGATAAAATTAAGATACCAGAACGACGTCAACAACGTATAGGAAACCAATGCTATGGATTCGCACGTGCAGTTTATTGACGTTGGAATCACGTGATTACTGACTGGCGTCAGTCTGTCGATGAAGTTACTCCATTGTTATAGTTTCACGCACTCATCAGCTATTGAGCAAATTTTAAATATTCCAGTAAAAGCCAACATAATATGGGAAGTGTTCACTTCGCGATTCCTACTTTTTGACATCCCAACTAATGTACATCTGACAGATGTGGCAACTGAATTAACCCACTCAGTGAATAGCTTCCTCCTGAAAAGTTATTCCGAAAGCGTTTACTCTTATTTTGACATTCGCTTTAAAAATGCAACAGACTTCTTTCCTTTCCCCCTTTTAAAACTTGGGAGGTCGAATGGGGACAATTTTATGACTCAGTTCGGTCCCTTTGTAAAGTAAGAACCAAGAGATCAATCGTTTACAGCTAGCTGTCAAGTTGCCTTGGGCAATCTTGTTTGAAAGTTGTAGTGCAACTAAGTCGTTTCCCCTATATGTTTAGTCACAGTGTAAAATTAAAACAAAATGAAGGGCGGAAAAAAGGAAATAAATAGTGTGTTAGAAGTTGAAAATAATTATATTTTCTTCAAACAAAATTTATTTTTCTGTCATTTTTTAAAAATTAAATATATATATATATATATATATATATATATATATATATATATATATATATATATGTGTGTGTGTAATAATTCCCCTAGCATCTTTTTAATTAATTCTTTTAATAGTACTGCAATAATCTTTTAATTATTTGGTTCTACACTAACACCCTGATTTTAATCTTAATCGAGTACTCTTATTGCATCAGACATCCCAATCCCGCCCATTCTATCCAATCAGAGCTGTTATTACGTCATAAGTACTTGTACTATAAAAGCCGAAACCTTGTGTAATCTCGCGCGCTCTTCTCTCTTCCTTCTTGCCGTCATCATGTAAAACTGTACATAGCTGCTCTTTGTGTTTTTGTGTTGTGCCCTCCAAGATGTTGCTATTGTTTGCCTCCTGTCCACTTTGCTTTAATATCGTCGCAAGTTTGTGTGTCTCGTCAACGTGGAAATGTACCGTAAATTTGTCCTAAGCTTTGATGTGTGCTTCAAAATAAAGAAGATGTCTGTTCACTGAAGATGTGTTTAATGAAAATCTACTAACACTCGAAAAAGTACTACACTCGGCCAATATTTTACATATATATATATATATATATATATATATATATATATATATATATATATATATATATATATATGTGTGTGTGTGTCATGATTTTAAAGACAGAATCAAATTAAAGTTTAAAAAAGGAGATCTTTATTCCATCGTGTCGACATCTGTTCTGACTCTGAGAGCAGGGAGTAAAAAGCACGCCATGGTGGTGGTTTCAAGTGGATAACACTTGAAAAACATATGGTAAGTATCACTGCTTTGAAGAGGTTGCTTGCAAGTTAATGCTGACATATGTTGACTATTAAATCTAACGATCTGGAATTAGACATGTTTATTAGCTAGGCCATATGTTCGGAAGAAATAAATGGGTGATTAGTTTGATACTTGAAGATGAGACCTGAGAAAGATGAATCAAGTGCTAGATAGGGAATTTAATTTTTAATCTAATTTAATTATCCGTACATTTGCCCCCCAATTTTAAAAGGGAGTCATGGCGTAGTTTTTTTCTCTCTTTACAAACTTAATCAATTTTCAATAAACACAAAACAATAAATAGTTATTTAGAAAGACATATTACACACAGTAGAATTATTTAAGCAATAGGAATACTAAAATCAAAATGCAATATAATAAATTAAACTATAACAACAAACACAGTAATGACAATTAATCGATAAAAATGAATTTCCATACATATAATTGAAGATTAGCTTGTTTAAATCTATTCGACATCTAGAATAAGAGCTCGCGTTTCCTCCTATTCCTTCATAATAATAGATTCGTATTATAGCTGGTAGATATTTTCAAAAAAATTATGTTGGAAAATAATATATCAAAGAATAAGATAGTAAATATAAAAATACATGAAATCATACAAATGTTAAAATAATAATTTTGTATAAAAATCTACTCTGGCGCCATCGTAGTAATACCTTATATTCTTACACACATTTTGCATATATGAAATACATTTTTTAAAAAGATAAAAAAAATATAGACACTAATAAAATGAAATTATTAATAATATGAAAACAGTGTATAACACACAGCTTCTATGCACTATCCAACACAATAAACAATGTTTTATTTCATATGCGTTATAAAATATAAAAATTATAAGAATATAAGAGCTCTTTTTTATTATTTTGAGTCGGAAAAGTGGACTCACTTCAATGATAACTTTTAGTATTTCTGAAAATTTTTCCCAATATTCATTGTAACTTAATATCACATGCAATATTTTGAATCTTTCCGTAACCTTCTAAAAATACGTTTCATAGACAAAATTCTTGAGTTTCTCTTGCATCACACATTCACTAATAAAACTGCATCACCTTACTTAATTTTGAACACATCTCTCTGAGAAATCTGCGTCATCAACTCACAGATGTTCAGGGATGCTGATAAGAAACAATGAGAGGTGTACATATCAAACTAAACAAGTTTGTCCTCTTAATGTTTCGAGACATATACAAAATTATAATGATCCACTGTATAATATCCAAAATTAGACTTCAAGTTATTAAGTTAATTTTAATTTTAGATAAGGAAAATTTTAAGAAATAGTGAATCCTGATATATGGCCGGTATATCAAAACACACAATTTCAAAATAAAAAAAATTAAATGACATGCAATAAGATTACTGCTGAATAAAATAATTAACAAAGCAATTGAATTCAATGGAGAAAAAAGAATACAACTTGACTTTACTTTTGTTTCTTATAAAAATCGATATCTCTAGTATTAGTTCTCTCATTAGTCATTTTTCTAAAAACTTAATTTATATCTTTCACTTTAAAACACCAATTTCTATCATAACTCTTAACTCATTCGACATCTTAAGATAAATTTACGAGAAGTATATTAAAATTTCTCAAAATTTTGTATGACTAAACCTATATACTTTGTTTTCTCAATTAAAATATAAAGAAAATATCTCATTTATAACACAACTATATTATAAAAATTAAATACCATATCACATATCATATATTATTCTTTTTCGCAGAAAAGTCTTGTTAAGCAGAACTCAGTTATTTCTGTATTACGTAAGATGTTTCTTTTAGTTATTATCTTCTTCTCATTATTATGGGTATTTTGTTGAATGTAATTTCTGAAAATTTTCAGATGGATGAAAATGTCTTAAACGAACTGAATGAACCAATTCAGTGTCAGTTTTATTAAGGGCATTGGGTCTATCAATTTCAAATAATACATCAGAACATTTTCTTAAAACGGTATAAGGGCCTGAATAAGGGGGACTTAATTTCCTTGTATTGGGGTATTGAAATTCCTCATACATTACTAAGTCACCAACCTTGAAATTAGCTTCCTGAAATTCTTTATCATATCTAATCTTATTTATTTTATAATATTGTTCTGTTCTTTCTTTGGCTAATTTTCTTGCTTCTTCTAAGGGAGGATATATCTCATTATCTTTTAGCGAAATTTCGAAAGGTAAATTACCATACATTAAGTAGGTTGGAGGGAAACCTGTTATATTGTATGTGGAGTTTGATTATACTGATGGGTTACTTTTTCTAGAATTTTTGTCCATTGGACTTTATTTGAACTATTACTACTTTCACATTTTAAGCGGGTAATGATGGTTTGATTTACCCGTTCCACCTTTCCATTGGTTTGTGGTCTGTAAGAAGTAGTTAATAATTGGGTGATATTATTATGTTTTAAAAAATGCTTAAATTTTGAAGAGGTGAACGCAGTATTTCTATCACTTAAAATTTTTTCCGGTATTTGATTCTGAAAGATTTGTCTTAAACAATTTATATTATTATCTGTTGTTGCATTTTTTGATGGGAAAGTCCAAATGTACCTAGTTGCATGATCAATAATAATCTGTAAATATTTTTTAACAGAGTTGTAATAATTTAAACCACCTACACTATCGATAAAAGTTCAAAGGGTTTTTCACAAAGGGGAAGTGATTGCATCAGTCCGTATTTTCTCTGATGTGACTTCTTATTTATTTGACAAGTTTCACAATGTTTCACATAATTTTGTATATCAGTACTAATGTTTATCCAATAATATTGTGGTGATATTAATTTTAACATGGTAGCTACACCAGGGTGGCCAAATTTTTTATGAGTTGTTTCCATTAATTTCACTCTTAGAGCTTTGGGTACAATTATTTTAGCTAAACCTTGTCTTTTAATTACAAAAACACCATCTCTCTTAAAACATTTAGGAGCTGATGCATTTTCTATATTTTGAAAATGACTTATTTCATTGATATCTAATAAAGGTTCTGGGGGTGTATTAATTATATGATAAGCAATAGGATTTCTTGTTAACATATCAGCTTCAACATTAGTGCTACCTTTCTTATATTTTATATCAAAATCATACATAGAAACTTTTAAAGACCATCTAAAAAGTCTACCCGTGGGATTTTTGAAATTTTTAAGCCAAACTAATGCATTATGATCGGTATGAACTGTGAAATGAGATCCATGAAGATAGCAATGGAATTTATCTAAACTATCAATTATAGCTAAGCATTCTAATTCAGTTATTGTATAATTAATTTCATAATTTCTCAGTCGTCTCGAGTGGAATGCAATCGGATGTTGATTTCCATTGGGTTTTTGTTGTTTGAGGATACATGAGATTGCAGTTTTCGATGCATCTACATAAAGATGACAGGGATAATTTGGATTGAATATAGATAAAATGGGCTTTGAAATTAAGCTGTCTTTAAGTTTTTGAAAAGATTGTTGACATTCTGGGGTCCAATTCCAATTTTGATTCTTTTTAAGAAAATTATTTAAGGGCATTCTTAATTTTGCATATTGAGGAATGAATTTATAATAGACATTAATACTACCAAGAAATCTTTGTAAATTCTTTACATTTCTAGGGGGTAAAAGTTTTTTAATTATTTCGACATTTGTATTATTTGGAGTGTATGACCCTTGTTTTATTTCATATCCTAAGAAATCAATTGTATCTTTGCCAAATTTACACTTTGAGAATTTTAATTTAATATTTTCTATTCCACAAATTTTAAAAATTTCCTCTAAATGTTTTGCATGTTTTTCAATTTATTCCGAAAATACTATTATATCGTCAAAATAATTTAATGCAAATTTTATTTGGTATTTATTTAAAATCTGTCTAATAGCTCTTTGAAATATAGCTGGAGAATTTTTATATCCAAAAGGCAAACGATTAAATTGTGAAAAAGACCGGAATTTGATGTAAATGTAAGTTTTTCAGATTCATTATCATCTAATTTAATGTGCCAATAACCACTACATAGGTCGATGGTTGAGAAAAATTTTGCATGTGTTAATTTGTCTAAAACTGCATCTATTCGGGGAATTGGCTCTGCATCTAATTTTGTGATAGCATTTAGCTTTCTGTAATCGATACATAATCGTGTACGAGCATTATCCTCTTTTTTAAAAGCCAATGTTATAGGGGCAGCGTAAGAACTCTAAGATGGTTTTATTATTCCTGCTTTCAATAATGCATCTAATTGCTTTTTTATTTCCGTATCATCTTTAAAAGATGTCCTATATGGTCGATTTGCAATGGGTAATTCTGAGGTAAGTATTATTTTAGGAGAATTACATTTTAACTCGCCCACATCAAACTTATTTTTAGCAAAGACATGTTTATATTTATTAATAATCATATTAATAATATCATAATCACTATTAGGAATTATTTCTATATTAAACACATTATCAGTTTTCTTATTGATAATTTTATTATTACTAAATTTAAGAGTTTCATTTTCTTTAATATTTTTATTAGATTCATAATTTTTTAAAATTTGTTTTCCTCTTTGAAAAATTTTATAATCGCTAAAATTAATATTTAATTCAAAAATACTCATAGTTTTATTAGAAGTTATTAAATATTTCAGTTCTACATTTACTATGAGGAATTTAATATTTTCAATAATTTCTCCTATTTTCAATTGTAAAGTAATTGCCTCACTCACCTCAATTTCTCCATTGATGGTGGCAATTTTTGTTTTGATATACACTACATTGTGGTATCCCTTGATTTGTGATATTATATTTTTTGGAATAATATTGACACTCTCTCTTCATCCTGTATCCAAGAGGACATCAACTTGTTTGAAGTTGATTCTTCCCTGGATGATCATAAGTTCTCATGTTTGATGAGGTTGGAATACCGTATTATTGTTTTGTGTTCTTTGACGGGGGTAGAAAGTTGGAGCATTGGGTCGCAAAACTGTCGGTCGTTGTGGAAATCGTTGGTTTCTCGGATATAGGGTCGGCCGCTGAAGTGAAAAGGAAGGGTGATGATAAGGTGATGGAAACTGAGCAGAGTATACCTTATATCTTGTATTGGTTATGGTATCCGAATGTTGAGATTGGTCATTTCTCCAATTCCATCATCCATATTGTTGTCTATGGGCAAATTGATTCGTATGATAAGGTATTCTTGTCATTGGATACTTTGTGTATATAACTTCATTCTTACTTGATTTTGATTTTTCTTGGATATCTAAGAGTTTCATTTTTTCCTTCAGTTCCTCTATGTTGCTGCAGCTTTGTAACTGTATTTCTATGGCTCTATTTTCTTTTAATCCTTTTATGATGTAATATTTTTCAGCTTCTTCCATGTTTATCCGGGATGCGATTTCTTTTACTCTGTAGAAATATTCTATGTGGGTCTCTTTTGAGGTTTTTCTGTTTTAGATAATTGAAGATGAATCTCCGCTGGATTGACTTGTGTTCCGAATTCACGTATTAAATTATTTTTCAGTTCGTAAAAACTTTTAGGGATAGATTGTGATTGGATGTAAGTCTTCACAGCTCCATCTACTAACTTGATTATAAATAGGATTTTCTGTTTCTCTGGTATATTGAAGGAATCGCACGTACTTTCAAAATTTCTAATGAATGTTTGGATGGGTATTTCCAGGTTATATTTTTGGAAAAAAGTCTGTAGATCTTCAAATCGAATATCATTTTTAATAATGGTTATAGGTTGTTGTAATTTTTCTTCATCAGCATCTAAATTCTCTTCTTGCTTAATTTTAATTTCATTCATTGTTTCCAATTTTGAAGTATGACTTTCTGAAATCTTGTTAGGAGAAGAGGATGATTCTATTTCTTTGGCGGTAAGAGCGATGTTCTTTCGGGGATTACTAGCGCGTTTCTTTTTCCCTACCATAGATTAATTCTGGTAATCCAACGTCCTCAGCTAACAAATGTAGAGTGCCGTCGAAGTTCCATAAAATTCTCCATATCAGTTATTACGTTCGTTGGCGTTAGTTTTTATATTAAATTATTTTATAAAAAAAGATTAGTTTTTTACATTAAGATCGCAGACAAAGATCCTGCCGGCTTTAATTCTGTCATGATTTTAAAGACAGAATCAGATTAAAGTTTAAAAAAGGAGATCTTTATTCCATCGTGTCGACATCTGTTCTGACTCTGAGAGCAGGGAGTAAAAAGCACGCCATGGTGGTGGTTTCAAGTGGATAACACTTGAAAAACATATGGTAAGTATCGCTGCTTTGAAGAGGTTGCTTGCAAGTTAATGCTGACATATGTTGACTATTAAATCTAACGATCTGGAATTAGACATGTTTATTGGCTAGGCCATATGTTCGGAAGAAATAAATGGGTGATTAGTTTGATACTTGAGAAAGATGAATCAAGTGCTAGATAGGGAATTTAATTTTTAATCTAATTTAATTATCCTTACATATATATATATATATATATATATATATATATATTGGTATTGTGATTTGAACCAGAAAAAAAAATATATATATATATATATATATATATATATATATTGCATCCTGTATTGATTTTTGAGTATGAGAGTAAGAAAACGTGCTCACTTTCCTGTTTTTTAAAAAAGTAATGAGGTAAAAAGAGCGAAGGCCCTATCTCTTTTTTTAAACAATAAGCATACAATGGTGCATACGGTGATATACATACGCTGATTATATTTATGAAATAAAACCGATCTTTCTCTATTCAATTATATTTTTAATTTAAAATAACATAAAAAGATTTCAATACTTTTAATTTATTTTAATTAAAATCATATAAATGATATTTTTATGTTAACTGAATATTTTTCGGAAAAAATCTAAATTTTCATTCCTAGTGTTCTCCTTTTCGAACTTCTTGTATTAAATAAAAATTTCTTTTCTACATCGGCATTTGTGATGGACATAACACACATTCAGTCAATAATTTTTAATTTAAATGGGGGATATACTTCTTCAAATGCGCATGACAGTACTTCTAACCATATTCTACTCAAGTTTAATTTCTTATCTTTCTGTTTCTTTTATTACAAGGAAAAATGTCACACATCGATAACTACATTTTCACACAATTCAGTCATTACAAATTCTATTGTGAGAAAAGTTCTTCCTAATTAATTTTGTCTTTCAAAACAGTACACTTAAAACAATTTTGTTCAGTGAAGTTAACCGACAGTTCCACAATGTATCCATACCAAATTTTAAAAACAATTTTAACATTTTGAAATGTATCCTGTATTAAATTTTTTGTGTATACACAAATATTTCCTGCTGTGTGGAAGACATAGTATGAGATGTGGTGTGTGGTTTCGAAAGAATGTTTTCGTACGTGTAGACTATTTTTTAAAATTTAAATATCACTAAAGCTGTTCATATAACTGCAAATGAGCCTTATTTTAATGTGTGCTGGCATCAAAATAAAACACTTTACAATATTAAACAGCTTATGGGTTTATATTCAATATCAAACTATTCGCAAAATGGTTTACAACTTCTATTCAAATTGTAAAGAAACTGAAATATAAATATATCTTACTGCAGTCAAAAATATTCATAATATGTAAATATCCTATTCCTCCACTTATTTCAGTACATTTTAAAAACTGTAGCTGAATGCAATTTTTTATATTTATAAACGAGGCATAAAAACTCACACAGTCGTAAAAATGTCTTTATCATTTTTAAATATACTACTATAAAACGTATATGGATTGTAAGATCAGTTGTAAAATCCTAAAAGCTTTTAGAGGGGCTAAAAACATGTAATTTTGGATTGATCAAATTTTTAATATAATACACAAATATACATGTTATTAAGCAAATACATTTGAAAAATCAAACTTCCTTCTGAAATAAACGTAATTGAAAGAAAAATGTTTAATTGCAAATGAGTGGAAATACATGTTTATCTAAGGGGTATCCCTAAAGTGAGGTAATCCTCAAACTTAAGACTCAAACTCAGTGGCACAACAATCCCTGAGGGCCAGGAACTACTGTGCCCATCATAATACACGTGACCATTGGACGCTGAGGTGCATGAACAGATGTCCCGATTTGGTGGTCTGTCTGAAGAGAGACCTTCAGTGTTTAAGACCCGAAGCAAGCTTGGTACTCATTTATCAACCCAATGTAGAGGGGATGAAAGGCAGAGTCGATCTTGCGCAGCCCGTTAATAGAACCCCAGACCTGTGGTGTGGAAGCACTATACACTACCACTCGATCCTATTCGGTGAAAAATAAAATTCAATGTTAGAATCTTATATAAATCCCTAATGAATGAGGGAGTCCAAACTTTTTTTTCATGTAAACTGTTTAGACGGAAATGGTTAGTTATGAACATTTCACAAGTTACATAAATTAAAATTAACCGTTATAGTTTACATAAATATTTAAGGGTGTAAAAGATGTATTTCGGCTGCACGAATTAATTTTAAAAGGAATACGGTTACGAAAAAGTAGTACAAATCTATCTAAAGTAGGGTTGGTTACCTTAGATATTGTGAAACACAACAATGTATTGGAAGCCAATTCCACAATTTGTTGTTATAAAAATGTATGGAAAATTACAAGATTTATTTTTGCATTTGTAATTTATATATATATAATTTTTCCTGGGAACTTTAAAAGCTAGAGCGGCATCCATCAAAACCGTGGTTCTCTCTCTGTTTTTCCAGATCGCCCCTGACTATGCCGGCTCTGCCATAGTAAGTGAAAATGCCGGGTTTTTTTTGTCAAGATCATTTTATAGCAGACTGCATTTTTCATGTATTTTAGATGGTCGTTTTATATTTTCTACATCAATATCTTAATGTCTGAATTTAAAATTACATAAAATTCTTGACATTGGCATCAATGACCATGATAATTTTTATTAGTATATGAATGTGTCATCAAACAATTACATGACTAATATTAACATATTATTTTAACCATTTAATTAATATTAAGTATAACATAACGCACACAAATTTTCTGAACTTTAAAATAAATATTTCCAAAACTACTTCAGATATACTCAAAATTTTTCATTCCTACGCTTTAGCTGCTCAGTTTTGCTTCTATGTAAGAATTTAGAATTGTATGAAATCTTCGAAATATATTAAAAAATACCAAAAGAAGCTATATAATAAAATTTGAAATTTTTATTATACTCAAACAATTGCTAAAACTTATGGTAAATAATTTTTAACTGCGCGATGCATTTTTTTTCGAAATTTCAAATGGAATTTCTAACATAAAATTTCTAGCTTTATACGGTCGAGATTTCAAAAAATATCCTGATTTTAATTACTTATTCAGTTAGCCTTTAAAAAATATAAATAAATGTTGAGGTATTTTGTATAAATAGATATTTTTGAACAATAATTCGAATGTTTTTGAATAGCTCGAATTTAAAATTGATTTTTATGTTTATTTATATGCATAAATGTCTACTGTAAATGTTTCCGTATATTTTTGATTACCATTTATTCAAACATTCAAGTTATAAGAAAAATGTGGGAAAATCTTCATTCATGTTGTCTTTGATGTAAAGTGAAGTTCAAGCACTTAAAATTCAAATATAATTCGGTGTATTTTAACAATATATAACTAGTTTACTGTACGTTAACTTCCCTGAACACTTGGGCTTTGAAATCTAAAAAAAAACTAATAGATCTTAATTAGTTTTTTTTTCGTTATTATTTTTATCAAAGTGTAAGAAAATGTTTCAAATGATTTGATGAAGTTTAAATTTATTCATTTTTAGTTGTTAGAAAGTTGAAAAGATTTCAAATTTTAAAGTGTTTGGTGTTTTATTAATTTTTTTTTTTTTTTTTGGCATCTTATAATGAAATAATCATGTTTCAAAAACTGAAAGCATTGATTAAGAATAGAAAAATGAAGCGAAAGAATATACTTTAAAAAATATATAATTTGTCTAACTATATAAAATAGCAGATTGCCCTGACACGCCCCAACTTGTTACAGTTTGAAATTAATATGAAACCAAAAGGAATTGTAACATATTTTACTTATGCTTTGGGACTTGTCAAAACTTTTAAAATACCAGCTAACAAACAAACACTTCCTGGGGTGTAAAGAAATTTCCCCCCGATTTTTTACGTTTGCTCCAGGGTCAAAACACGGGGTTCCCTGCGAGCCATAAAACTTCCTATCAGTGTCCTGCTGTGTTGCTTCCACCGTCCCTAATTATCTTTCAAGATGTTAAACCTTTAAAAGGGGGAAAGGATTTCAGAAAAGTATGGCTTATCCGCTTTTGAAAATGTTACTTGAAAGCAAAAAAACCCGTGCGTGCATTTTTGAAGTATATTTACAATGACGTAATTTTCTGTGCTAACCGCTTGGAGGGTTAACGAGATTCTTTCCAACGAACACTCTGTATCTGCAGGGTATCCTCAAGGTTCCTTGCTCAGTCCCTTGCTCTTTAATCTTTATATTAATGATATCCCTGACTACTCATTAACAAAAATTAACCTTTACGCCGATGATACTGCTATTCATGCTACGTATAAAAAACTATCAACAATTTCCTATGCAATAAACAAACACCTACTCCACCTGCAAAACTTCTATGACAAATGGAAAATAAGTATTAACGAAGAAAATCCACAGCCATAATTTTCCCGAAAAAGCTTTCACTCCCACCACCAATCATCATGTATAATAAAAAGATCACCTGGTCTCAGGAAGCCAAATACCTTGGAATAATTTTCGATACGCTCCTAACTTGGAAACAACATATTTTATACGTTCGCGATAAGTTCCGAAAAATTATGTTTAAACTTTACCTCCTTATAGGCCGGAACTCACATTTAAGTATAGAAAACAAAGTTCTTCTCTATACAGCCGTTATGCGTCCCATTTTAGCTTACGCAAGTCCAGCATGGGGTTATGCCGCTAAAACTAATATCAATATTCTAGGTACCCTGCAGAATTCTCTTATACGTATGATCGTCAAAGCCACAAGATACATGCGTAATGACGACATATGTAATGCTCTTAAAATTAATAGTTTCAAATCTCATATTCAGAAAATAGCAATTAACTTTTTTAACGATTTACAAGCAACCAATAATTTCAATATGCAAAATTTATCTTAATACACCCCTAATGACAATACAAAAAGACCAAGAAGAATTCCTCTTGATTCCTACAACCCCCCACCGTAATTTTTTTTATTCGTGCAATAATTTTTATTGCACACCTTAATAGCTAAAATTTTACTTTCTTTTATTTTTGTCAATATTTTTCTCTTGTTCTCCCCACTGGACTTGCGCCTCCCAATTTTTTAAAACCCAGCCCCAGGGCAGCCAATTGGAGTCAATGTTCACTGTACCCAGCATCCAATCAGAGAGAAACCTCTAAGCTCTCAGCCAAGCCAAAAAACTCAAAAAACTTTCCACCCAGATGAAGCACCATAGCCACTCCTCCCGGATTCCATCGTTCGACCAATCGCCATCATGCCCCTCAGCAGAATGGAAAACTTATCCGACGATCAAAGCGTTATAATGGAGGAAATTGATCCTCAAAACATCACTGATGAGCAGAAATGCAACAATTTAAAAAGCATCGACAAGCAGATAAAAATTTTTACTGCACGAAAGGACTATATCAGAACTATGCTGAACATTGAGAAGAGCATCCCTGGCCCTACGAACGAGACCTCCCAGAAACTGGAAGCTGAAGCCGCCGGACTGGACGATAAGGTCAAAGCCCTAGAAGGTAATATGCTTGAGTTTTTACCTTGCCCAGTACCTCTATGCGCTCATAATTTTAAATATAATAAAAATAATAAAAAACGAACAGCCGAGCCTATAATCAGGCCATCTAACGGCTAAAATTAATGAAAATAAATTGGATGTTGAAGACTTTAAAATCCCGCGGAAAACGGCGAAAAGTAATACCGTTCCTAAGGAGAATAACAAAATTACTTCTACGAAAAATAAATTTGCAGCCCTCAACACTGCAAATGATGACGTCGAGGATGTCACCCCTGCTGCCCCTAAAGTTAAACCCGTGATGATGAAACTCTTTCCAGAGTACAATCTCATCCTCCAAGATATTCATCGGACCCACCCTACCGCCACCAACACCCATATTGGAGGTTATATTAAGATCCAAGCAGAATCTGCCGACCATCATAGAGAAATCACTCAATTCCTCACTTATAAGCAAGTTCAGTACTACGTTACTGACCCCCCCCCTCGCTAATCGACCACTCAAACTGGTCATTAAAGGTCTCCTGACCACAACTGACCCTGAAGATATTAAAAAGGATCTTATTGATCAAGGCATCAAAATTGAAAAAGTCGCGCAACTGCGCCAATTTAAAACCAAAAGCCCCCTTCCCATCTTCATGATAGAGATAACTCGGGATGAAAATGTCGATGACATTTTCAAAATCCGTAGTTGTCTCTACATGCAAATTAAATTCGATCCTTTCCGTAAAAATTCTAGACCAACGCAGTGCTATAACTGCAATTTCTTCCACCATGCTAGCCAAAATTGCAGCATGAAAACGCGCTGTCTTAAATGTGGCGGTGGCCACAGGACCGGTCAGTGCGAGATTAAAGAAAAAATAGTTAACCCGACGTGCATAAATTGCAACGCTCAAGGCCACATGGCCTCGTCTACTGAATGTCCCCTCTTCCCTAAGCCGAGAAAGGGTAAGGGTCAATCGCAAAAAGAAAATAAAAAACGGAACGATAATACCCAGGAAAATTCCTCTTTTATTACCCCTGGCTTGAGCTTCGCTCAAGTTACTTCTGGTCAAAATTCCCAACAGAGGGCAGCACGAGGAAGTGACTCCTCGACGTCCAACTCAGATAATAAAAATAAGAGTTTTAACTCGGAAACTCTTAACCATATCAACTGCCAGGGCGGAGATTTCTCCTTCCTCGAGGCAATATTTGAAATGAAAAAGATCTTTGATCTTTTTCCTAACCTTATCTCGGAGATGAAAAAATCTTCAAAATGCACCGACCCCACAGACAAACTTCAATGTCTGCTTAAAGGGGTATCTGTACCTCAATCTCCTCAATAGATCTTAATAATGTCTAATTCTTTTTTCGGCCTATCAATATTCTCCTGGAACGCTGACGGAGTGAGATCGCGCATTGTTGAGATGCGCGATTTCATTGATAAGCACTCCCCTGATTTATTTTTGATACAAGAAACTCATCTGAGACCAGAATACTCTTTCAATATTCCGAATTATATTTGTTACAGGAACGACAGGACCGGCTCAACCAGAGGTTGGGGCGGCACCGCGATCCTCATTAAAAGATCGATTCCCCACTTTCATGTTCCCACCCCTCTCCCCCTTACAGGTGTAGAAGCAACTCTCGTTGCGCTCACCCCCTTAGATCAGGAACCTTTCTTGGTTGCCTCTATCTATGCCCCACCAAATCCAAATTACAGAAACTTGGGAGCCGACCTCGACGGTATTTTCAAAATTTTTAAATCGGCATTTTTAGCCGGTGACTGCAATGCTAAGCACACCTCTTGGGGCTGTAATTACACCGACCCCAGAGGTAATTATCTACTAAGATATATAACAAATAATAACTTAGATCTAATTGCTCTCCCCACCCCAACTAGATATGGAACGGACTCCGCTTCCACTCTAGACTATGCTCTGATTAAAAATTTAATATGGCCCTGTACTGCTGATTCCATTCCGGAACTCAGTTCTGACCATAATCCGGTCAGATTTCACTTTCCAAGAACTTCCAATTTTGCTATCCCCCCTCCCCAATTAAACACTACCTGGAGTATCTTCACTAAAATACTCGCAAATTCTGATAACTTTTTTCTCCCGACTGCAAATTCCACCCACGAGATCGACTCCCAAGTCAGCAACCTCACTGATGAGATCCTAAATGCGCACGCAAGTGCCTCTTGTCCATTCTAACACACGGAACAACCATATGTGCAGGGTGAGCTAAAAGAACTATTCAAGGAACGAAACAAAGCCAGGAAAACCTGGCAACATACAAGACACCCACAACATAAAACAGAATTAAACAGATTACAAAATGCTATTAAAAGAAAAATTTATCATTACAGACAACAGGCATGGGAGGATAATCTTTCTACCCTGAATGATGAGGACAATTCCCTTTGGGGAATTGCGAAAGCGTTCAGGAAGAAAACCTCCTCGATTTCCGCCCTTAATGGCCCCACTGGTATTGCTCTCAGCGATACAAACAAAACTGAAGTAATTGCTCATTCGCTCGAGAAGCAATTTCACCTTAATGACATTCACAACCCACGCAAAGACGAGATCATCACCAGCGTTGTTGATGCATACATGGACTCGAATATTAACAATACTGATATTATCCCCCCCCCCCACTCTCCCATCTGAAATTATTCAGATTATTAAAAAGATTAAAATCAAAAAGTGTCCGGGGAGAGATGGGATCACTAACAAAATGCTTAAGAAATTACCGCGCCTCACTATTTTTAAGATTACTAACATTATTAATAATATGCTAACTTTAAGATACTTTCCTATGTCATGGAAGACTGCGGTTGTTATTCCGATCTTAAAACCAGGAAAAAATTCGGCTTTGGCCGAATCCTACAGACCAATAAGTCTACTTCCTGTCCTTAGTAAACTGGCTGAAAAAGTGATTTTAGCCAGACTCAACGACCATCTCGAAAGAGAAAATATCCTGATTCCGGAGCAGCACGGGTTCTGACCTCGTCTCTCCACCTCACATCAACTTCTCAGAGTCGTTGAATTTATTAAGGAAGGAAACAACAAAGATGAATGCACGGCCGCGGTCTTCCTTGATATTCAAAAAGCCTTTGATAGAGTATGGCATACTGGCCTACTCTTTAAATTAATTACCTATAAAATTCCGCCCCCTCTTATTTATCTGTTAAATTCCTATATCTCTGATCGCTCCTTCACTGTAAAAATTAATCGTACCTTCTCGCAACTTAAAAAGATTAACGCTGGGGTGGCCCAAGGGTCAATTCTGGCCCCAACTCTCTTTAACCTTTACGTTAATGATATTACTAAAAATTCTAATACCATAATATGCATGTATGCAGATGATACAGCCATACTCAGCACAGACACAGAAACCCCTATACACTAGTCGAAAATATCAATGAACATCTAGCTCACCTGGAGACCTGGTTCTCCGTGTGGAAGATTGCTTTAAACTCTTCCAAAACGGAAGTGGTTTTCTTTTCAAAAAGGAAACCTCCCCCTGAAATTACTCTACAAAATCAAAGAATACCCTGGTCTCAACACACCAAGTATCTTGGTGTCATCGTTGATAAAAACCTCACTTTCCGACAACACATAACATATATTAGAGATAAATTTAAAGATACTACGCGTAAACTTTACTCCCTTATCTGCAGAAAGTCTAAATTGAGTAGACATAACAAACTGCTTATCTACACTCTGATCATGAAACCATTACTTACCTACGCCTCCCCTGTATGGGGACATGCAGCAAAAACTAATATAAATTTACTTGAAACTGCTCAAAATTTAATTATAAGACAAATTTGCAATGCTCATTGGTATATGCGAAATAAAGATCTAAGAATAGCTTGCAATATACCAACTATTCGACAGACCATTCGTAAACTTTCTATTAACTTTTTCAATAATATTGACGACTCAGATAATGTTTCTATTAATGATATTTCCCCCTACTTCTCCCACTTTTCTGTAAAAAGACCAAGAGACATCTTGGTCAACCCAGATTTCAATTAATTTATTTACTTTAATTATTTTTCCCTTTTATTTTAAATTTGTATTTTTCATTTTAACTATTTTTCCATTTCACTGCAGTCCAACTTCGTTGAACTGCAGATGCTCTCTGATTGGCTACTCCCCCTATACCACATTAGCCGAACTTTTTGCTCGGCCAATCAGATCACCTCCTCTTTTATTCTCTGACTTGGATCAAAAACCAAGATTACTTTCCCGCGCTTTCTGATAGACAGTTTTTGCTGCACTCGGATTGGCTAGGATAACTCCGCCCACTTTTCTCGCATTTTTCAATGATTTTTTCACTGTTTTTAAAGTTAAATTTTTAATAGTTATTTTAATCTCACATCCAAGTAATTTATATTTTTATAATCTACGGAACTTTCTCATTATTAAACTGATTTATTCCTAAAACTGGGCAATGGTAGAACTCGTCAAAGGCATCTCAAAATTACCTGATAGGAGGTTAGAGGCCGACAGGCCTAGGCACTCCATCCAGATCATCATCAAAACATCACTTTTGCCATGCCCAGCATCATAGACTCTCACGATATGGGATTGAGGACTATTTTTACAGTCCGGACGCCCAAAGGAAAACGCCTATTCAACGTGCTCGCTCTCGCTCGGTAGTTCTGAATAAACTTAGTTACTTTAATTGACTGGCTCAAGACTGAATTACTTCCACCAACGCCCAGCATCGGGTAGATGCAGCTCGCAGAATTTTAAAATTGAAATTGTTCTTTACAGTTTTTATCGTGTGACTATGACGTCGCATGAGTTTTTGAATTGATTGGCTAAAATCACAAGACTATGGCGTCACATGAATTGAGCCCATTGACTTAAAAAAAAATTTATATATTACTTGTTCAATTAAATTGTTTGCTTAATACATAAATGAAAAAAAATAATGCTTGAGTTTCAAATTAAAATAAAAGCTTATTTATGGTAATTTGTTCATTTAAATACGGTTTTCGTACATAAATAAAGTTTCAAAAAGCGTATAACATTTTTGGAAGGGAGTTAGAATGTTTGAAATATATGGAAACACTTTAAATTATAAAGGACATTTTTTATAATTTTATAATTGGATGAAAAAATGTAATGTGGAATTAATGGAATAAAGGTGGCGTGGTGGATGCTACTTAGTTGAAATAACTGCCTTGTTTGGGCATTAATTTGAAAAGTTGACAAATATATACATACTGACGAGCATAACTTTCGAAAAATACTGGGTGTCTATAATTAAACTTGAAATTTGTGAAAAGGCAAAAACTATATAGTGGAATTGCATGAAAATTGGGTAATGGCAAAATGAAATGGGGAGAATTTTATCCAGGAAAAAAAACATTGAGTTTTAAAAACCTCCCCTATGTGACGTATTATAGCTTTATTGAGAACGTATAAATAATCTGCACAAATTTACAAAATATGCTCGATCTGTTGTCCGCCATTGCCTGCTGTCATCTGGAAGCGTAAAATCGCTTGTTCGACTGTTCAAAGCAGCATGAACTGGAGAATGTTACGCACATGACATTCAATGTTTTCTTTTACGTTGGATAGAGATGTGATGGAATTATGGTAGATCATGGCGTTGAGCTATCCAAACCGTCAAAAGTCGCAAGGATTCAAGTCGGGGACTTAGAAGGCCAAGTTGTAGGAAAATGCTGGCTGATGATTCAGTCGTCACCGAAATGGCGGTGCAGCACTTGTTTCACACAACGGGCGATTTGTGGAAGAGCATCATCCTGCATAAAAACTGTTGTTGTATCACATCGCCTTGCCTGAAGAGCTGGAATAACGAATTGCTCTAATAATGAAGCGTATCGTTGATAGGTAACAGTGCATGTCTCAAGCCCTGAGCTTTGCGAAAAAAAAACCGGACCCGCAATGAAGGTCGCAGTAAAGCCACACCCAAGCCATTACATGCGATGAGTGTAATGGAATTTGTAGGAATTTATGTGGAGTTTGTACTAGCCCTAAATACGGCAATTGTGCGTGTTAACCGCACCTTCCACCTGAAAATGGGCCTCCTCGGTCCACAAAATGTTCCATGGACATTAATCCTGGAGATCAACTTGCGCAAGAAACCGCAAAGAGAAAAAGATTGTCGACTATCCAGATCATCTGGTAAGAACTGCAGCCCTAGCGACAGTCTATAGGGATAGTAGAATAAAACCTTTCGAAAAATCTTAAGAACCGTAAAACGAGGTAGGTCAACAGATGCAGCTATACACCGAATACTAGTATTGCCGATGGTCTGTGATCTGTCTTCTTCCTCTTGCGTTGCTACATCACAAACGTTGTTAAAACATTACTTCGTCCCCTGCATAGCTGAATCCTCAGTGTTCCCGTTGTTTCAAATTTCCCTAATCATGTTAGTCCTTGACTACTGAGAGGACCTTTTTGTAACAGCTTTTTTCAAAGACCGAAATTTCCGCAAAGCTTCGGTAGCGGAGTCTCCGTTTTGGTAAAACAATTTCACCAGTAAAACATGTTCCTGGAGAGTTAACGTGATCTTCCGTGACTTGGAAACGAGTATGACTGCGGTTCATCTCTCGCATCTAGTTGCTGCACGCGCACAGGATAACTATGGTTATGACATTTGCATATGTCAATAGTTTACATTACACAACGCCATCAAGTGGTGGTTTGTAAAACTCATTGATTTTTTTCCTCGATAAAATTCCCATCATTTCATTCTGCCTTTACCCAATATTCATGCAATTCTGCTGCATATGTTTGCTACAGACTGCTCTCAAATTTTAATTTTAACTATGGACACCCAGTAACTAATGATAGTTTTTAATACTTTAAATTTGTACGAATTATACTGTACCTGAATTGTGACATCATTTGAAAATGTATTTTGGAACTGATTAAAAGAATTACCTAGATTAAGATTTATTTCATGGTACAACAACGTGGAGCATGCTGAGAGGTAAGGGAATTATATTTTATGCTTCGAGGATGAAAGACTTAGCAAAAAGTGGGTAATTATGTGAAAACTCATATTGGAGATAAAATTCATTAAAAACAAAGTTGTTATATATATATGCAATGGATAAACTTATTGTGTGACATAATTTGTTGTGGCGAGTGGTTGATTTTTTTTTAACACGATGAACCAAAGATAGGGCGTGGCCAGTAGTGTGTGCATGATACTGTATTAACGAAGAAGCAGGAATCTTGAAAGGATTAACTCCAATTTATTGCACTTCTTCAAACATATATGCATCTTACAACAATAAAGACTTCACGGCACAAAACAGACAAAGACAACACACAAAGCGCGACAACCGGCTGATTACATGATTGCACAGAGGCGAGAGCAGAAGAGAAGACAGTGATTTCCAGATCTCGGTATTTATAGGTAACGAGACATCAAGTGGTTTAGAAGGTGGATGGAGATAGTTTCAAAAGCCCCCGGTAGGCAGATAACCAATTAAAATAATTACATTGTTGTCCTGAAGGACTGGACATTAAATAATGCAAGAGCTATTATAATTAAATTATTGGAGTTATTAAATATATATATATATGTGTGTGTGTTTTTATCTAAATAAGCAAGTAACAACCTCCTGACAGGAGTGGTTACTTTTGTCTAGTGGTATGCTACGTACTTACGAATCCCTAGATCGCGGTTTCTAATCCTCCAGCAAAGTATATAAATTTTGTTTTGCTTTATTCAAGTGAAACAATATTATCTGAATTTTGTATTTATAACGGCAAAAATAAAAAAAATGCAAAAAATTAAAAATAACTATTAGATGCATAACAACGAAACGTGTGCGTAAAATTTATATTTTATCGAAAAATGAAATAGTTGTTAAATTGGAAGGGATTAAAGACTTAAAAGAACGCAATTTGCTAGAAAATGTGTTTAATTTAAAATCTCATTGGATAAAGTGATATTCAATTTAATTAATGTAAAGGACATAGAAAAACTAAATTGTCTGGAAAAAATTGTTGAATGTACAAGGAAAATTTTCCATTTCATTATTAAAAACGAAGGGGAAAAAAAGATACATGTCCATCCACGCCAGATGGCGCTGCAGTGATTTTTTTCGTATTACCTAAACCGCATTTTCGGAGACGGTGAGTGAATCAAAATAAAAGCATTGCAATGCTCACGCAAAATGTTAATGACACATTTTTCACAAACAATTCTGATACACTTTAATTACTGAAATTGTAGTCATCAAAATGTTTGAGTGAATCGCGGCAATTTTTTTGAATTTTGGGGGGAGTATGATAGTGCTATTCATAAAAATGAGAACTTAGGTAATATCGAGAAATTTACTTTTTCGGAAACATACTATACTGTTCGAATTAATTAGAAAAAATGATTTTTTTAAAAAACCCTAGCTTTTAATCATTATATACCTTAAGTAGAACGAAAAATCTGTATATTAGTACGAAGTACTTACTTCCTTCTATAGAAGAAATGATTTCTGCAACTCTTTTTGGTATTGACTCCACTAGGACAGGGCACATGTTCTTGATTTCATTATTTTGGAACCCCACTTGTATAACACTTTTTATAATTTGTTTCGTTGTCGTGCAACTCATCTTAGCTGAACGATTTTTGAGAATATGTAATAAATTCTCAATAGGATTTAGGTCTGGTTAATTACCAGGCCAAATAAGCATTTTATTTTATCGCATAAAAGTCTCGACCAATATTGAATTGTGACAAGAAGCCAAATTATGTTGAAATGTTCCATTGAATGTTTCCATCGATGGAACAATTCTACTGCGTAATATTTCTATGTATTTAACATAAGTCATCATACCATTAAAAGTAACTAAGCTGCCAGTGCCATTTGCTGTGAAAAAATCCCAAAACATCTGTTTAGAAGGGGTTTACAATCTGTTGGATATGAACTGGCAGCAGAGTTTCAACTTCACTTCGTCTAACTACACTTGATTTATATCCCTGCACAAATAAATGCGTTTCATCGCTGAAAACCACCTTCTTCTAGTCGTTAACCGTCCAGAATCGGCATTTTTGGCTCATGTTAAACGTTTTTTTCATTGTTTTCTTTTTCCTCGCTCTTGATGCCTTACGGCTAACTTGCAGTACCATTTTCGGTTCAGTTGAGGTACTCACTTCAACACCAAAAAATCCCTTCGAAGGTCTGTTCTTGAATTACCTTGATTTTATTTGCTATTTCTTATTAAAATTTTATTAGTTCTTAGTGTAATTTTTCGTTTGAGCCCACATCTTCCTTTTTTTGGAGACAATCATCAGGAATCTTGAAATGTTCTTAAAATTCATGAAACACTTGATTTACCCAGACCAACTATCGTAGCTATATCTCTTCAATCACAGTCATAGAAGTGTGTTCATTAAGAGCGATTATATTAGAACGCTTCCTCAGAGTAATATCCGTCTCTGAACAAGCAAAAGTAACACGTGTTAAGTGAAACACAAAATAATAATCACCAGCTACCACACTGAAAGGCTCTCAACTGAACTATTAATATACTAAAACCAATCAAACGGGTAAATTATAGTCAATGTCGATCCATCAGATTACTTCAGGGCAGATATAACTGGTTTTTGAGGCGATTCGGGACATAACTGGTAACCACATACCAACTCGGACAAGAAAAAAAATGTTTCTTCCAATTAATTTGAACATTATAGCAATTGGATAAAGCTGCACAAAATTCTATAAGGGTTTTCCTGTAACAAATGACAATTGTTCACTGAATGACTAGGGAAAAAGGGCATAATAATAAATATTCATATGACAACGTAAACAAGAAAAGTTTCACAATATCATTATTTTATCACTTTATTTACAAAAATCTTAAAATATACAATTTACTCAGATACTAACATTCAAGATCTAAGACAGGAAAATCCATCTGCTGTTCTATCCATTTTGCTGCAGTAAGCATCTGCTTTTAACTCAATACAAATTTTGATTACATATATATTTGAAAATAAAAAGCCATTTTAATTTTCAATATTTTATAATTACTACTTTTAAAAATTTTAATATATAGTCGGACTTTTTTATCTAACAAAGTCGCCAAATCCTAAAAAAGTTCTTAAATAGAAAATTCTGTATAGCAATTCATCTTTCTCAATAATATATACTTTATAAACTAGTTCCAGGTAAAAGTTCGTAAGATAGTAGTTCATGATATACAGGTCGACCTGTAATTCAATATTTCTATATATATTGCATATATTTAAAAAAAAACCTTACTTATGTCAGAAAAAGCTAATTAAAGTGTTTTAATATAGTTTAATTCACACTCTCAAGATCTATGAATTTCTATTTACTCGAAAACAAATGTCAACACTCAATGGAGAAAAATAATTTCGAAGTTTTGAAGGCTAAACCTAAAATATTGCATTAATTGTCACAAATATTATCATTTAGATAAAATGAACTTTTTTATTTGCAGCAGGATTAATCCTAGGTTAAATACTATGAAGTAAATATTTAAATGTAAACTGGAATGAAAGTTTTCAATATGTGTCATATTCAATGGCATCATGTACTCGCCTATATTGCGGAGGTGGGGCCCAAAGCCTTACTTTGCAGGGAGGCCCTAATATTCTACGTTGCACCACTGGTCATACTTCTCATAAATTTGTTTCCAGATTTATGTATGTTATTTAAGTTTGTATATGCATTGGTACTTAGTACCATGAGGCCAAACAGAATAAAGAATAGGTGAAGTTCTCTTCTGATACAATGTTTGTAGTGAGTGTATCATTTTGGATATTGCCAATGTCTGTTATCAGCAGCTCGGAAAAGCTGTCACAAACCCATTATCTGGATATCCAGTAAATACCAATGAATATTATGTACACATATATAGAAAAGTGAAATGATTAACCTGAGCCAATAAAAAATCCATTTTAACTTTGTCCGGCCAATATAATATATTTTTCAAGTATTGGGAATAAAATGTTTTCAATACGCAAGTTTTATTCTACCAGTCAAAATGTCAACACCAAAAAGTAGAAAAGGGGGTTCTGGTGGCTATTAGCTGAGCAAAAACAGAGGCAATGACTGATGCCATGCTAAGTATTTTTTAAGATTAATGTGTATAAGAATTGACTCTTCAGTGAAGTACAAATTTTGGTACTTGTGTATTATCGCAACTGCATTGGGGACATTATATGAAACGAAGCACATGGTTGCCAACTGAGCGCTTACAACACATGTGAAATCATGGTTGGTTGGCAAATTATCTTGAACATCAGCGTTATTGCAATAGTATGCAAGTACCCAAATTTTTGTTGTAGTTGTAGGAAAATCCATTTTTTTATTGTAACATTAACGTAAAGGGATAAAACATGTTTCATAACATGGTCGTAATTTCTAATATATAGGTACAATTAATAATATTTCTAATATATGATATATGAGCCATTATATATAGATTTCTTTTTGAAATATGAATATATTGTTTCAAGAAGCATTCTAGAATATTTTTGTTTGAAATTAAAATGTAAGATTAATAAATTGCTCAGTACCATTGTTAGATACTTCTGTGTATAACTGATGAAACACTTTTCTTGTTAGCACTAAGTAAAAAGTTAAATTAGATCTTGAGATATGTTGACTTGTTAAAATTTCATTTTGTTAATAATTTATTCTAAGATCAATCTAAGGAGAATTCAAAAATTAAACTATAATCATGTAGTTAATATGTAAATTGAAAAATACCCATGAATATTATTCATGTACAAAATGCCCACTAAACATATACATATAGATAGTTTAACATTTTATAATGTATATTAATGAACAGGGGAATTACTTTATACAGATTACATATAAGTTATAAAACAGCTTATTATATATTACATTTGTATAATATATTTAAAGTTTTCTACTATTAGAACAAAAAAAAGAAAAACATTCTGCTATAAACTTTTATGGAGTGAGTGTGGTGTAAAGTATAAATAACACTTTTAGGTATTAATTTCAAAATAAATGTTATTAAAGTTTTGCAGAAATGTTTAATGCAAAAATATTTGTTATCTTGAAGTGTCATAATAAGTATAAGGATATTTGTCTTGTTTCCTATAAAATAAAATGTTTAGTATGTTAAATACCTCGATACATGAAACTGTGGCAAATAAACCTCTGCTGGAGAAGTACATACACTTCTCCAGCAGCATCTATTGAATTAAAGGTGGAGACCAATGGCAAACAATATACAGATGTTTAATACCCTGCCAATATGTCCAAAGAAACACCTGTTGATCCTTGAATATTAACTCAAGGTGCATTGATAATATTAATCCACGTAATATATATACATGGGTTTGTAAATTGTGAAATGCACATATCATAACTCCTGTAAGCCATTCATTCCTTCGTAGAAGCAAAAATATTTGGAAGGGGTATACAATGAAGTAAATAAAATACTCTTAAGATATACATCGGACTACCACTAATATATTGATGTAGTGGATTGTAAAGCTTGTATTTTTCTTATAAATAATAATGTTTCAATAAACAATTTTTTTCTTTTGCCCTACACCATTTTAACATATAATAACGACAATCAGAACTTTTCTTAATTTCAGTCTAACTGAAAACAATAAATGGAATTATGTAACAATTTGCATTTTGTAGAACTCTTGATCCCCAATTCAGTGGTAATTGTTGAAAATATGGACAGTTATGTTCCAACAGAAACTGGGAATATTTGTGTGTGTGTGCATTAGAGAACCCACGTTTATTTTTTGCAGTTCCATAACTTTTCCTCATAATTGCAACATTATTTTAAAAATACTTTTTTATCATCCCCCCCCAAAAAAATTCTTTAGATTGAAAGATTTTATTGTTAAATGTTATAAATTATTTTTCAATCAATATTTTGATTTAAAAATCAGATAGTTTAATTAGATGTTGTATGTTAGGGCTGTCAATTACACAGTGCTTGAAATTTCTGTTCTTTTTTACATGGATTGTTTGTGCATGTTAAATAGTTGTTCTTCAGATTATAATTTGTTAAATTAAATTACTTAAACCTCTGAAAGATGCACTTATTTCAGTTTTCAACTTAACCAAATTATTTTACTTTGTTTATATCAGAAATTGGTAGTTGTGTATTATACCATTGACCAATTCCCAAATCAAAAGATGGCTAAGATTTGCTAAAGCTTAAATTTGAAACACTGTTGTTACATATGGCTTTACTGAAAGGATCAACCAAATATATATAAAACAGCTCAAATTTCACACAACAAAGATTTAAAAAAAAAATTTAAAGAAACAGGACAAATTAATGTGGGAACAAAACAAAAAGAAGAACATAATGTATTCATGAAAATTCTGGCATTCAAGTTGTTAGCTTATATTACCATGTTTTTGTGACTATCTAGTTCTGGGCAAAATGCTTTGCATTCGTGATGTTAAACTTAAAATTTGGCATATACTAGATGGAAGGATGCTTATTTTATTAAGACAATGTGCCATGCAATCATGGCCAATTTGAAGTTTGCCACAGCCTCTTTACAGGGCTTTTGACAAAACTTTTTCTAAGTGTCTGGAATGTTTGCCTACTGATTTTGCTGCCTAGTCAGATTTAAAACACTAAAAATTTAAAATTAAAACTAATTTCCTGTATTTTACTATCTGGTTCTATACATAAATTTTGAAATCTCAATTAAATATTTAACTCTTCTTGCCATGGTGATTAAAATAAAATAAAATACTCCACTATCGTGTTAATCAGTCCTACAGATACATGTCCCAAATTTTCATCTTTTTTCTCAACAAAATAAAAGATAAATTCAAAATATTTTCATACGTACACAATCATGTGCAATGAATAAATTATAAGACAAATAAAAATGGTATGTTTGTGAAATGGCTAATTTCAAAGCATTTAGCCACTCGAATTTTTTAAAAAAAATGTTGAATGGGTTGTAACTTAAATATTTTTTTTAGTCGCCAAATCTTGAACTGGTATATGAAATTAGTCACCAAATCTGGAAATAGTTAATCCTGATCTGGACAATAGAACAAAATTATGAAATTTTATTGTCATTGGTCTTTGATTTTTACCTTCTGCAAATTGATTTTTAAATAACTATTCTTTTACTCACCCAGTACTCTGGTCTCAAAGCACGAAATACCTCGGTGTCATTTTAGATAAAAAACCTCACATTACTCAAATTAAAGAAAAGTTTCGAAAAGTATTGTGTAGTCTTCACCCCCTAATTTCTCGGAACTTAAATTTATCTATAAAATCAAGATGCTTATCTATACTCTCATTATTAGACCAGTGATCGTTTACGCCTCGCCAGTCTGGGGTCATGCTGCAATTTCCAATATTACTCTGCAAAAATTAATGTCATTTCTTTTTAAATTAAAAATTCTTAAGGGGAATGACATTGCAAAAGGTAATTTTTAGAAATGATTAATTGTAATTTGATTATTTTTTATCTTATTATCTTAAAGTACATGTTTAACTTGTAACAAAATTTATTTCTTGAAGCCAGTCTAATATGAAAATTTTGATGTAGAGAATTATCTTCTGATGAAAATGTCTGTTTATCGATTGCTTTTAATCTCAGTGGCTAATTATTCAACATCGGCTACTTAACAAGTAATTATTTTTTCCATGATATAGCTTTTTAATTTTTTTCTTCTGTATTTGGTATGTTGCATAATTCATAAAATAGTTTAATTTCTGAAAAGTCAGTTTTATGCATGTAAAGATAATTATGGATATGAGTTTATGATTTGTGGATATTATAGATTTATCTGTTTTAAAATCTTAAGCTTTTTAAAGCAATTTTGTACATAAAATACTAGAGTTGATATGGAAGCTATTTGAAGAAATTTTGTAATAAGATAACAATCAACATGTTTGACACTTTGTAATTATCATTTACAAATGTTTGATTTTTTTTTTTAGAAATGACTGTCTCCAAAGTTTAAAAAAGAAAAGTAAATACTCTTTTCACCAATAAGTTAAAGAATTGAATTATATTAATGATTAAATTTTATTTGATTATCCTTTATTTTGAGTTATTTATTTATATATAAATTGAATAATTTGTGATTTATTTATTCTAAACCATTTAAAAAATAGAAGTATATTTTTCTTTGATTTTTAATGTTTCAGAATATTTTAATGTATCTTTTTTCTAAAAGTATTATACAATCTCTTCTGGGAATGTATTAGAAAAAACATAATTTTAAGAAGTTCACGTCAATTATTCATTATACATATATTTCTTTTCTCATTGAATTACATGGAAAAATTATAGTATGATTTACCAATATAATATAGTTGGTTCTAAAATCTAACCAAAACTTACAGAAATTTTTTACAATTTACCTTTTTATGCCAATGTGTATTAAATATTAGAGTGAATTAATATGAAAGTTTTTGATTAACAATTAAGATTCTTTGATGAAAATAAGTTTTTATTTTTACAACACAAATGAATTATGACACAATGTTCACAACATATTGAATACAAAGATACTGTTAAATAAAATGTTTTCAGGAACAAATTCTTTTTTTGGAAGGGTTGCTTTTAAGTCTTTTAGCTAGCAAATCAATCGCCAAAAGAACTTGTCTGTGTCCTCACGCTTGCTGTACTTGTCTCCACTTCCCTAGGGTTAAAAAGAAAACATGTACAATTTTGTCTTGCGCATGACATTTTTTTGATAGAATACCATAATACATTTATTACTTACTGAAAATTAACGTGCACACAATACAATGGTACTTATGTATTACAGCTATCACAGTAAAATTGGCACCACGCAAATTGTACCTTGATATCAAAACTTCAAAGATTTTAAGTGAAAAATTGCCAACCAGTCAATTCAAACACCTGTTTGACCACGACTCTTTGTTTACATCTATCAAAACTGCAGCTTGAAACAGCTGCAGAATTAAGCTTCTGTATTGTTTGGAACAGCTTTAGTATCGCCCACCCATCCAACTTGGCACAACTATATTGGGCGCCAAAGACCGTGTTTACAAACAGGGTTAACATCCAGTTTGCCGAGGAAACAACGTGTTTCAAAAATCTCGTTTTCATCCCAAACAGTTTTATAGGATTTGTAAGGAGGGCTTCAGATAATGTTCTTTTTCGGATTGCTGAGGAAACAACGTGTTTCAAAAATCTCGTTTTCACCGAAACAGAATTTTACGGGATTCATGAGGAGGGGGGAGGGAGTTCTAACGATGCTCTTTTCCAAATGCTAAAAAAGCCAAAAGTTGTGAAACCATTAGCCGGTGCATTTATAATAACTGCACAGTTTCCAGAGTGAGGGACGAGGACCCTGTTTCACATGTCACTCCACATAAGTAATATTAGTGTTTACATAAAAAACTATTATAATGGTTAATTAAGTATACACTTATATCACAGTACTGAATATTTAAGGACATTTTTTGGAATATAGCTTAGCTACATTTTCATTATTTTTTGCTTTTTATATATATACTTTTTAAAATTTTTTTTTGTCCTTCAAACACTTTATAACACAAATACTAACGAAAGAAAATGTCGGCAATCCCTAAACAAAGCAAACCCTCTAGAGTTTATATTTAAAATTTTCCCACTCTATTTCCCTTATTATTTCAACAAATGCATTGAACATATCAACGTTTTTAGCACGGCAACTCTTTTCAAACATATACATTGCCAAGTAAAAAGAGGCATCATTTTGCCTGTTATATTGGGGAAATCATGATTTTACGTGCCTCCACGTGCTTTCAATAGTATTTGTGTGAGCACCCGTATCTGGATCGACAAAGTTCAACGAATGATTGACTGTTAGATGGTTAAATCCTTCTGTGGTTGACACATCGTGATTATAACCTTTCCAACAGTCCAAACTAATTTTCGTGCCTGGCTCTATCCATTCCATAATGATTTCCATTAAAGTTCATTGAGTGCGATCGTGAACAGCCACCAAAAACAGCTTCCCTGAATCGCGCTCAACACCCCCGAATACCCATTGACCCTCTACATGACGCCCTTTGTGAAATTTCCTTTCCCCAAATTTTGATTCGTCTACCTCTACAACTTTTCCTACCCCACCAATTTTGCTTGACGTCAATTCGACATGATCTAAAACTTGTTCAAGTACGAAATGACGCCAGTCTGCCAAAGTTGCTGAAGAAAAGCCAGATTTCCTCTCAATATCACAAGTTTTTGTACCTGTGATTAAATCCCAAGTTAAACGTAAAATTTCCTGCAGGAGAACCAAGAACCTACCCTAATGGACTTCTCAGCGCGACACTTTTTGCATCTCCAAATACTTCCATTTGATGATTTTTTTTTGTTTTATTATGCTGCAAAGTTCCTTGCATCTTACATAATTAAATGTTTCTTTAATCAGGCCACTCTCCATTAAAAAATTCCTGAAAATCTCTTGAAAAGAGGATTTGGCGTTCGAAAATCTTCCACGCCTTTTCCGAAATAGTTCTCCATTTTACCTGAAGGTAGCGCTGTAAGCGACATTCTGTGATTGGACTTAAATTGTGTGGAACAGGTTACCAGACAATATCGTTTATCGTGCTTGTTTGGCGCATTTTTTCATTCACTTCTAGGGTGGGCGATAGTAAAGCTGTTCCATTTAAAACAAAATTGCTTTTGAAACTCCATTGTACCCTGAAATAAAGTAAAAATATTGATGAAAATTTTTACATTCGCAGTTTTAATCTTGACAAGTTCTGCAAGAAATACACGTATCTTTCAGCTATGCATTTCAAGAACAACAATGACATGAAATGATGCAAGAGTGAATGCTTATAAAGTTTACTTACATAACATTGGCTAGCTTCTGCTTGTTTAAAGGTCTGGAATTTTTCTTTTGCCGCTGTTTAATGATATACCTGTTGGCTGGAAAATTTTCAATAATTCGTAGAGATGAGCCAAATTCTGAATAGCCCATATGCTTCATCAAGTCTTCTAGACGTAGATATCTAAACGTTTCATTTCTTCTGTGCTTGCAGCACTTGCTGCAGTGTTTATAAATTGCGTACGTCTCCTTATTCGTTCGTAAACTAACTCTGCACGTTCCTCACACACAACAGACTTTTCCTTTTCTCTTAAAATTGCTTCTCTTTTCCTCCTCAAATGATTTGAATCTTCATCTATCGTTCGTGCCGCTGAAAAGGGCTGTTGTTTTTTCAAATGCTTATCAGCCATTTTTTAAAAATTCAATTGAAAATGAAATCAGCAAACGGAAAAATGGCGAACTAAATCAATTACGTTTAGCTGGGTGCGTTCCTAGAGCACTTAGCCCGCTAGGGCTTTGATCTCTTGATTCAACATTCGCGGTTGTTTCCCTAATCCCTACTTCTCCCTGCTAACTCTCTCCTTCCACCTTCTCTTTAGTAGACTAGTCCCTTCCCTATTGTTTGGATTCGCGCGATGCAGACGCTTCAACTCAAAATTGTAAACATCGCATACTCATTTTTGAACCTGTTACTGGATCAAATTTGAGAATATAACAGCTAGATGAGTGTGTAATGCACTTATTTATGAGTATTTATTTAAAGTATTTATTAAA
Organism: Trichonephila clavipes; assembly: GCA_019973935.1. Classification (NCBI taxonomy): domain Eukaryota; kingdom Metazoa; phylum Arthropoda; class Arachnida; order Araneae; family Nephilidae; genus Trichonephila; species Trichonephila clavipes. Next base: position 363,114 of record BMAU01017396.1, on the reverse strand, counting down.
TTTAAAGGGATCTAAATATGCGATACTTAAGTTGTTAAATTTCATTTTTTTTCCATCTTATATATTATTTAATTTACATTTTATGAAGTTTTTACCACTTAACTTCGAAAATCTAAATTCCTTTTGCATTTATTGTGTTACAAAAAGGTACTTTAGTATCATCGCAAAAATTCCAACGTTCAAGATAATTCGCCATGTCTCGTACGCGTTGAATTAGCAACCATGTACTTAATTTTATATGCTGTCGCCAATACAACAAAAATTTTACTTTAAGAAAAAAAATACAACTATTATTTGATCAAAAACTTTGTCTTCGAACTTATACATCAGATTTAAATCTTTGAAAATAACAAAAATGGATTCGATGAAATAATTAAACAAATTTGTAAACATTTGAACTAGTTCCAGAAGCAATTTGGTTTATTACAAGTTATATTTATGTTTCTAAAAAAATTATATTGTTTCTTTTTAAAATCCTGTATAAGCAGAAAATTAACTTTTATTTAAATTCAGTCTTTCAATAATAAGTTATTAGAAATATCTTGGAAACGTTAGGATGAGTAACAGATTTTATATAGTAAAAATTTCAAAACAAAGTAAGAAAGAAATAGTTCTTTACATATTATGTAATGAAGAAAAAAAGCCTTTTGACTAAAATAACACTCATTAGGCCCAGGTGTGTAAGTACTTTTTTATGAATTGTTTTGTTTAAATAGAAACACATTCATCTAGATGGAAATATAGAAAAATCCATTGCAATATGTATTACAAATTAAGCTAGTTTTTTATTCATATCAACTGATTTTATACTCTCCTATCACCAAAGAAAACAAATATTATAGTTTTTAAGTTAATGTTTTTATAATCAAAAATTAAAATACTTAAAATTTCAGTCCTTAGAAGAATGTAAAAACAACTAAAACAGTAGAACCATAATCAATATACAGCATTTTATTTTCAATGCCTCTTTTTTTTTTCAATGATTCACTGTAAACAAGAAAAAATAAAACAAACCAAAATCATATTTTTGAAATATTTATTCTGGAAATTGACATATACATATCATACATTCAAAAAATAAACAAAAATATAAGTGAGATTTTTTGAAAACACATACCTTCATCTATAAGTTATTTTTATAAACACCATACAATCGATACTATAGTCAACTCCATTGTTTTAATGTAATATATATTGAATTATTTGCTTACTAATAGAAATGAAATTAATGCAAATTAAGAATAAAGCATTCATAATCTAAAAACACGATAGCAGGTTTAAAAAGAATGATTTTCTAAATATTACACATGAAGGCATGTATTTTTTGAAGTTCACATGTATAAAAACTACTGTTCAAAGATACCACACATTGTAACAATATATATATATCAGTACACTACACACCGAATATCTTTTAGGCATGGTTTTGAAATTGCTGCAAATAAGATTTTGGTATCCAATAGTTTTCAATCTAAGATGATGGTCTCGCAATAAGAACGCAACATGAAAATAGTTTAAAAGAATGGCTTATTCCTGACAAAAGAGGAATTACATTATGAAGCAAAGATGTAAGTACTTTTTTGTAGAAAACCAATTAGAAAAATATGGGTGCCAGGATTTAAAAAAACAGAACACAAGGTATTTAGAAATGCCAGGAAAAACTATGGAAATTGGAATGTGGGAAAATGGAAAAATAATAACTGCATTTAAAAGCGTGGGGTGCTTGATATCAATTGTTATAATTTCTTAATAGTTCTATTCTGTAATACAAAGTTAGTGTAAAAATGTAGTACAAGGGTCCCCCACCCTTTTACCACAATGACATTAATTTTCTCGTTAATCATTTTGTTCTAAGAAAGTAAGTGCTGTTTTTTTTTTTTTTTTTTTTTCATCTTAAATACGTTTGATTAATTTTTGTATTGTTTACATATATTTTCATTACGATCCACCTTGTCCGCTATATTCACTTGCCGCCATCTGGTTCAGTCCTAGGAGAGCCCACACCCTTGGCAACAAACCAAAAAAGCGCCAAGCCAGAATGAGATGGCGGCAAGTGAATATAGCGGGACAAGGTGGATCGTAATGAAAATATATGTTAACAATACAAAAATTAATCAAACGTATTTAAGATGAAAAAAAACAGCTCTTACTTTCTTACTGCTGATCTTTTCCGAGTGGAGGCTACAGCATGACAGCGGATTTTAACAAAAAGCCTTGAAGGCCTCATTGTTAAGAGAATAATCATGGGAGTGCGGCCATAAATATTCTGCGAGGTAATGGTCAAACATACCCATTCAAAATCTCCATCCAAAACAGCACTCTTTCGTTCGTATAATCCCATTCGCTCATTACATTTAGAACATTCATAATTCAAAGCAATCAATCCTTCCTTCATACACCATTCAATCAATTTTTTCTTACATTTCGCATTCAACAAAGTACAAAATTCAAAGGTATATCCACTCACATACGTGCCATACTTCCAGCCCGGGGCCCAACAACAAAATGACACAATTCGATATGCCCGCTGACAAAATACAAAAATTCCAGAAATAGTTAGGTTTACCATACATAATGTATCAAAATAGAGTTACCAAGATGGTGCAATTATCACCAACCAAAATAATTTGCTCCAAGGATGTGGGCTCTCCTAGGACTGAACCCATTCTTATATTAAGATTTACTTTTTAGTACGATTAACTATAAAAGCATTTTTTTTTAAACTATGGTGTTTCATGTACGTCAGACTGAACAGATTTCAGTACTTACGTATTATCAAAACAATCGCCAACTCTATTAATAATTCACTGAATTGACAACTCCAATTGCTACTTACGTCTTATTGGGCGACATTATATGAAATGAAGCACCTAGTTGCCAATTTTCAGTGTGTCATCGGGGTTGCCAACTTGGTGAGTTATTAATAGAGTTGGCAATTGATGCGATATTTCATAAGTAACCTCCAATTTCCTGTGTTGTACATGCTGAATTAGCAACCAGGTGCTTCGTTTCATATAACGTTGCCAATAGGTTGCAATAATATATAAGTAGGGGAAACCTGTGTACCTAGGGCCATATTTTTTCAATGCACAAAAACAGAGCCCCTGGCCTGTTTAAAAATGTGAAACTAATATGCACTCATCATTATACTAACTATCATCCAATTGTAAATATAAGAACTTAAAATATTAAATTCTGTGAAATAAAAGGTTTTAAAAAAATTCACAAATGGCCCTAGGTACAATATCATTGTACGTAGGGCTTGCCGCGTTGCGTGGTTAGGCATTCTTCACTACAACACGGTTGAATTAAATAACAATAAACATTTATTAACTTTAAAGATTAAATGAGCAATTAAGAGGTAAACTTCTAAAAACTACAACACATGGTGAATCAGGCACGCTACAAGAATAACAGATCAATTCAGTTCAGTTTTGGAGTCGTTATGTTGAGCTGTAAGGTCGCTGCATACTCCCCTTCCAGTGTCAACGATACCTAGTTGGAAGATGAACTTTGCGACCAGAACGTGTAGATGGCTGGGTAGGCGTTGAAGCTGTTGGATCAGATTCCACAGTAGCAGGTGTTGAAGCTGTTGCATTAGGTTCCACAGTAGTAGGTGTTTCATTCTTGGTTTGAGGTAGTTGCAAGTCCTCAGTGTTAAGAAAGAAGGCAGGTTTGCATCTATCAATAGATACAGATACCCGTTTACCATTGATGTCAAGGAAAAACACTTTATCCTTCCTTTGTAAGACTTTGAAAGGGCCATCATAGGGTTGTTGAAGTAGACGACGTAACATGTCTCGGCGAAGAAAAACATGTGTTGCTTCCAACAGTCCTGGATGGATAAAAACTGGACGTTTGCCATGGTGTTTTGGTGGTTTAGGGTGAAGTGATTGCATGTGAGACTTAAGTTTCGAAACAAAATTCACAACATCATCGTCTGGCTTGGAAGAGTCAAACATCTCCCCTGGCAGTCGAATAGTGGTCCCAAAAACTAATTCAGCTGGGGTACACAGAATATCTTCTTTTAAGAGAAGCTCGTAGATCTAGTAAGATGATAGGGAGTACTTCTGTCCAACGCTCAGTAGCATGGCATTTGATTGCACTTTTCAATGGGCGGTGCAATTCTTCGATCATCCCATTAGCTTGAGGGTGGTATCCAGTTGTACGACACTTCTGAACACCAAGTAGTTTGCTAAGAGCTTTGAAGAGCGAGGACTCAAACTGCCTGCCCCTGTCGGTTGTGAGAATTGCAGGAGTTCCAAAGCGAGACACCCAAGAGGAAAAGAAGGCCTCATCCACAGTCTCAGAAGTTATGTCTTTGAGAGGTTGGGCCTCTGGCCATTTCGAAAAACGGTCAATCATTGTCAGGCAATAGGTGTAGCCATTTGATGGAGGTAGAGGTCCAATGAGATCCAGATGAACATGATCAAAACGTTGGGAAGGTTCTTGAAATGATGAAAGAGGTGATCTAGTATGACGATGAATTTTGGATTTTTGGCAAGCTAGGCAGTGTCTTGCCCACTTAGCTACATCTGATGAGATTGATGGCCAAACAAAACGCTGCTTCATCAAATGTACTGATCGACGTATGCCAGGATGGGATAAATTATGCATAGCAGAGAAAACATCTTGGCGATGCTGTTTTGGGATGTAGGGTCTGGCTGTGCCCGTTGATAGATCACACATAATTTCAGTAGACGAATTGGGAAAAGTTACCTTTTTGAGTTCCAAGGAAGTTCCAGATGCTATTAGGGTGTGAAGCTCCTGATCAGTCTGTTGTGTCTCAGCAATACAGTCATAGTCAATTTGACTTGGGAAGGTGATTGCAGAAACACGAGAGAGAACATCAGCAGCAATATTGTCAGATCCTGGAATGTGTACAATATTTGTGGTGAACTGAGAGATGAAATCCAGCTGACGGATCTGCCGTGGAGAACACTTGTCACTTGTTTGCCTAAAAGCATAAGTGAGGGGCTTGTGGTCAGTAAACACTGTGAAATCTCTAGCTTCCAGCATATACCGAAGGTGTCGGATAGCCGAGTAGATAGCAAGGAGTTCACGGTCGTAGGCACTGTAAGACTTTTCAGATGAAGTAAGTTTTCTGGAAAAGAAATCCAATGGCTGTAGCTCAGAGTCCACAACTTGGTGAAGTGCACCTCCTATGGCATAATCAGAGGCGTCCACATGAAGAGCAAGCGGGGCAGAAGGTGAAGGATGAGCAAGAAGTGCAGCATCAGCAAGAGCTTGTTTACACCTCTGAAATGCTGTAATTGCCTCAGAAGACCAGTTTAAAGGCTTTGAGTCCTTCTTACCTTTAGAACCTTTTAAAAATTCACTTAAAAGATACTGTTGTTCAGCTGCTTTGGGCAAGAAACGTCTATAAAAATTTAACAGTCCTAAAATTTTCTCAGAGAGCCAACAGTCTCTGGTTGTTTGTAATCAAGAACTGCTTGAACTTTGTCAGGCAATGGCTTAATGCCATCAGGAGTGATAAGGTGGCCAAGGAAAATGAGTTCAGTCACACCAAATACACATTTAGAGATATTTAGTTTTAAACCATATGAGCTCAGTCTTTGGAATATAGTTCTTAAGTGAGAACGATGCTCCTCAGCATTTTCTGAGTAACACAAAATATCATCCAAGTAGACAAAACAAAAAGGAAGTCCTCTTAGTACTTCATGCATGAATCGCATAAAGGTTTGTGGTGCATTCACAAGGCCAAAACACAAATGGGTATATTCGTAAAGACCCCATGGAGTTGTTACAGCTGTCTTAGAAATATCACACTCAGCTATAGGGATTTGGTGGAATGCCTTAAAAATGTCTATTTTGGAAAATATCCTCTTGCCATGTAGTGCATGAGCAAAGTCATTCAAATAAGGCATGGGGTAGCTGTCGAACTCAGTAACAGAATTCAGCTGCCTGTAATCCCCAACAGGTCTAACTGTAGAGTCAGGTTTGGGCACAACATGAAGAGGAGAACTCCAGGGACTTTTGGAAGGTCTAATAGTGCCTTGAGCAAGAAGAAATTCAAATTCTACCTTCACTGCATCATACAGTTTAGGGTGTAGCCTTCTAGGCCTGGCAGTGACTGGTGGGCCAGTAGTAATAATATGGTGGACTGTGCCATGTGATGCTGATTTGGAAATTAAAGAAGGGTTGCTGAGGTCTGGATATTCCGATAAGATGTTTTTAAAACTAATTTTTGCATCTACAGTGAGGATTGAAGGCTGTACAATATTTGAAAAAACACAAGAAGTGAAAAGAGAAGTTTCCACATCCACCAACCTTTTTTTCTTAAGGTCGATTAAAAGGTTGAAGTGCTTTAGAAAATCAGCACCAATTATAGGAGATGATACATCAGCAATTATGAAAGTCCAGATAAAAGGTCGCCTCAGACCCAGGTTCAGTTCTTTACGGACCATACCATAGGCTGGAATTTTGGTATTATTAGCAGCAAATAAGGAGAAGTTAGACTGAGGTGATTTATTCATAGTTGGAGAAGGTGGGATGACACAGATTTCACTTCCAGAGTCTATGAGGAATTTCTGGCCAGACTTGCGGTCTAATAAAAATAACCGGCTGGTATGTTTCGAGGGCTCTGCCATTCCAGCTATGACAGAGCTTACTCGTTTTTTGCACAAATGCACAAGGTGAAACACACTTGCGGGCCTGCTCTTTATAACGGCGATGATAGTAGCAGATGCCACTTCCTCTATTGACACTCCTAGAGCGTGAATGTGATCTCCGGCGGTCAGAACTATATCGTTGGTGGCGAGAGGAATTGCGCTCTCTTGTCAGTTCAGCAACTTGTAGAGACAGCTCTTGGATCTGCCTGGCGAGAGAGTCCATGGTTGGCTGAGCACTGCATGAAGATGACTGGGATGGTGGAGGAACAGTTGTGGCCGCACAGATAGTCGAGGACGCACCAACAACCTCACAAACCTTATCGGCGATGATAGCCAGTTTATCCAAAGGCTCCGAGGATGCAGACAAAACAGTCTGGATATGTGGTGGCATTCTTTGAAGCCACAAACTTTGCAGAAAGTCATCCTGGAGTTGGCCATTAGACAGCTCTTACATTTTTCGCAACAGGTGGCTGGGCTTCTCATCTCCTAGCTGAAGGTCAGTAAGCAGTTTCTTAATTTTTTGAGTCTCCGAGTCGCTAAATTGGGTGATGAGCCACTGCGAGAGAGTGTGATATTTGTCACTGTTCGGAGGGCTTAACACAATGTCCGACACGTAGGAGAGAGTTTCAGCATCCAGGTTCGCAACCAAAGCAGAATACTTAGTATCATCACTGGAGATACCACTGAATGTGAATGCATGGTCGCATTGCGCAATCCATAGACGAACGTTGGATTTCCAAAACGGCGGCAGCCGCAACGCAATACGAGCGACTTCAACGGTTTCACTAGTCATATTGTTGAATAAGCAGGAAGCGAAACGAATCTCCGAGCAGATGCTTCAAGTGGCCTTGAGGAGGAGAAAAAAAATCTTTCGCTACGTACTGATCATCCGTAGTAGGAGAATTTGTATTGCATTCGCCAGTAGAACAGAATAGCTTACGTGTTTTTAAGTCCAAAAGGGGTCACCACTGCCGCGTTGCGTGGTTAGGCATTCTTCACTACAACACGGTTGAATTAAATAACAATAAACATTTATTAACTTTAAAGATTAAATGAGCAATTAAGAGGTAAACTTCTAAAAACTACAACACATGGTGAATCAGGCACGCTACAAGAATAACAGATCAATTCAGTTCAGTTTTGGAGTCGTTATGTTGAGCTGTAAGGTCGCTGCAGGCCTTTCCCTGAAAGTTAGGTTTCACTCTGTAATCAATAGAAAACAAACATACACACATGAATTTCATAAAAGAAACAATATCAGCTAATACATTGATTTATCATGTAACCATTTAAATTGCAATGTGCCAAATTATTAATGAATTGCACGTATTTTGATCCAACATTTAATTTTAAAAACTGGTTCCAAAAGTGAGCTGCATACATTGTCGTTCTGAAGCATCAACAGATTATGGTTTAGACAGTTTGAACAGAATATTTCTGTTGCCAGTTTTATAAGTTTCTTCTTTATGATAAAGAAACTTATTTGAACATGCAATATTCTTCAGAAACTTAACACTCTTGTGTTCTTTTTTAACATCTATTACTTCTGCCATATAAAAATGTTTAGTTTTTTTGCCTTGTATTTTTGTTAAACAAAAGTCCCCCTTTTCAATACTATCAGTTACTGTAGAATTTGCATCATCAGTGGAATGTGAAAATCTTCAATATCTGATAATTCTTATATTATCTGCATTAGGTTTTGACCATTTTATTCACTCAGAATTTCGAGGTATCTAAAAAAGTTAGGAATTTATAATTGCTCATTAAGAGAAAAATTTAATTGAAATATCATAAAAATCTGATTTAGAATTATATTATATTTATAACTATGAAAAATTGGGGTTTTTTTGTTAATTAAATGCATTCTTATGTTTGTATAAATAAAATAATCCTGAAAATAACAATAATGGTAGCTAAGATATTTTTTTTATAAATCAAACATGTTGAAAGTTTCAGAACAAAATATACACTCCTCTCATTTTAATAGCATCCAACAATAATAAAAAACTTGACTAAATCAAAATGGTTCAGATAATTAAGACCATTTTCCTCTTTTTATCATGAAAACTTTTTCAATAAAATAATAACATAAAGAATATTAATTGCAATTGTACCTAGGTACAAGGCAACTATGTGGCCCCAGGTACAAGACTAGGTAATTTTATACAAATGTCTTCTGCAGAAAATCCACATGGAGAGAGGATTTATTTAAAATCTTATTTAGTACTTAATGCTACAAACAAAATTATGTGCAAGAAAAAAAATTCAAAGAAAATTTTTGACTTACTTTGTACAACAATAAAAAGAGATGAGCTACAGAACTTTACTTCGGACTATGTAAACATGTTTTACATTTATAACTAACCACAACTTTCTTTGAAAATTTCAAAATGAATGCCAAAGTAGGAATTGGTGTTCCAACTCACCCAACTGAGTAATAAAACTTAGAACTAGGTATTATTCAAATAAAATGGGGTGGCCCTAGGTACACAGGTCTTCCTTACTCAGATTTCTTATGTTTTTTACTTGTATGTAACATGCTTTCATACAAGAGTTTTTGTACCAAAGGTGTATTAATTTTTGGTACTTACATATTATTGCAACTTTATTGTCCAGATTATATGAAATTAAATATGTGGTTGTGTCAATTAAGCATGTACAACACTTGGAAGATCAGGGTCGCTAACTTGATGAAGTATTCTGAACGTTGGCATTGTTGCGATAATATGCAAGTACCTAAATTTTCTCTACCTTCCTTTAGGACCAGTTGATTTTCTCTGTTAAGCCTAAGTCCATTTCAAAATTCATGTAAAATCCTTGCTCTAATAAAATATCCCAAAAAAAAATTTATGGTTTATAATCATTCCAAATTCCATAAGTTCTAGATCACACAGGCATGATCACGGGACTTAGAAAAGGGAAGATTTTCAGATGAAGAAATTCTCTTCACGGTTATGAGAAAGAATGAAATGTATAACAGCAAGTATGATTCCTCTACTGAAATCGATTCTAATTAAGAAGAGGGAGACATTGTTGAAAATAAATGCTTTATATAGAGAGAAACAAAAACATTTGGGAAGAACGTAATTTTAAAGGAGACAACTGGTACACATCTTATCCACTTTCAGATGAACTTTTGAAGAAAAAAAAATATTGCTGGAACAATAAGAGAAAATAAAAAAGAAATTCCAAATTTTTTTTAAATTTAAAAAACAAAGTTTACTCCTATATGTTTAGTTTTAATAAGATAAAGGTTTTTAAAAAAAATTAAGATCCCGTGAAAACATCGCACTCACTCACGACTAGATTAAAGGAGTGTATAAACAATGTGCTGAATGCCCTTATAAAAAGAATAGAAAAACTAAATTTAAGGGTGAAAATGTAATAAATATAATGTATTTCCTACTTTTCTTTCTTTTTTCTATACAAATTTTATGGTATAATCAAAACGTAAACATCCTTGGGGGTGTGAGATACCCTGCGCAAGAACTTTAGGCCATTTTTTTTTGCATGAGTGATGCAGGGTTATAAGATAAATCAGTACTTACATACATGGCAATAATTGTTGGCAATACCAATTTCGCAGGTGTCATATGCACTGAATTGCCAATCATATGCTTCATTTCATATAATGTCGCCAAAAGGTTGTGATAATATGCAAGTACTGACAAATCCAATTTAAACAATGTCGAGATCAATTATTAATAAAACAAAATAGTCGTTAAATATTATTAATCAAGAACATTTAATATTTATATGTAATGTCTAAAAATAAAAAGCATTCTTGAAATATAGATTACATTCAATTTTACTAACTAATTTTGCTCATTCTGTAATTTCTGTTCAGTAAATTTTGATTCTTTCAATATTCGAAAATGAGAGTGAAAGGAATCATAAAGTATATTGAAATTGTTGAAGATCTTTAAATAATTTTTTATGAGAACTTTTAACGCATTTTCCATAAATTTACTAATAAGCTAAAAAGGTTCTTTAAAACTTACAAGAAATTAAACTCCTAAAAATTATAGTTTACAAAAAAAAAAACACTTTTATAGTTAATCGAATTAAAAGGAAAAAATAATTCTTAATATAAGAATAAAATGATTAGCGAGACAATGTCATTGTGATAAAAATGTGGGGTGCTCAATATCAATTGTTATAATTTCTTACTAGTTCTATTCTGAAATGCCGAGTTAGTGTAAAAATGTAGAACAAAAGCACCCCACGCTTTTACCACAATGACATTAATATATATTTTCTCGTTAATCATTTTATTCTTACATTATGCATTATTTTTTACTTTTTAGTTTAACTATAAAAGTGTGTTTTTTGGTTTTTTTAAACTATAATTTATTTTTCATTTTTTTAGTTCGATCTACAATAAAAGCATGCTTTTTTAATTTTTTAAACTATCATTAATTTATTTCCATTTTCAAAGAAAGTGGGCAATTCTTTATATTATAATAAGAAATTACTGACAGTGTTTTCGCTTTAGAGTTGTAACAATCTTTCAGTCACCAAATCTGGAAATGGGAAATTGTTAATCGTCATGATCCTTATCAGGACAATGGAACAAAATTATTCTATTGTCATCAGTCCTTGAAAAGTGTGCAAAATTTCGAATTAATCAGACCTTTTAGAGTGGGTAAAAATATAGTTCAAAGATTCCGTTACATACAGGTGAAGCTTATAAAAGAGTCTAAAAAGATTACTAATTGAAAACGAAAATTTATTTTGTAAACTTGCCTTTTTCAAACCATGCAAGGCATTTTCGAGTTCAATATGAAAGTAAAGTTAAAATTTTTAAGATGATCAACCATTCTCCTTTTATAGATCCTGTCCTTCCTCGAAAAGTGTCCTTTTTTCAATATTTTAAAACAGATCTGTTAATCTCTGTATTCAGAGATGAACCAAACATGTTTCCAATATGTCGAGGAATAGTCTGAAACAAATATCACAGGAAATAACAGTTTTCAATGGTGTTTTTTGACTTTATCATAAGTAAATTGGGCAGATAAAGAAAACTGTGTTGATTTTTTTATCAAAAGAAATGCCTGATATTAAAATCATTGACAATGGTCAGTTTGCAGACTGAATGTATATTTAAATTATAATAAAACTGAAAAAATTGGAAAATCAACATGCTGAAATTGATAAGATGGATTGAAATACTTAACCATTTCAAAAATAAGCACATCACATAAGAAAATTTAGTTATTCTTTTTTAATTTACATTGTGCTGCCCTGGAACTAATGCACCAGTTGAGTCTTTTCAGTTCGTAATTTATGGACAAGTCAGAAATCAAGATTGAATGTTGATATTTTTTAGTTGCAGTACTTATAGTAAAGATGAAAGGTAATTTTTGCTCCGAAATTTCCGATAAATTATAAAATATATTGAGAAACGAAACAATGCATTTTTGTTTAAATTAATAAAATGTTTCATACATTTCCGTTGTAACTTTTTCTTAAATTTTTCGTTCTCCTTTTCATTTTAAAAATCTGGTCACCTTAAAAATATTCCAAAGTAACACAATTATTTGCCTGAATAATTTAAACAAAATGACTTATTATGAATCAAGTAAATCATATTACATTTATAACACTAATCCGCCAAAATAAGGTGAATATTTATCCCATTAAATTTTTCGTTCAAAGGCAGTTACTTAAGAAATACAAATGAGAACATTTAACTCAAAAATCAAAACAATCTTGTACTCATGTGTTCTTCCGCGGGTAGCGTGGTAGATACAAAAAATAGTTCGGAAGATTTATGAGAATTAAATTTGTTGTTAAGCCCCAATTATCAAAATATGTAGCCCATATATTAAAAGAGTTTCTGCAATCCTGAATATCTTTTTTAATTTTCTGAAAGCATTAATTAGCATTTTTGGGGATTTTGAGTACATGTAAGGAATCAAATTCAATCAAGGCATGCGGTCAAATCTGATGCAATCATAGTCATTTCAAATTGAGTGTATCTACGTACTCATTTTTGAGTAAATCTTTTTTCTCCTTGATTGCTGAGCGAAAGGAAGGTGTTTTCAAAAATCGACCCACAAGAAAGTTACGGGGTGTTAGAAATAAAAAAAAATCTTTTTTACCAGCTATTATATCTGCAGAATTAAAATTTAGGAAACATGGTTATTTGTTTAGCTGAGATATGCAAAAAGCTTTTTTTTTTGTTGTTGTTGTTGTTTAATTTACAATTCACGTAAAATTAACTTATTAAAAACTTCTTTATTCTTGTTTAATTTTTCAATTCACCTGTGCGAAGAACGGGTATAACAGCTAATATATATATATACAGTCAGGTCTCTTTTTATGCGGATTTTTTTTTATGCGATTTTGAAGTTGTGCGGTTTGTATTTCAAACATTTGCGGTTTTTATTCCAAACATTTCTAGATTTTTGTTATTATTATTATTTTTTATACTGAGACGTAGATCGTAGTATTCCGAGAATTTCCGTATCTTTTTGGTACCTAAGTCTGCGGCTCGGCCGCGACAGTCTTAGATTCGCATTCGTTATTTCAGTAGTATACCGATACGATATCATTATTTCGAAATTATATTTTCTCTTAGCGGTGCCTCGTTCATTTTTATAAAAGTTTCACTTTAATAAGTGGCGAATTTAAGTTGCAATATAATAAGCAGCAAATTTTGATTTCTGGATTTAAAGTGAGTGTCGTAAAGTTTTATTTTTCATTAGGAAATCGTATGTGTAATTTTTTTAAATTTCTTTTCTAAGATTTTATTTGGCGCAATGGAGAAAAAAAAACATCAAAGACAATCAATTTCGTTGGAAACGAAAATTGCAATTTTATATCGCTTAGGAAAATGAGAAGGATCTACGGCTATTGGAAAACATTTTAATTTAGGCGAATCTACTGTCAGAGCAATTAAAAAGAATGAAGCTGCAATAAGAAAATCGGTCATTTCTGGTACAAAATTAAGCACCAAATTTGCATCGTACACAAGGGATGTATTATTAGAAAGAACGGAAAGAGCCATCGCAATTTGGATTGAGGAACAAGTTCAAAGAAGGATTCCTGTAAGTGGTTATTTAATCCAAGAAAAAGCTCTTCTGTTTTATAAGTCAATGAAACAGTCAGAACCATCAACTTCCACTTCCCAAGCTGGAAAAGAATTTTCAGCTAGCAAAGGATGGCTAACCGGGTTCTTAAAAAGAAATGCACTTCATAATATTAAGATAACAGGGGATAGTGCGACAGCAGATGAAGGAGCAGCAAAAATATTTCCAGAGGAGCTAGCGAAATTTATTGAAGATGGGGACTATTCTGCCGATCAAGCATTTAACGCTGATGAAACAGGACATTATTGGAAAAAATTGCCTAACCGTACTTACATCGCAAAGGATGAAAAAACTGCAAGTGGACATAAAGCAAGTAAAGATCGAGTCACCTTATTACTTTGTAGCAATGCATCAGGAGATCGGATGTTGAAACCTCTCTTAATAAATAAATCTCTTAGACCACGCGCCCTTAAAGGTAAAGATTTAAAACAACTGCCCGTGCATTAGATGGCTAACCCGAAAGAGCCTGGATGACAACAGCTATTTTTACAGAATGGTTCAATAATTGCTTCGTACCAGAAGTGGAAGCCTATATGAAGAAAAAAATCTCTCGATTTTAAAGTTTTATTAATTGTTGATAATGCAGCAAGTCATCCACAATTAGAACATCCAAATGTTCAACTAGTATTTCTTCCCCCCAATACAACAAGCCTTATTCAGCCACTAGATCAAGGCATAATTGCAACTTTTAAAAAATATTATATTAAGACAACGTACAAATTCATCTTGAATAAACTAGAAAATGAGTCCTTAACAGTAAAAGATGTGTGGAAACAATTTTCTATTTTTTATTGCTTAATTCATGCTGGATCTGCTTCCGCTCAAATAAGACCTAGAACTTTAAATGCCTGTTGGAAAAAGATTAAAAGTTTGGCCAGCATGTGTGACAGACAATACAACCACTCAAACATCGACACACTATCAGATGAAATAATAATTTGGCACATGAAATTGGAGGAGATGGTTTTAATACCTTCAGCCACGATGATATAGATGAATTGCTTGTGGATGATGCATTAAGTGAATGATATTATTGATTTAACTTTAGATCTAACTGTAGACGGCGTCGTAGGTCCAGAAGGTGATAATGATGAGGAAGAAAAATCAACTCCCCTCACTGGAAAATTAATTCAAGAAGGTCTTCAACTTTGCAGTAAATTAGAAAATCATTTTCTTATTAATGACCCCAATTCTGAACGAGCCTCTAAATTACAATGTGAGCTGCAGAACTGCATGTCTTGATATCGTGAACTATATAAAAAAATAAAAGAATCCTTATCGCAAAGTTTAATTACTGATTACATTGTCAGAAAAGGAAGAGCTACACAGAACGAGAATGAAGTTTGTGAAAATCCGTGGCCTTTACCGCAAATATCTATTGCAGAGACAGTCTCTTCTGATGATGAAGGTGATTTGGAACCACTTCGCAAACGGTGCAAACCATTATCAGATAGCGATAATGATTAAAAATGTAAAACTATGTGTATTACTTTTCCATAAAATAAAATGAATTAAGGTTTGAATACAAGTTTTTTTTTTTTTAGCTTTTGTATGAATTTCTTTCAGACATTCGAAGTAATTTATCATGCAAGCCTATTTTTTTCATTTCTGCAATTTTTTATGCGGTTTTAAATTAATTTTAACTAGTTGTTTTGGTTTTATGCGATTTTAGAAAACTAAGGAACGTATCCCTACTTTTTCCATTCAAGTAATGTCTTTTTTAATGCGATTTTTTTATATGCGTTTTTCGGTAGAACGTATCTACCGCATAAAACGAGACCTGACTGTATATATATATATATATATATATATATATTCTCTGAAATCATACTCTAAATTGCTATTAATCTAACTAAACGATGTGCAAGATTATAGCGAGAGAGATACAGTGCGGCAAATAAGTTTTAAGACTCGTCCCAGATTGATTGAATATTAACGTCGCACTGTTCTGCTAAACGAGGGCTTTTGGCGACGGACCACGTAATTCTGAACCATGGTCAAGTGACGTGGACGACACCTGAGCTGGCACCCCCTCTCCTAACTAGCACACCACATCAACGGGAGGACGTTTCAGCTCTCGACAGATTTAACGTGCATCGCTTCCCTACACGGTGGGTCTTATGTGGTACTGGGCTCGAACTCGTGACAAAGCAAGCCACGATCCGATACCTATACCACTCGGCTACCGCGGCCTAAGACTCGTCCCAGAGCGCAGGCCGTATGGGCCATATGAGAGCAAATGCGCTTGCGTCATAATCTCCATGGCCTTTTGACACACTAAGAAAAAGTTGATGGCATTAGCACAGGTGAATTTTTTTCATGCTGATTTTTTAAGATGAAGAAAAGAGCTGCAATCAAATTTTACGTAAAACTTGGTAAAAGTTATTCGGAAACATACAACTCATGAAACAAGTTTACAGTAACTGTTGTTTAAGTAGGACTTATAATTTTAATCACTGTATGTGATTTCACTGAACTGAACTGAACTGAATCACTGTATCAAAATGTGATAAATTTGAGTGAAGTTACATTAATATTTTGACATCTACTAATTTTTAAATAACATTTGTCTTTTAGGGGATCATAGCCTTTGTTGCTCCATATCCCACAAAACCTGAACTGAACTTACATTTTATAAATGATCAACATAGTTAAAATAACAAAGAGCAATGAAATATCACCCAAATTTTGAATTTCAAAAAATAGAAAACAATATTTATCTTCCAAATGATAAACACTAAGTAATATACAAAAATTAAAAAACCACATCACAAAAAAATTAAAACATATAAAGTGAAATGTTAAAGAGTCCCAATGAAAAAAAAATTCTTTTACATCTCTTTTAATAGAATAATTCCAAAAATAACATAGCCCATTATTCAAAAACTAATTATCTGTCTTTTGTTTCCAAGAGTATTGATCTTTTTCTTGGAGACCAAAAAGAAAGAAAAGATTAAAAAATGTGGCCTGAATATTTTGATCTTCATAGCTTCAGCTGAAAGATATTCATTATTTTGATTACTTCCTATTTTAAATATTGTTAACTATATCCAAATGTTCCCATGTTTGGAAAAGCAGCATGCATTTTATATGTAAATGGTACCAAATACGAAAAAAAAAAAATTGTAGGCATGTGATCTTCCCATAAAAGAAAAAAGTCCAGTTTCTTTTCCAGGAAAATAATCCAGTTTTTCCTTTTACTGCTGATTTTCTTATCTTAATTTTACTATTATTATGCATATATCAACTTTTTATACCATAAAGACTCATATTACCTGATTTTCAACATTCCCTTCAATCAGTTTGTGTTACTTTCTGAAGTATAAAACACAAATATCAATTTAACGGTTGATATGAGTCATATAAAATATATTCCCCCCCATTTCTTGAAAATCTAAATAAAGATAAAATTATTTTTTTCAAAATGACGTTATGAAGCTCTTTAAATTCCATTTCTCTTGCTTAGCAACAAAAACTGTACCTTGTGATTCATGCATACTTTAAAATGTATGTAATAAGATTGCTAACAGACATAAATCCTAACACAAACAATGTCTCATTCTACCATGATTATCCCTCTCATAAGCTATTATTTTAAAATAACTATAGCAAGGAACATTTTAAACTATTTCTTTTAAATATCTTCAAACAATGCTAGTAAAAAAAAGTAATCTCTCTTGGAGATTACTCAATTTTTCCTTTCTATATAATTCTGCAAGGTGATAAATAAAATTCTGAAAAAATATACATTTAGAAATTCAGTACTGTTATAAAATTTATGCTGTAAATTGATTAAAAAACGAGAATCACTTCAAACCATTGACAAATGTATTGTCATAAAGTATCAAGTTCAGATGAAATTTGCAGAAACAGTTTAATCCTTTGAATACTACAATTTTCAACCTTTTTGAATACTGCAGAATGAACACAAAATATGAATTCATAACCCAGAATAAAATAAGCTATAACTTATTATCTGATAACTTAAGAGAGTTATTATGATAATTCAAATAAAAAAATTTTTAAAAAATGTACACTTTTGCAACCAAGATAATTTCTCACCCCCATTACTAGAAAATCTAAAATGTCAATTTTAACTACAAGTGAAATTATCAAGGTTTCCATGTTAGGGGATGAAAAAAATCTGAAACAAATTAGTCTTTAGAGAGGGAATGAATCCATTAGTACAGCACTTGTACAACAGCCAATGTAAACTAAAAAATTATTTGTGGTGGTACGGCATCCATATCATCTAACTTTTAACAGAAAGCAATTTTAAAAGCCTTTGTCGTGTAATGTAATATAGGCACTCAAAAATCACACATTTTACCCACTTTGTAAAAAAGCACAATAAATCCCAACAGAAAAATACTACATGTTTTTATAAAATATCTTATAATTATTTACAAGAAATTGTTTTATTTCATAATCTTCTAATACTTAAAGAAAAATAAAAGAATTATTTTTTACATCTATTACACTATTTGTTTTTTTTATCAGATTGTATTTTCTCATTAGTAGGACTCAAAATATTACTATAAAGGAAAACTATATATATATATATATATATATATATATATATATATAGCATAGCACAGGGGTGTCCAACATGTGGCCCACCAACTCTTTTTAAAAATTTTTTAAATAGGTTTTTAAAGTTTTTTCATTTCGAAATTTATTTGAGGGGAAATTTATATACATATATAAATCTACAATGTATTTACATATTCATGTTTTAAAATAAATCTCTTTTGATAATAGAAATGTCCTTTAGATTAAAATAGGTTTATATTTTATCAAACAGTTACATTTGATTTTACTATAATAAATTACTTTTTGAATGAATTCCGAATTGCATTATGCATATCCTTTACTATGGATGGTACAGGATTCTCTGTATGTGCGACTTTCATTTCTCCTCCTCCTTTTTTGTTTGGAGTGTCCAAAATGCAAGAGGCAGTCAAAGATGTTTTTGAAGTTTAAAAAGGATATTCAGGACGGTTAAGATAAAGGGCAGTGTATACTTAATCGTTTGCGAATGACAGCACTATCAAATTTCAACAATGAGTAAAGAAAGATCAATTCAAAAGAAACACTGTAAGTTTCAAGAAAAAGGCAACACACCAGTGGCATAATGTGCACCCCCGTATCGCAGGGAGGCCCAAAGCCTGACTGATGCAAGTGCCAACCCTTTGTAAAATTCAACGTGGGGGCCCAAAACCTGACTTTGCAGGGGGGCCCAAATGTTCTCCGTTACGCCACTGCAATATTTTAAACATTATTTGATTATTGCATTATTATATTATTTATGTCTGTATACATGAAAAATAATGAAAACAATAATTCATTGTTTTAAATTTTCACTCCAATAAATGTTTTTTTGTTTCCAAATCTGATATAAAAGTACATATTTTTATGTGGGGCCCTCAAGATAATGCTTTTCAAAAGTGACCCACAAGGTCATTTGGGTTGGACACCCCTGGCCTAGCACATCTCTTAACTGTCCATCACAAATATTCTACCACTGCATTTTGGAATCAGCTCCTAAAATCAAAAGCATTTTCTCACAAAATTTAAAAGAAAATTTTTAATGTACCTTTTAATTCAAAATCTGCTGTTCTACTTTGAATACAAGCATTTTGTCTTGTGAAACCCATGAACCTTGCACAGTATCAAATTTCATTAACATGCATCAATAAAGGAAATGTCTTATGGCCATGGATCAAAATTACCAGGCATATTGGATGTAGTCAGCAGACCTTTGTGTTAGGCAGAAATAAAGAGCTTGAAGTGTGTGATGTAAAAAAAAAACTGATTATGGTTTGTAAGTCATATTCAGCAATTTATTATCTGTACTTGTCTATTTAACATTAGTGCTTATTTATTAGAAGAGTATTTATAATTCATGCATAGATATTGATGAGACTCGACTGCCAACCTCTCCCCAAATATGGCTTCAAGAAGGGTGCTTATCATTCTGTTGTGGTAACTAGATTTTTCCCCACGCTGATTTCAGGTAGCTGAATTTTTTCCATAATTAATTATACATATTGTTTTAGTTAATTAAGCTAATTATTTAATATTAATTTGTTTTATAAACACATCACTATTTGTAGCAACGCAGGTTGCATTCTTCTTATCTTGGATAAAACCTGGTTGTATATTTTTATTATATTTAAACAAATCTCTTTCCATTAGAGATCAAGCTATACGATCTTAGCTTCAGTGATATAGCTCTTATCATTAGGAATATTAGCATCTTAGTATATTTACACTTTTAATTGATTTCATGATAATTTGTAACATTTAATATAACTAAAGCATGGGATTATTAAAAATTACTTAATTAGTATAATTAATTAGTTACTGAAATCTAAACAAATCACTATATATGATCTCTTTTGACTCAAGAATTTGGGTCTAATGGCATAAATTTCCAATTCTAAGACTTTCATTTACATTTTCAGGTTCATACTTTGCTTAAAGTATATTTCGATACTTCAGAATTTAAATTTATTCGAATTGTTCTAGTTTTTGTTTCCATAGATCTTACTTCCGTTAGTCAGCAGAAAATGCCTTTATTAAAAATTCTATAAGAGAATTTATTTTGCACTTGTCTAAGTTTAATCCTGAAAAACTCAGCTCCAACCATAAGCATGTTTCCTCATAAATTGTTATAGTATTGATATAGACTTGTGATTATAAATATCAATGCAACTTTAAAACATTCAGAAAAAATTAAATACTTATTCCAATTTTCACTTCTAACATAAAAATTCATTTAACATCAAAGTATGGGTGTCAAAATATGAAATGAGACATACTACTCAGGAAATAAAAATTTGAGTCCAATAGTAATGAAATCAGTGTATAATATTTTTAAAAGACATTTCAAGATCTTTTAAATTTGTGTGCCAACTTTTTCATTGGTGGTAGATAATTCAAAGTAACTTAGTGAGCTTCCAATTAAAATAAATTAAGTAAAGGCACATTGTTAATCTTAAAATTGAGAGAAATTAAATTGATTTGTACATAAAAATGAGACCAAAACTAAGAAAAAAGAAATTTATTAACAAAATCACATACATTTGAATCTCACAAAAGGTCAAAATGTGTACATTCAAAAGTTACCAAAATGATACTCATACATTTCATGATAGCTATTTGTAATAAAGAAAATTCATTGCATTCTAAAACAATACAACACATGTCATTTTTAAAAATCTTTTTTGTACAAAATTTACAGCAATTAATCTATTCTACAAATGTTAAGTTAAAAAAAATGTAAACTTATTTTAACATTATAATGATGCAAATACTTCCATTATGATTGTACGCTACTAAATTTATGGTAACAGTGATACTTTTTAAATTGACAAGAATTATCAGAGAATCATAGTCTTGGACTATTTTAAAAGAAGCCAATAAATGGAAAAGGATTAAAGTGTTAAAGGAACAAAAGAATCTATGAGATTCAAAAATGATTTTATAACAAAATAAAAGATCCTGCATTTTTCCTCTATAAAACATGCATCTCAATACTTATAAATTAAAAGCGTTTACGACCTCGGCCTCTAAAACGTCTCCCACCACCTGCTGCAGCATCCTCAGCTAGTTTCCGTTGTCTCCGTTCTTTAAATTTTACAGCCATGGCTTTCAGCTCATCTGGAACATACTGATGGGCTTCCGTAAGGATTTCTATGAAAGCTTCAGCATTACTTGCATCCTGCTCAGTGAATATGCTAATAGCAGTTCCAGTTCGGCCAGCACGACCAGTTCGTCCAATACGATGAACATATTCTTCAATATTGCGCGGAAAATACATATTGAAAATGTGAGTTATATCTTTGATGTCCAGACCTCTAGAAGCAACATCTGTTGCTACCAAAATCTTGACCGCTCCAGTTTTTAGATCATCAAGTGCTTGCTCTCTATCAGATTGTTCTCGTTCTCCATGAATCGACTGACAATCAATGCCACTTATAATTAAGTCACTTGCCACATCATCTACAACATATTTTCGATCAACAAAAACAATAGCTTTATCATTTTCTGTCAAAGAGTTAACAAAGTCATTTAATAAATATCGCCGTTCATCTTCATTGTCTACAAAAAGAATTTCTTGAGTAACTGAGTGCACAGCAGCTAAATTAAGAGCTCCAACATTTACTTTAATTGGTTTGGTCAAGTAACGAGCAGCCAATTTTTGAATCTCTGGATTCCAAGTGGCACTAGTCATAATAGTTTGTCGATCAGGACGTATGTCCAGGACAATTTTTCGTATTTGAGGCTCGAAACCTAAATCTAACATACGATCAGCTTCATCAAGGACAAGATAAGTTACACCAGTCACATCAACAAACTGATTCATCACAAGATCATTTAAACGTCCAGGAGTAGCTATTATAATATCTACACCTTCGGTTACAACGTTAATTTGTTCTCTTCTACTAGAACCACCATAAACACATGCGCTTTTAATGTTGTGATAAGAGTATTTTTTTGCCTCCTCTTCAATTTGTATAGCTAACTCTCTTGTCGGTGCCAAAACGACACAACTAGGACCTTTTCGTTGTTCCCGCGGAGTGACCTGCCCTATAATGTGAATAAGGGCAGGAAACAAAAATGCTATTGTTTTACCAGTACCAGTTTGTGCAATACCAATCATATCTAGACCACTCATTATAATAGGCCATGCCTGGCACTGAATTGGAGAAGGAGAGGAAAATCCTTGATTTCTAAGTTCCCCCAGCAGTTCAGGATAAGGTTGAAAAGCTTCTTCAAATGTAGTAATAGGATTTGGGATGGATTTATCATCATCCAAATCAACATTGCAAACAGATATATTGTTCATGCGAGCCCTAAACTGAACAACTTCTGCCTCAGTCAGAGCTGCAACAGCTGGATGTTCTACATAAAAGTACTTTTTTATTTCAGGAAGAGCTGCAAGTTTTTTCTTTCTAGCTTCTTCATATTCTTGATTTAATAAATTCCAATCAATTGGTTCGTTATCATATGCTCTAGTATTTGTATTACTAGCTGCGCCATTACTGCTCCTGGAACTTTTATCAATCGACACTCGAGAGAAATCCGCAATGAAGTCTTCGATCAGGATTTTCGCTTTGTCACGAGCTTCTGCAGACCCAATTAAGTGGATCGCTGTGCGACCATTGGCACTGCTTTCGTTGAAAACTCTAATGCGAGCACCACTTTCATATTGGAATTCTTGTATCTTTGAGCCACCGCGACCAATAACTCTTCCTACAAAATTTGAGTCTATTTCCATTTGCGAAGAATCATCGTTTGATCGTCTGTAATTATCATTTCTGCCACCTCTTGAAGACCTATTAGCACTGTTAGAAAATACTCGATCCTTATTTTTTGGTCTTTCATATTTGGGTTTACTAGTAGAAGAATCAGCTAACCTGTCATTATAGTAGCCACTATTCTGAGAGTTCTTTGCCAACTTTCCATAGGTATCTAAATCATCATCCCAGCAATCTGAATCCCAGCATTCCATTTTTGATAAATTTTGGCAATTATAACTAAGAAAAATAATGAATCAAAAATTTCTCTTTACAACTTAATAACTAACCATTAAAAAAATTTATAACCACTGCCTAAGATATACCGCAACCAATACGATTCATTCTAACCTCGCCGCTAGACAAATAGGCCTTTTGAGTATGCTTTCATCTCAGTTCACTTCTCTCTGATCGCATCTGGTTCCAGTTAAGGGGAATTTAGGAGGGTGCCGAGGCACACCACGGTATGTAGCAGAAGTCTGATAGATAAAAGGAACAGTCGTGTAATGTTCGATTTCGTTAGAGGTTTCTATAGGGTGTTTTTTAGAGGTATAGAACTTTAAATTGCAATAAAACAACGATGTATTATTCAATTGACATGATCTTTTTTATTCGAAAGGTAATCTTGTGGCATTACATTTTAAATATGATTTCTGGCATAGGACTGCCACGGCTGGCTCGGATGTAGTCCAATCTGGACGTCCAATTTTCGATGACTTTTCCAACATTTGTGACCGTATATCGGCAATAACACGGCAAATGTTGTCTTCAAAATGGTCAAGCGTTTGTGGCTTATCCGCATAGACCAATGACTTTACATAGCCCCACAGAAAATAGTCTAGCGGTGTTAAATCACAAGATCTTGGAGGCCAATTCACAGGTCCAAAACGTGAAATTAGGCGGTCACCAAACGTGTCTTTCAATCAATCGATTGTGGCACGAGCTGTGTGACATGTTGCGCCGTCTTGTTGGAACCACAGCTCCTGGACATCATGATTGTTCAATTCAGGAATGAAAAAGTTAGTAATCATGGCTCTATACCGATCACCATTGACTGTAACGTTGTGGCCTTCATCGTTTTTGAAGAAGTACGGACCAATGATTCCACCAGCCCATAAAGCGCACCAAACAGTCAGTCTTTCTGGATGTAACGGTGTTTCGACATACACTTGTGGATTAGCTTCACTCCAAATGCGGCAGTTTTGTTTGTTGACGTAGCCATTCAACCAGAAGTGCGCTTCATTGCTAAACAAAATTCGCTTATGAAAATCGGGAACAATGGCAATCTCGTTTTGGGCCCATTCGACTAATCTACGCCTTGCTTGATCCTATTTAAAATGTAATGCCACAAGATTACCTTTCGAATAAAAAAAATCATGTCAATCGAATAATACATTGTTGTTTTATTGCAATTTAAAGTTCTATACCTCTAAAAAAAACACCCTATGTTTCTATTACACTCTGTCGCAAAAAAAGATATGCACCCAGAAGAAATTGAGCTACATTCACGAAATTTGGTATGCATGTAGTGTATATGAAAATAAACAAATGATTAAAAATTCAGAACAAAATATCATTTTATTAAGCGGTTACAGCTTGCAAAAGGTTAAAAATCAGTAAGTAGTAAAGCCACCTCTGGCAGCTATACAAGCCGAAATTCGGCGTGGCATCGATTCAATTAGATCACTTATGACCCCCTGTGGAAGATCCTGCCATAGTCTTTGCATCTGTGCAGTTAATTCTCCTGTATCTCGGGACGGCTGCAGTTGCCTTCCCAGCGCGTCCAGACATGCTCTATTGGCGAAAGATCTGGTGTCCTGGCAGGCCATGGTAGGACGTCATATCCTTGAAGACATTGTTGGGAGAGTCGCGCAGTATGTGGACGAGCATTATCCTGTTGATAAATGGCACCTGGGCGACTTGATAGCATGGGTAGCACAATCGGCGTTAAAATATCGTCCACGTATCTGCGAGCTGTCAAAGTGCCTTGAAGGACCACTAAAGATGATCGTGTGTCCCAAGAAATTGCTCCCCACACTGTCACACCTTGTGAAATTGCTGTATGCCGCTCGACAATAAATGCCGGATCGGACCGCCGGCCGGTGCGCCTCCAGACACGTGTGCGGTGGTCATCAT
The DNA here is from genome assembly GCA_019973935.1 of Trichonephila clavipes. Lineage (NCBI taxonomy): Eukaryota > Metazoa > Arthropoda > Arachnida > Araneae > Nephilidae > Trichonephila > Trichonephila clavipes. Next base: position 337,947 of record BMAU01017396.1, on the reverse strand, counting down.
CACTGAGACTGAATCGGGATTCATCACTGAAGATGACACGTCTCCAGTCTGTCACACTCCAAGTTGCCCGAGGTCGGCAAAAATCCAGTCGACACTGCCTATGATGTGGGGTCAGTGGTAAGCGTCTTAGCGGACGTCGGCTCCTCAAGCCAACTTTGGTCAGTCGTCTCCTTATGGTTTCTCTTGATGGCACTGGATGTCTGGAAGGAGGTAAGTGGCGTTGAATCGATGCTAGCGACGTTGTTGGTGCCGAAGTGGCCACTCTTCTGATTGCACGATCCTCGCGATCATTTGTGTTCCTGGGACGTCCTGACCCTCCGCGACGGTACACTCTACCTTTTGTGATCCACTGTTGCCAACACCGAGCAACTACCATATCGCTCCGACCGAGGTGGCGGCCGATACGTCTATTCGACCAACCTGCTTCTCTGAGGCCTATTATACGGCCCCTATCAAAGTCCGTCAGCTGCTCGTACTGCCGTCGGTTACATCTTAGAGGCATCCTAAGTCTCAATATCGTCTATCAAAGTCATCAGATTCGTTTGGATAGCCGTACGGCGCTCGTACTCATGCTTTTAAACTCTCCCAGTTGCGCAACTAATATGCGCATAGCACACTTAGCCTTGTCTCATTGGCTTCGAAATTTTAATCATTTGCATATCTCTTACCAGACTACATTCTTGCCGAGTTTCGTGATTGTAGCTTGATTTCTTCTGGGTGCATATATTTTTTTGCGACAGAGTGTATTTGCGGTCAATAAATTATATTTTCACGATATGCTTAGTTGAGAATAATGCTAATGTTTCAGTATGTGTGAATCTAATAACCTATTATAAATATAGTGCATTTATTGTTTATACCTTCACTCCTGAACAATTTCAATGTTTTTTCAATATTTATTTGAATTTTAAGACATAAATATTTTTCATTATTTATTTGTTACATACAAGTTAATTAGAAATATGGTATGTTTATAAAATAAAAATTAAGATTCAATTTTGAAAAACATTAAATGAAACTGAAAAAACAAATGTTGAACTGCAACTATATTGTAAACAAAAAATAGAAGAGTAAAATATTTTAGTATATTGATATATTTTTAATTATTTGCGATTTTTAGTAAAATTTTATTACACGTCCGGCCTTAAGGGTTCCTTTTATGTGTCAGTCTCATAGAGATTGTGAGCTAATCGTAGGAATTGAATGAATAATCAATTTATTATATATTTTTTGTATTTTTAGCTCATTATATAAATAAGTATTAATTTTGGAATTTATATGTATCCTTATTTTATATAATTATTGATTTTATTTAAAAATAGCTTGTTTTTAATTTTTTTAAAATTTTGATGTATTCTCGAGAACTTCGGGAGCGACAATTACATTCTCGGGATTTTCCGGACATTCCCGGGAATGAAAGAACCCGGGAAATCAGAAACCCTACTTGCTACGCCAGTGTTTGATGGTGAGGGCTGGAATCGACAAAGGAAGACCTACTGATCTGCATATCATTCGGAATGGCAATTTGATGACTGAAATGTATGCAGATGATATCCTGAGGCCCCATGTCGTGCTTTACGCTGCAGTCATTAGTGATTTCTTTCTTTAAATGGAAAATAATTTTGGACTTCATACAAATCGTCTTGTCAAGACCTTGATTGAAGCTGAAACAATTCAGCGTATGAGTAGATAACATGTTCTCCTGATCTTAATCTGAACGATCTTGTTTGGGACAAAGTCGGACGACACGTTGCTGCAAGAGTAAGATCTCCTGTTTCCTGGAGAATAGGAGGATCGGACTTCGTCAAGAATGAAACGGTATTCCCCACAGTCTCATCGATAACCTCATCGCATCCATACAAAAAACGTGTGTGGCAATCTTAGCAGTTCGGAGGCAGGGGCCCACACCGTATTGAATATCCTGTATCATTACTAATCATTTTTTGTCACTTACTAGTAACCACATTGTTTTCCTGAAGCATCATTTTATGCTTTGTATACCATTTCAAAAAATTAAAATTCCCAGAGAATTGTTTTTTGCTTCTTTCTGTCTGTGTTGTTACACTTATATTCTCCATTTTATATCCATGCATGACTATCGCGCAACGGTTTCTTCACTTTTTGCTTGCTTTCCTAAGTTTTTTGAGTAGTGTATTTCAACTTACATATACACCCCCTTTCATAAATTTCTTGGAAATTAAGATGAACAAATTCTTAATTTCCTCATTATTTAAGAGCAAAAAATGCATATAATTTACCATTTCTTTTTCAGGTAGTGGTATTTACAAAATAGGTTTTATAAATTTTATGTCATTTCTTAAAATATAAATAACAAATACAGCGTAAGTATGCATATATATAGTTAAAATCGCTTGACATGAAACAGGGGACGTTTTCGTCTTACAACAGTGCTTCTCAAACTTTCAATATAAGCGACCCACTATTCAATCATCATTTCCATCACCCCCCTTCCATACAATAACAATGTATTAAATTCAATAATACTATACTTTAAAGCTAATTTCGACTTTAACCTCTTATGTGCCCCGACGTATAAAAACGTCTTGCTCAGCCAAATCATTAGTTTTCTGGACGTCTATATACGTCTTTCCAAAGTACGATATTTTCTGCGCAGTGTTGTCCATAAAATTATTCCGATGGCTTTGGAATGCTGTAAAAGGACCTTGATAATGTTTGCGAAGAATTTATTTATTTTAGAGGATTTGCTTATTTATTTGTTTTCTCCCCCTCAAAAAAACATCAAAATTCGCTCGTCTGCGTGGCAAACTGTCGTATTGGGGAGCGAATCGCGTATCTTTTTAGCGGCAAGGAATTAATTATAAACCGTACAAATTATCACGATAAGCAATTAATACAAGCCCATGGGGGGTCACTGATAATTATGAAACTTGTTCTTAACTTAGTATTGTTAAATTAATAATAAAATACATTATACAGTACAGATACTTTTATAAGTGTATTATATCCGTGTAAATGTGTATTCTATATTTTATTACATCAGAAAGTATTTTGTTTGTTTACTTTCAGTAAATTAATAATTTTTAAATAACCTTTTGTTTTCGACTTTTCAATATAGCTCGCGCCCCCCAAGGGGGGCACGCCCCACAGTTTGAGAAACGCTCTCTTACAGGATATTGCAAAAAAAAATATTCATCAAAATTCAATTTATTACTGTACATTTTATTTATATAGATATGTACACGGTGATTATAATTAAATTTTGAAAACGCTATAAAAAAAGAACCCTTGATCAGAATGACGTCAAATTTGAACGGAATATTATTGAAAAAGGGGAAAGCGTATGGGATAAAGAAAAGTATAGTTCCAAATTTTATCTACAGTGGGCGCTGTAATCGTCAGAATATGTAAATGAAAACACCTATCATGGTTTCGACTCATTTCAATTGTTATAAAAACGCCGTGTACACATGACTTTTCCTCATTTTCCGTCTGAGAATTTTGCCATGACTGTTGCGTTCAAGGATCGCTCTCTGCTTGTAAAGCTTTTTTACAAGAATAATGACTGTGCACCAGTAGCGCACACAGGAATTTTTCAAGGGGAGGGTCCAGGGTCGAAAGTTCACCATTCTTGCATCATGCTCTTTTTGATTTTGTCGATTTTTGGGAACACAACACAATAAAAAACTAATTATTTAACAAATAATTAGCATTAATTAATAAAATTAATCATTAATAACAAATACTTAATTAAATTTTACGCACTATATACTTAGAATTATAATCGGAAAAAATTCAAGGACTTTGGGGGAGGTCCGAAGCCCCAGGACCCCCCCCCCTTGTGTGCGCCACTGCTGTGCACCAATAGCTCTGAAGAAGTTCCGGACAATCAAGAATATGAAAAAAGGCGTTGGTCCGATGACTGCCCAGGGTCTGGAGAAAATAATTCAAAAATTCGAAGAAACAGATTCCTTTCATGTACAATCTGGTAGAGGGAGGAAAAGAGTTAATTCGACAGTAGTTGAAGTGGCCACAACATTGCAAGAAGAGTTGAGCAGTGGTTTGTGACCGTGCATTGCTCGAACACTGGACAGGCCTGTGAGCATGGAGCATAAAATTCTATGAAACATCCTGTATTGCTATCCATACAAAATTAGCCATGTCCAGGGGTTGCTTCGTTCTGTTTTGCCAGCAAAGAAAGACTTTTGCTTTGGAATTTCTTACTCGCATGGAAGTAGAGAATGAATGGCTGTGGAAAATTTTGTGGTCAGACGAAGCCCATTTCCATCTGACAGGATATGTCAATACACAGAATTGCTGAATATGGGATATAGAGAATTTACTAGCAATTCAACCTGTACCATTTCATCCTGAAAAGGTCACTTTATGGTGCGAGTTTACGGCATCATTTATCATAGGTCCATACTTTTTCGAGGAGATGGGTGCTTTTGATTCTGTGTTACCGTTACCATCACTGGTCAGAGCTGTCTTTTGCACAACCATGTCATTCCAGATCTTTAACAGCGTGGTTTTGTGGATGGGATCATTTTTATGCAAGATGGTCTTCTTCGCACATTGCAAATCAAGTGAAGCAGCTGCTGAAGGGACATCATGGAAAAGCTAGTCCCCATTTCCCTAGAGCCTGGAATTCCAATCTTCTTATTTTAATCCAAGGGACTTCTAGCTGGAAGGCTATTTGAAAGATATTGTGCTCAGTGCTCCGATTCCACACTTAGCTGAATTGAAATCGCGCATTGCGCAACACATTCTGAACGCGACCCCGGAGACACTTCGATCAGTTGTGGAACGTGCTATATTGCAGACAACGGTGGACCGCATATTGAACATGTTTCGTGCCAGTCTCGCGAAATTTAAAAGACGATTTGATAGACGCTTTTTATGCGATGTTTGGCCTCAGGACAATTAAAAAATGATTTTCTCATCCGATATATGACCTTGCCGTGGTGGATGGACTTATGTAACTAACAGTATCATACCTGAACAGTCATGCACACTGAACAGCACACTTGGTTTACCGTGTAACTTACAACTTAGCTGTTGTTTTACGATTCACTTTCATTTCTAATCGAACCTTTTTAAATTATGTGTCTTACAGCACCATTTGTTGCTAAAATCTTGAATTACTTTTTTTTCTTATGCCATATGCTTTCTCCCTTCTCCAATAATGTTCCGTTGAAATTTGACGTCATTCTTATCAGTAGTTCTTTTTTCATAGCGTTTTGAAGCTTTAACTTTAATTATAATCACCGCGTATATGCGCAGTATTTAATAAAAATCAGTGAAACAAAGACATTCACAAGGACTTATTGAAATTTAATACAACATTTTCAAGTTCTTTGAAAAAAACCCCCATTTTTTGAGGTTTTGGAAAATAATCTGATATTTTTCTTTGCTTTGTCTTTTTTAGCATCAAATTGTTCAATGCCGTCTTTTTATTATTCATTTCACCATTGGCGAACCAAACTCCCCAATTTTTACTCAAACTGCGACGTACTCGTAATCGAATTCCAAAGCCCACTGACGAGAGACGAAATGTTTTTGAGACATTTGTAGGGAGAAAGTACATGATCAAAATTGCCTCGTGTTACAGGCTATTCCAAGGGTATTTCAAAGCCAAACTAGCCTCCTTGCTACGAAACACATGAAAGCACTTCTCTTTCATTTCACACTTTTCTCAAATTTTCCTGATGTTTTTCATATTTCATTCATTCCCAGAAAGGAAATGTGTTTGTGTTAAGCGACTTTCGTTACGCGTTAAGGTATCCGACTACGTTCGGAACCGTGGTTTTGCAAAATCGTAAAAACGAATGTTTTTTTTAAATATTTAGTGTCACTTAGATTAAAATACGCGTATGAAATTGTTTTAGGCATATTATTACAATAAAAAGTTAAATGCAATTTTTTTGGCAAAAAATGAACTTAGAATTATTTATTTTCAAAACATTCTCCTTTTGTGGAAAATGCTTCTATAATAATAATATTTTGCCTCTACACAGCTCAAACTTCTGTGCAGAGACTTTAACTTAGAAGTGGACATCAGAGTGGAGAAATTTTAACAAAAAAACACCGATAATTATTTTAATTAGTAGTTATTCTGAAAATGATGTGAATTTTAATAAAATCCTAGTTCAGGCTCTCTGGAGAAGTCTTAGCTATGTATATGCAAAATATTATTATTATAGACATTCTTCATAAAAGAATTATTTATTTTCAAAACTTTCTCCTAAGTTCATTTTTGCCAAAATATCGCAATTAAATACTTTTTTATTGTGATAATATTCTTAAAACAATTTTATACGCGTATTCTGATCTAAAAAACAGTAAATATTCAAAAAAAAATATTCGTTTGTACGCTTTTGAAAAATTACAATTCCGAGCGTAGTCGGATACCTTAAGAGAAAAAAATGCATGAAAATACATATAGCTTGTCGGGATTGTTGTATTATTTCGTGTGAACCGATATTTCTTTTTAAGGCTGTCTTCGGTTAATGTTAAATAGAACAGAATTCGAAACATTTTTTTAGATATAAAAGCAATGAAAAATTAATATAATATTTTGTAGCTTCACTATCCTTTAAAGAGCAGCAATATTGATCCCATTTTTAACTGAGTTGATTCATTTTTTTCTGGTATAAAATGCGTTTCCGATTTTTTCCCCTATACTGTAATGTTAAATGGGCTATATATATATATATGCCTTCACGTATTAAAACGAAAAAGAAAGTATTTATGAAATATTTTGAAATTTTTTTAAGAGCTCTACATTGTAAACAGAGGTATGATTTATAATGTTTCAAATTTCCCATGGAAATTGAGACATTTTTCTGTCTGAAAATGTGTTTCGTGTTTAGTTCAAGCTCTCGTACTTTTACCGAAGACAGCCTTAAGCGTTTTCGCGTTAAACGCATTTCACTGTATATGAAAAAAATTAAATTCTTATTAAATACTGCAAAATTAAACTACCCAATTACATTTTGAGTAATGTTTCGTTTGAAATCTTTCCTCTATTTTATAAATTACGTTTTATTATGTACAGTGAGTCGCTTTTTTCTCCTTTAAATACAATGGACCACAAAAGTGTTCGTACACTTACAATTTCCTATATAAAAAAAATGCAATGTTTTCAACTAATAAAAATTAATATATTGGGATTTTAATTTTTTTATTATGTCTGCAACTTGTTCTTAATACATACCGACTTTTAAATAGAGCTCATGATTCACCATACCATCAAATAATACCAAGTTAATTAATTCTGAGGCTGATTTACACCGCCACGAAAGAACATTTCCCCCTCCATAGTTTATCGATCCAACTATATCTTGGGATTAAGTTTCAGAAAATTCAAAATTGACAGCAAATCGATTGGGATGACAGAAAATTCAACATTTTTGGTTCTGATGGGCATATAATAGCTTGTAAATGAAAAAAATGAGGAATTTAATCCCATGAATTTATGTGGAACATGAACTCCTCCATCTCCATGCTTCAGTGTATGTGGAGGTGTAAATTGGCCTTAGCATTAGGTAATTTGGTATTTTTTTTATATGGTATTGTGAATCATGTGAGCTCTATTTAAATATTTTAAAGAGAAATTTTAAATTATCCACCCAAAATTCGGATATTGGAGATGACTTCATTTTTTAACAGGATAATGACGCCAAGCGCACTGCTCTCCATGTACGCCGCTGGTGTCTCTATAACTGTCCCCAAATTCTGAAAATAACCTCCTTGATCACTTTATTTAGCCCAGTAGAACATTTGGTGGGATTTTTATTTAAAAAAAGAGAAAACAGGAGACATATAAACACATAATATGAAGTTTAATCAATAATCACAGAAGAATGGAGGAAAATCGATCCAAAAATTGCAAAAAACTGATTAAATCTGTACCAAGACGTTTAAAAGTTGTTGCGAACACTAAAATATATCCTACCAAGTACTAAATTAAGAAAGAAATACAATTTTTAAAGCTATTTTGAGATTTTTGTTAAATGTACGAAGATTTTTGTAGCGTAATTTTTTAATAGATTTTTGATTAATTTTAAAAAAATAGTTATTTTATTTTTTAAAAATTGATTATGTCATTCCATTAAGAACAAGTTGCAGATATAAAAAAAAATTCCAATATATTCATTTTTATTAGGGGAAAACGTTAAATTTTATAGGAAATTGTAAGTGTACGAATACTTTTGTGGTCCAGTGTATCAGGGCCAGCACTAGCAGTTCAGCCGCCCTTCTCTTTCTATATATATTTTATTTTAAGTCTTAAAAAAATTCAAAATAATTCGAAATTAAAGACGTAATTACTTGTTATTATTTCGAACAAATGAAATGAAAGAGAAGGAATCCTCTATTTAAGCAGTCCAACTTCTTCGAAAAACAGTCTTCTAATGGTGGGGATCACAAGCGTTTTAGTTTATAACTACACTCAAGACTAAAATAAAGCATCTCCTGCGGCTCTATCTACCCAAATCTCTTATTACTCTTGTCCCCTTTTGGTAAGCTGAAACCGGACATCGTAAGGGTGATAGGAATGTCAATTGTGACCTCACTCCGGGATGGGGAGAAAGTTACTAGTTAAAGATGTGTAAACATAAAATGCTTTAACATATACTCCCGCCTCAAACCCTTCAAGTTTAAACATAAAAGAAAACTCATTAAATATACAGAGTACAAAATAAAAAAATAAGATGCGTTAAATGAAATACCAAATTCACACCCAATAACATTTCAGAAAATATATAAAATTTTTTGTAACAAAAAAAATATTTTTTTTTAATTTGATCCAAATGTCACCCTTAAAATTTGACGCCCCTGAGTGTATTTAGATTGGCAATTTTAAAAAGTATACAAATCAGTGGCATTCAAAAGGGGAGGGTTTGAGGGTTTATTATCTGATGTTTTCATCCCAGAAAGGGTGTCAGAGTAGTGACGTCGTATTCATTATAGAAGTTAATAAAATTGTTTCCCATCTTCGATCATCGGCAAAAGTTTTATATAGCTTGTTAGCCTGCAAATTTTATGCACTGCAAAAGAAATGATGGTTAAACAACTTTATCCAGCTTACTAATAGGACTAACGAAAACGGTCTTACTTTTCCTCCGACAAAGACTGCGTCTTCCTGATCCTTAAATTTATGGCATTAATATTTTAACTAACGTAGTTGACGAAATCAGACTTTTAGGTTTAATTTTTGACAAGCAACGTTTCAGCCTTATATTTTTCACAGCTTCGTAAACAGTGAGGGTAAAAAAATAAGTTTTATCATTCACACTATGGAATTGTGAGATTTCATTTATTAGCGGTCCAAGATTAGAATATGGATGTGTAGTGAATGCCACAGCCAAAAAATATGTCTTTGATTAGGATATATCATGCATCATCTATCCATTGCTTATATATTCTATGCCCTTTTTGGACAAGGCACACACACAACTCTTTTGTCCCTTCATTATTTTTTTAGAATTTTATCATTCATTAACAAGAGTTTACTTTTAGAAAGACCGTATCGTGTCTAAAAATCGGCCATTTCATAGTCGAGCTAAAGAGTAAGTCAATGGATATAATATTTCGGTGTTAAAAAAAAATTTAAGACTTTTCATCTTCGATTAAACACAATCAATTTTAAAAAAATTTACACAGCAGGCATGGTTCATAATATTTGCAAACAGCTTTTCAATAATTTTTTTACTAGTTTTCTGAGTTTACTCGTGTTTACACAGACTGTTCCAAGTGAATGAACCCCATTTTTGCAGTGCATCTTATCCGATTGACCAATACTTTGAAGTCCCTCTCAGCTTCATTCTGCACATTTTTTAATGCAGAAATACCTGCCAATAAGAGCACTGGAATGTGTCTCATGCCAAAAGCAATGCAAATTTTCTTGTTTTTACTAATTCTTTCAGTGTCCCGATACTCTTGTGTTATTCCGATTATTTTGTTATCAGTTGATCATTGGAACTGACGCGCATACTTTAAAATATTCAAAAAATTGAACTAATGTTTTGTTGGATATCTTCCTATGTTGAAATCGACGGTGATGAAACAGTTGGCAAGGCTGCTAAAAACAGCATTGAGCATAATTTTTATCATTCCTTACCACAATATTAAGAAGCATATTAAGGCTGTTCTCGGTTAATTTTAAAGTATAGGACCAGAATTCGGAACATTTTTTCAGATATAAAAGAAATGAAAAATATGATATTCTGGCTTCATTTTCCTTTAGAGAGCAGCATTTTTTATCTTAGACCGTAATGTTAATTGGGCTTTGCCTTCACGTATTAAAACAAAAAAGAAAATAGTCACAGAATACTTTGAAATTTTTAAAAACGCTATTGCTAACAGAGATACGTTATAATATTGCAATTTCCATGGAAATTGGGTCATTTTTCTGTCTAAAAATGTGCTTCACGTTTAGTTAGAGCGGCGCTCTCGTACTTTTACCAAAGACAACCTTAAAGTATCTATAAAATATCCATTGGAATCTTCAGATTGAACCTTTCTTTTGTAAATTAAGAACTGGTAAAAGTGCAAAATATTATTATTCAGGTGTTAAATTGTGACATTTATGCTTTTCCACCAAGGCTGGAGAGATTTGTAACCATCACAGATGTACCGAAAACTTTCAAAAGTGATTATGCAACTGACTTAGTATAGATCAGGCATGCCCAACCCGCGGCCCATTTGGTGAATTTTTGCGGCCCAATTGAAGTTTCTGTCTATATTTTTTTAGACATTTGGTCTACAGACGGCTGAATCGAAAATAGCGTGTTTTGACCCACCCCCACCTCTCCTACAGCGCATTTTTTACAGAAATATTTTTTCCCCTTCATTTGACTTCCAAGCAATTGTAATAACAGGTGTTGCTGGATGAAGGAAAGCAGATGAGCTTGGGTGTGTTATTCCTCTTTCAACGAGAACTTCGTTGAGAGTGTATTTAGTTCTATTTGTCAGAGAAATAATTTATGTCTATATTTTTAAGTTCATATTAGTAATCTTTTTCTTGATTTATTTGGCAACGAAAGAATCCGATGATGAATTTAATGAGTTGCCTCAGGACTGTCAGACCAGCTAGTAGAAATGTAAGATAATTACGGCAGCAGAATAAAAATGTTTAATATTTTAACCTTCTGAAATTATGCAACTTTTTCATTTTATGATATATATTTAATCACGGTGCAATAATTAATATCATACAATAAGAAACTAAACATTTGGCTATCGGACAGAAAAACTTTTTTTGACAGTGTAATAATTACAAAACTGTTCTTTACTTAATTGCTTTTTTGCATCTGAAATAAAAATTTTGCAAATGTAAATCAATTTTATGCAAACATACTGTAACACAAGTATAAAATGTGAAGATGTTACGCACATAGTTGTTATACTACGTAACCTCAGATGGCTGTAGATAAGAACCTTGTAGGTTAAGAGATATTCTTCCACCAACAAGTGCAATCGGTCGACTTTCAACTTTGTTGTGATCCAGTAAAAGGTAAATTTGCTGTTTTTTGATCATATCAATAATTGAATGTTGATCATATATTTTGAATGCTGTGCGATAGTAAAATATTTTGAATAATTTTTTTTATTTTGATATGTGCGGCCCACCAACCGATTTGGGTTGGGCACCCCTGGTATAGATACTAGTAGGGTAATTTTTCGTTGCTGTTAAACCTAGTTTTATTTCTGGTATAGTAAGAAAAGGTCGTTTGCAGATTTATACCAGTTTTTAATCGTACAGTTAGTGTGAAACGGTCTATTCTTTTTCCTCCACAAATAATCCGTAATCATCAATCTTTACTCTGTTGTATTTATGAATTAACTCTTTAAAGCGTAATTAATTTTTCTTCTCGAATAAACCATTTCAAAAATTCCGTTTTAGTTGTGGCAACACTAAAAATATAGCACATTCATTAGCTGTACCTTGTTTTAAAAATAAATTATATATAAGTTCTATTCCGAAATGCTGAGTTTGTATAAAAATGTAGTACAAAGCACCCGACACTTTTACCCCTATGACATTTTAATTTTCTCGTTAATCCTTTTAATTTTATATGAAGAATTATTTTCTTTTTAACTATAATTTATTTTTCCATTTTTTTGGTTCGATCTACAATAAAAGCTGTTTTTTTTAGTTCTTAAAACTATCATTTATTCTTCGTTGAATTTATCCCCGAGTTTGATATTTGGAGGCGGAATTAGTCTTGCACTTCAATGGATATTAATTAATGGGCATGAAGGGTATTTATTTTCTCCGTTTACGGGGCCCTCTGATGAGTCACATATCGTTATATGCTTGAAATATTCCGTCTCTATAGATACAGGTCTAATATAAGTGTGTTACGAAGGAATATTAATCGTATTATCACCTTTTAAATAGAATTCTATAACGTTAATTCGTATCATCACTTCTAAACGTATAAATATATTTTTAAAAAATAAACAATTAACAGAATGAACATAATTTTTTTTTATTTGTATCAACCACAAGCCTGTTTGTGATTTTAGGGTTGCTCCTTCATCTATCACAGTCGTCAAATCTCTAAATCCTTATCAGGACAATAAAACAAAATTATTGTATTGTCATCGATCCTTGACAAGTGTGCAAAATTTCGAATTAATGACATTTAAAAGTGGGTAAAAATCGAGTTCAAAGATTCCATTACATACAAGTGAAACTTTGTTATTTAATTAGCGCGTATGTGTAGTCTAGCTATTTTACTGGAGAGAGGATAATTTACTATTGTATGGCTGATTGTCTGTGAATTTAAGCCCATAATATATTTGGCTAATACGAGTATTTTAGGGCTGTTTATTTGCGAATTACCGTCACCGCAGCCAAAATTGCGACACGAGAATAGTTATCCTTCGAATAAAATACTTGAGAATATTTGTTTTATCACAGCGTGATTCGCGTTGTGCAAATTTAGCTGCGGTGCCTAATTAACTCTCAATTTTTTTTAAAAAGGGATTCTTATATTAGATTAAAATTACTTTACAGAAATGTGGCACACTGCACTTGAACGATTTTAACTCTTAAGATGCGTAGAAACCACACAGCTTGATAATTTTTTTTTTAGTTAAAATTAAAATGTGTGCATTGATTTATTCTAAAAAATCTCAGATAATGAAAAAAAGTATACAATATTTGAGTGTATAATGTAACTCTTTCAAGTATACTCTTAAATCTCTGGTCTTATCTGTAAACATTTCCCTTGCACACAATGCCTCCTTTCACCGACAACTTTTAAGTTTGATTTTCAAGCATAATTCAGTTGTTCTAGAAGAGAACACACAAACAAAAAATTCATTCCATAATCAGGTCAATTTTTAAAAAATGATTAAAATTATCTTTTAAACAAATGTTTTAATTGTACTTACTGGAATTAGAAAGATCTTTATATTCAAAACGTTACAACCCCTCTACTGATATAAAAATGAAAAAGATTAAGATGCAATTAGTATTACTAAAAATTATCATAATGAGCACCTTTTCATAATTGTGGAAAAAGAAAATAAATTTGTGTCCACGATTAAAACATCGTTTTCAGTTATATCACACAACTTCCAATAATACAAAACTACCAGCAGTACATTTGAACTAAATATAAGAGTATGCCATTATTTTTGTACTAAATGCAAGATGATTATCTTTCTAGAAATCATTTCTTAATGAGAAGGTTTATCCATTATCATCTTTTTATATCAAGGATTAAACTATAATTAAAAAGTGGTATCAGCTAATTTGCTTATTACAAGCTGAACACATGTATCCAATTTAAAATTCAGTTTTTAGAAATATTTAGCTTGAAATAACCAGTAATTAAAATTTTATTTGGTTGCATAAAAACTGGAGCAAATTTGAGTGTAGATAAAATAGACGGAAATAAAAACATCACAAGTTTTAATAAAAATTTCAATTTTAGTTTGTACCAAGAGTTCAATGTTTAGATCAACTGCACAAAAGGTAATTTTACATTGATCAATCAAAGGTTAAAAAGAATTTTTTTTTACTGATTTTAAAACTTCTACAAAGTTTCAAAATATTTAAATCTATAGAAATATGCAATATTTAGATTATTTCACTAAGTAATTTTTTAAAATAAATGTCACATTAAAGTTTAATGCATGGGCCTCAAAACTAAACTGGATGTTTTACGCACTGTTTTATGATGGTCTTTAGAGAAACTAATCATGAATACAATTAGCTACAAAATATGAAAATTTGTCATTTGACACCTTATTAATAAAATAAGATACAGCTTTCAATTCTTTCTAGTATCTGACACAAAAACAGATTCCATAAATAAAACTTATACACTACATTTCATACATAAAGAAAAATATTGCCCTGGATTTTTTTAAAGCAATAAGTACAATTTAATTATATGGTATTCTTCAACTATTTAACTAAAGAACTTTAATAACATAATAGTGAAATTTTATTTTAAATTGCATAACCGCATATAAGGTATAGTGGTACCTTGACATGTAAACTTAATTTTTTTGAAATTCATATCATAGAGTTCCCATGTTGTAGTTTCCCTTTTGCATTTTACAATTAAATCATTCCCAAATTTGCCAGTTTTGGATTTCTTAAATTCATTATTGCCGTTTTTCTTTTGTTGAATCCCATGTTTCGTGTAAAAATTCTCACCCTCTATTTGCTTTAAATTTCTGTGATAGGTACTTTTTAAATAATGTATATAATAGTTATATGTTGTTCCTTAGGTGGGAGAGATAAAAAAAGAGTCCCGGATAGTGTCAAGACAAAATATGGATTTTTAAATTAAAAATGTACTAATCCCAATTTTTTTCACTTAACTGCTGATTCCACCGAGGTACCTACAATATGTTGCATTAGCAAATAATCACAATCCCCATTCTGATGGAGAATTAACATGGAAAGAGGGAGAACGGGATGAGGACAACCTATATCTTGAAAAATTACATATACAAGCCATTCACAATAGAGGTACCACCAAAAAAATGAAATCTAATTGTTTTTCCAAAAGACAAATTAAATTAAAATGTGTTATAAATATCAAATAAGTTTTCCAACAAAATATGCATTTTCCTCAAATTATTCATAGCAATGTATATGAATCCTTTCTGATAGAACATACTTGCAATCAAAACAACGTAGCAAAAATGAAATAAAAACTTTTTTTTCACTACTATTATATGTAATTAAGAATCCAAAAGATTCACAGCAAAATTAACTTTTTAGAAAACTGATTTATTTGTAAATTACATTGTAGGTTTAAATAATAAATGATCAGCTTTCTTTCATGAAAACTGGGCCAAAATGACTAAAATTGATATAAATTAGATCAATAACTAACATTTGTTCAAATTTATATTTGAATTATATGTACATTTTTTTAAGCTAAGTTAAATAATTGTCCCCTTGATCAAAACATTATAGTTTATGTCTACAGTAACACACTACAAATAACTACACAAATTCATAATTACACCTCTTTTCCATTTAAGCTATGAAAACCTTTACAAAACTCTTGAGCAATGTGTGAACTTATTTATACATAGTCGCCCCATTTTTCAAATTTTTAGGTGCATTCAAAATTTAATTTACTATTAAGATGTATTGATAAAATACTGCAATTTTAGAGATTCAAATCAATATCCGTCCTATCAAATCAATTAAAAAACGATTCAATATTTTTTTTTAAAAAAAAGCTTTATATTTACTTACCCCAAAAATTCTTTTATAGTTTTATTTAAATATTATACAAGATACTATCAAATTAAAGAACATATAATGGCAGCTGAATGGAAAACAGGAAATATTAATTCTAAAATTGCCAATCAAAATTAACTATGACTACAGCATGCGTAATACCCTATCTGTTGGTTTATTGCCAATATATATGACGTACAAAAGTTGTATGAAATATTTCAAGGAAAAGGGAAAAAAACTGAATGCCAGAGCATACAAGTGCAAACAGATCCTTATTTTACTCCTAGCATTCGATTCTCATGCAAGATGTATATTAAATAACACAAAGTAGCACCATGCTACAATGATATACTTTTCTCTCTTGATATTTACAGAGATGAGATGATATCAGATTAAAAAAAAATATATGTAACACATCTAAATTCAGCAAGTCAGTATGATGTCTAAAAGGATTTATGATTTTCCCCACATAAGTCAACTGTACGATTTACAAATATACATGAAAATATTCAAACAAAAAGCATAACCACAAGAATTAAATAACAGAATAGTATTACAGAATAAAATAATCAAGCAAGAGAAACTGTTAACTTAAAGCCATGAGCTTAACAATATTTTACCCAATTATGAAATTGATTATTGAAAAATAAAATTACAATTTATTTAATCATAATATTAGTACTTAATTTTTTTTAGTTACCCACCCAGTATGAATGCAACATGCTTAATATGGGTAAATCCTGCTTTATTTTAATGTATGATATGTATTTATATAAAAAGAATTTAATTTGAATGAAATGATTGATTAAGCAATTAAATAAAACAGCCACAACAAAATCTTTCCAAGTGTGAAGTGGATAAAATCTTATATTAATCTAAAATTAGAGGAAAATGTACAACAAAGTACGCAAGAGAATGGTTACATGGTTTTTGTCAGACGTGTACGATGCAATTAGACTATTATATATATATATTTATATAATATAAACTTCCAAATTACCATGTTTTTTTTCTTATAGAATTTACAATTTTTACAATCAAGTACACTCATCAACCTCAACTCTCCAGAGGTATTACAAAATAATGGGTTTTGAAATAAAAATGACAGCATTTTGAAATATAACTCTACATACCGAGTGCTAGTCTATATACAGTGATTGGGCTATCTCATCCACACACACACACAGATGCCAAGCCCGAGAGACACCTATCGTGTGCCAGGGTAATCAACTAAACGAAGAACCTGTACAGAAGTTGGAAGTCATAAGTATAAGGTTTTATAAATACACTATCCCCATAAAACACAAGATAAGGTGTGTCTTTTTCGCTAGTAAGCCTCCTTTTTAAAAAATAGTGGCACCTACAACTTCCATTACAGAATATAGGTGACACAAATAATAAGAGTATAAGATCTTAACACTAGATTTACAGTGCACTGCTTTTCTGTCAAGTCTTGGTGTATCAATCAGCTATTCAGGCCCATGCCAGCAATTCTGAATAAAAGTAGCCATTGTTCTTCCGATCCTTCCCGCTTTATACAGATACTTACAGTTTAAGGTCATTAGCTATTTTAGATGCAATATTTTTGAAGCCTATAGAAGTACCAGATATGCGCTTGAAGCGCACACCATTCAGGGATAACCGGGGTAGCTTGCAAACCTCGATTTCCCACTGAACTAATGAGTCTGTATTTGGATCCCCATGAACACATAACAGTAAAAACTTCTCCCTCTGTTCATAATCACAGTTGTTTTTGTCTAATACTTTGCGAATTTCTTGCATTATCTCATTCGGGTCCCGCGAAGATGTTGTTTTCATGCTCCATGTGAACCTCAGGGATCTTGGCTTTACCTGGTCATCATTCATTGGCCTAAAAAGAGGAGAAAGAAATAAAAGAAAAAAATATTTCTCGTTATTTGTTTTCAGTTCAAAAGCAAATACATTACAAGTTTATGAACTATTTACTTTTTTCAAATACAACATTTTTATAACTAAACACAAATCTGACAACATTTTACAGTGTTCAAAATAAGACACCTTTACATATCACATTTCATTCAATTTACAAAATCAAATATATATGAAAGGATTTTCTCTCTTCAAGGAAAAAATCCAATTTATTACAACAAAAGTAAACATTCAACTATAAAAATTTTTTTAACAATTTCTCTTACATATACAAATATGTTTACATACATAAGAAATATAATAGTGTTATTTTCCTTCCAAATACCTTTTAATCACAATGTCAGAAATTAGGTTTGTGTCATTTTAAACATTTTTTGTGATACAAGTAATAAGCATGTACAATGAATAACATGAGAAATTTACAACAATTTTACAACTTTATATTTTAAACATATTTAATAGCAATTTCATCAGAATGTACATTTAAAATAAGATATAGTATGCCTAATTAATGCAAGTTCGCTCAATTTTATAAATTTACCGAAAAAGTTAATTGTAATGGAGTATGAGGAAACAATAGTAAGCAGACCATGAATTACTTCAAAATTCTTTATTGATATACAAATAAATTCCTGTACAAATTCATCAAATTGCAGTAAGGCTCAACATTTTGAAAGAAATCACAATAGCTTGATCAAAACATTTAGAAAGGGGGAAAAGTGACATCTATATACACACAGGTACCATACAGAATTGAAATTAACATACAATGCAAGGCACAATTTTATCAGCATTTGGCACAGAGTCAAAGCCCTACGTTTTTTTATTTTTATTTTAAAAGACCTTTTTTTTTCTTTGGAAAAATAAAACTATTACATAATTACAGTGACTTTATACATTGGTATAGTACTTTGAATCTAATAAATTGCTAAAGACATTGAAATCTGTTTTTTTTACATCTAATAAAAGTTTTTTACTTAGGAATCTTAGGGCTACTTAACTAACAAGAATCTCCCTTTTACACTATAAAAATTACCTATAAGTTTCTTTCTCCTCCTACTATTTGCTTTAAATATTAATTTATTAAAAATCATACTTTCTATTTTATAAAACAGACTTTTTCTAATTTAAATGTAACTAGAAGAAAAAGTAAATAAAATAAAGAGGCGAATGAAAAATTTCAATCAAATTTCTTGGAATTCACATTGAAATTTAAAAGTCATGGTCCTAGTGTGTCTTCCATTAATTCAAGCAATGTAATATTAAAAAACAACATACCATAAAAACAGTGCAGTGTTACATATAATACAGCCTTCATATTTCCTTATTAACAAAAATTGGGGAAGGGCAACCGGGAATGTTTCAACTTTATTTAAGGAATATTTCCCCTCTATTTACATAAATTTAATTTAGAGTTAAATACATATTTAATAATAAAATTAAAATATATTAGCACAAGTCTTTCATAACAAAAGAATAAATAGCAATGCCAAATACTTTCTCTCTGAATGTCTTCAGTTTATTTTTAAAAATTATTTATCACAGCTGCAAAATCTATGCTTGCTTGCATAGTTTAGAGCAAAGTGATTAAAACAATTAACAAATAGTTAACATTAAATAAAAGGAACTAAAAATACAACAATAAAAAAATCAATCACAACCTTATAAGAACTTGACAAGGTTAAACTAAATTAATTTAAAAATAAATAATTTTTATATAAAAACATTCATGTTACTTAAATTTTTTTTGTTTGCTTTTTACCAATAAATATTCAGTTAAAAAACATCTGTATACTTACAGAAACCAGCAGTAAGTATAACAGAAAATGAAAAAAAAGTCAATCATCACCATGAGAAATTATATATATATATAATATATATATATACACACATAAACTAATCTGTGGAATCTTAATAAATTGCACATTACAATAAAACAAGCCCAACTGAGAAAACCACATTAAATTATAAAGCACTACAGAATAAAACAATTTCAAGTATAAAAACAAAAACGTATCAGAATTTACATAAAGTATCATCTGGATTCACCTCAAGATCACCAATACAATAAATTACAAACCAACACTTGTTTTTTCAAGCACCGATTTATAAATTGGCTACAATTCTTTAGCTGATATATCTACTTTAGTTTTAGTATCTTAAATTAATGTCTTTCTTTTAATTTACACAGTACAAACCGTTTCACTGCTGCTTCCAATTGCAGTTATAAAAGTTGCTGATGCTCAAAGTGTGTTGCTAGAATTATCGCATATTAATACATAAACTTGGGTGACTTGGTAGCACAGTAGACAGCCAGTAGAGTGAACAGGAAACTGGATCATTTCGCTGAGATGTATTTATTACCAGGCCTGATAAGTGTGAGATCAGGATCCGCCCTTTAAGCAAAAGACAGTATAGCCCTAGCCTCAGATATGTGCTTAGTTTTTATATTTGTTATTTCAGATTTTTAAAAATAAACATTTAAAAAAACTGAGAACATAACATGAACATGATAAACAATAAGGAAAAATTAATAAAATACCTCAAAAGTAATGAAATAAGCAGAATTAAATTCATTGGTATTATTTACTACAAGTTGAGAAAAAAAATTAAGAGAAAGAAACAAAATATATGTGACCCAATATTTAAATTTTATAAACTAAAATGTATCGTTAATGTTAGCTAATAATTAAATAATTTTTTGATTTGCTTATTTTAAGTGAAAAATATAACATTTTGAAAAAGTACATACACGCATACATATTAAAAAAAAAACAAGAAATAGTTTGCTCAAACAATGTTCATCTAGGTGAAGAATTGGAATTAATGTTTGTAGTTCATAATAGTTTTTTTTTAAAATTAATCTCAAAAGCAATAAGGAAAATACCAAACCCTAACATTTTACAACAGCAATAAATATTATATGCACAATAAATAAAAATACTCAATTCCAAAAAAATTTTAAAAAAAAAAAAAAAAAAAAAAAACATTTACAGACATTTATTTTTAACAGAATTTTCAACTTCATACAAATACTGAATCAAAGCAATTGGTGAATGAAATTAGTTTGAAATAATTTCACAGAGCTAGAATTAATTTTTAAATTAACTAAGTATTATTGTTAAAAAAATGTAAAATTTTAGTGAGATAAAAGTTGTATAAATAACTTTGGATGAAATAATGATTGCCATAAAAAGCAAGTGTTTTTTTTTAAAAAAAAGGTACGTCGAAATCTGAACTCTTTTCTTATAACATAAAAAAATTAAAACAAAAGTCAAAATCCCACAACAAAATTTTGACCTATGTAACATAAAGGGTAAAAAATTACAAATAAATTTTGAGTTTAACAAAGTTTAAAAGATTTTATATAATTTAACGAATCACAAAAATAAATCTAAATTTACATGTCATTTGAGTCAATATAGTTAACATATAACTGTGTACTAAACTTAAGATTCTAATAATTTCTTTTGGTATAAAATAAATAAAACTTTGTTGTAAGTGTTTGAAGAAAAAATTATAACAAAGACAAACATTTTCTATCAGGAAAAAGTATGAAGAATAACTAAATTTAGCAAAAACCACATTCTTGCTTCATTCAAATACAAGTTCTGACATTTTCCCAAAAAAGCTATAGAATTATGCCAAAAAGAGTCAATTTTTTTCCTTTGACATTATACATCATTGGAAAATTTTTATATTTCTAATAAAATATAATGCCATAATATCAGAAAGCAAATGGTCACAAAGTGACATAAGAAATTGCAATTAAGAATTGCTGACTATTAAAAATAGAAAATAAATATGCCCTTAATGAGACTATTATCTCTTGCATGAAAAAGAAATTTTTCCTCTGCTCAAAATGAACAAATGGGTGAATTACTAGGTTTCATTTCCTAAGGTGAGAGGAAGGGGGAATGAAGAGACATTAAAAACCCCTATGATTGAAGTTATATATATATTTTCTTAGATTTCAGAAATTATGCAACAAAATGAAATTTGTCAAATGGCAATTTTTACAATATACATGACAATATTTCTTATAACAGTACTAGACAATTTCAAAGACAAAATTCTGCCTTTCAATCAGACAAAAACCAATGGCGCAGAGCAGAAGACATTTGTGGAAGACGAGATATTTATACACTATACATTGTCTAGATTATATATACATTAAATGAGAGCTATGGTATCACAATTAAGGTAAAATAGGAACAAATGCTTTCAAGAGTTTTATTTACCTTTTACTAAATTTGAAGGAAAGCTTGCTAAAAAAGGACTGTCGGCCAGCATGATTCATTGACATGTCTTGAGAATTGAGAGGAACCATGCCCTGAGGTCCATTGCATGTGTTGACGTGACGTCGCTCACGCGTCTGCCCACTGTGAAACGTGCTTCTGTTAGCAGTGCCTCGTGGAAACGCTCTGCTGACAGCTGGCAATGGAGACAGTGCTGCAGGCTGTTTTGCAATAGCCGCAGTGCTATAAAGATAAACAATATTCTCGTAAATTAACCCACACAAACTTATACTTGCAAATAATAAAATTCTTTAAGAATGCAAAACAACACATTATAACAAAACGTTTCAAATCACCAGCGCAGTAAATCACACAAGCCAGTTATCAAACTACTTCTTAACTAATTTCAAATACAATATAAGTTTTGTTACAATTGTAAATAGCTTTTGAATAATTAATATTTTCAAATTTCTTAAGGGGAAAAGATAGTTTGTTTCTAAATTAAAAGCTGTCATATTTGACCAAAATATGCAAGACTTAATTTTGGTATTTTGCACCACTTTGGGTTAATTCCTTAAGGCTGTTTACGGCTATTGTTAAAGAATAGGACCCAAATCCAGAATATTTTATCAGATATAAAAGTACTCAAATATTAATATAATATTCTGGCTTCACTATCCTGTAGAGAATCACTCATTTTATCATACTATATTCATTTTTATCCCAGTATACACATTTTCTTTCATAAAATGTGTTCCGAATTTTTTCTCCTATACCATAATGCTAAAGAAGCTATCCCTTTACATGTTAAAAGGAAAAACTAATTATTTAATATTTTGTGAAATTTTAAAAACACTATATCATAAACAAATGTATAAGTCACAATTTCACAAACGTTTAGAAAAATTGAGGCATTTTTTTCAGTCTGAAAATGTGCTCAGTGTTAAGTTTACGCCCTTGAGCATATAGCGAAAACAGCCTTAAATGTACACAAAAGCAATTCAGTGATATAAAGATATTCGTAGTGCATTTTTCTGAAATTATCTGATTTTGATACAGAATTTACAGACTTCAATTTTAAAATATGTATAGCTAGGAGTTAATAATTTACAAAAAATTCTTTTGGCACAAAAACATTAAATAACGGTACATGCTTAAATCTTTCGGGACAAAGGACGCAAACATCTGCGTATCGTTAGAGCCAGAGGTTTTATAGGAGTAAAGCTTTAAATCCATAAAAATACTTAAATATAAATGTGTTATTCAATATTGTTCTGTATATTATATGAATAGCACATGCTTTATATATTTTGCAGCAATATACTATATTTACTTCAGTCACTTTCTGTTTAGGCAAAATTTTATTCTCCGTATTTATCATTTAATGACTTGTAACAATATACATTTAAAAACTAAATATATTTCTTAAAATTCTTTTTAATATGACAGATTTTAAAACAGGAATCTGCACAGAGACATACATTGCAGTTCTTGCTCTCATAATAGATCATTTGCTATTTCATGGTTTATTTACATGAATGCGAACAAACGAAAACTAAATTTTCTATCGGTTGGTGCAATTGGCATACAGATGCCCGAAGTATCATTATCATTTAATTCACATTGAACAGAACAGTCAGAATATATTAATTGTTACTATCACTACTGTTGGATTCTAATTCAGAATTAATTTTACATCATTCTGCTATTCCAAGTTCATTTAAACATTTTTGATGCTTCGACCTTGTAAAAATAAAAAGACAAACTTTGTCTACGAGATCTAATTATCCACTAAAAACTAGACTGCAAACCCAAACCAAATGCTCTAGTGAAAATTAAACTCTCATCTTCACTAAAAACAAAAACCACAGGTTCATTTTAAGAGCAGTCAAAGCATTCAATTCGTGAAAAATTCTATTCTCTTAATGTTTATGAATCAAAATCCATGAGCATGAAAGTAAAATTTCTACTCATTTTCAAGTAGAAGGTCAGATCTGCAAGTATGTCAAATCTTATGAACATGTAATGCCATCTATAGCCAAAAAAACTGAGCTTTAAGAAGTTCCAAGACAGTGGCCCAGGGATGTGACAATCAGCCCTGGAAGGAGAAATGCGCTGGCACGCATACACGACGGTGGGCCCAAAAGGGGTTAAAAATACACATAGAAGGCAATCCTATATTTAAAAGAATATGAATAGACATAATTTGTAGATAAGATGTTTTGAAATTGAATGATTTCATAACAGATGAAATGCCACAGTGATTTATTTACTATAAACCTCAATTAAAATTCACAAAAAGTTTACTTGAAACTATGAAAACACTATTTAACTTTTGAACAGTTAAAAACTGAATGATTCTGGTTATGGGGGTGGAAGTGACAAATGATATTAAAACTATTGCAATATATCAAAAATTGTAACCATTTTTAAAACACTATACATTTCAGTGTGAATTTAGAATTCAAACAAGACATTAAATTTATGATAAGTAAAAGGTTACATTTAAAAAACTTTGTGAACCAGATACATAAATGTAACAAACTCAGTTCACACACTTTAAAATAATGTCACTGATCTAAATTACTATACAATCATATGACTGGTATTGAAAAGAATACAAAATTAATAATATTAACAGAAATTCAATCCAATTTAGATAAATCTGTTTGATTATTTGAATTATTTTTCATAAAGTGATTAAAAGATGTAAAACAAGTTCTGAGTAAAAAAGAAAAAAAACCTTAAACAAGGAGCAATAAATCAACTTTTTATATGGAATACCCCCAAAAATCAGATTCAACACACTGAATTAAAATGACATACGGAAATTTTGGAAAGGAATATGCTCAGGATGTTGCACAGAAAAAATATGATTTCAATAAAATTACCATCCACTATGTTCTAAAATGGATATTCTCCTAAATTCTGATCTTGCTAAGTTAAAGCACACTTTTTAAACACATAAAATACCTTCATTTAATTTGATAACATGAAGCAGCAAGTTCATGTTTCTACAATAATTAAGCCGATTTCTCTCTCCCTTTCAACTTGGTTAAAAATATCAAAAAAGGACCCTTGAAAAGAAATAACCTTTTACACATTGGTTAAAATTTTTTTTTTTCCTTTTTGATCAATCAAAACTATTTAAACAAATTAAAAACACAGAGTCAATGTTTTCCACACAATTTCCCACTAAAAAGAAGGGGGAGAGGGGAATATTCACAAATAAATTTTGAAAAACTTATGTTGAAGGTAAATTGTAACAAGAGATGTAACAAAATATTCCATTTCTTAAGAATTCATTTGAGAAATTAAACTATCATATGCAATTTTATCAGGAAAAGAAAAATGCAGCAGCTCAATAGCAAGATTTGCACATGCATAAACAAAAGCTCTTTATACTGTTATCTTTGCACAAGACAAAATTAAGTGGATAATTTTTGAAGATATTGAAAATGGGGGAAAAAAGCATAATTTTAGGAGTCTAACAAATGAAGTATATATAATCATATCGTATTTTAATTAAAAACCATAAAAAAAATGGATTACAACCTATATTTTAG
Organism: Trichonephila clavipes; assembly: GCA_019973935.1. Taxonomy (NCBI): domain Eukaryota; kingdom Metazoa; phylum Arthropoda; class Arachnida; order Araneae; family Nephilidae; genus Trichonephila; species Trichonephila clavipes. The sequence continues at coordinate 312,529 of BMAU01017396.1, read as the reverse complement.
AAAGTTAAAAACACAAAGAAAATTTAGTCCAACACAAAGCAATAATATATTATAATTAAGGTTTAATAATATTAAAATAACCTTGATATTTCATATTTTGACATATAAATTACCTAAGACAACTCAAATGGTATCGTATAGGTATTCTTGCAAATGTCATCAACGTATTCTCATATTTTAAACATGTTAAACCCAGATTAAATTAGAAAGTGCATAAGATTAGTAACTTTAAAAAAGCATATTTATAAGCAGTAGAAATTCTAAATTCTTTAAATTAATTTTTCCAATTAACAGAATGTTTTTACTCTGTTGAATTTCTTTTTGAACTCATTACTTATAAAATAGGAAGAAAACGAAATTTTATAAATTTACCCAAAAATGCCCCCCACCATAATGATAAATCAACAGCTCAACCTAAAAAATCTAAATGTCTTGCAATAGAATCATTTTAATATTTTAGGGGAAGGTATTTGAATGGAAATTATTCTTTTTTAACAAGGTAAAAATTGTAAAACATAACGAAGTTAACCCAAAATCCAATTTAAAAGTTTACAAACAAACTTGCATTTCCAGGTTTAATATCATGAGTATACATAGATAACTAGCTAAAAAGGTTAAAAACCATAGCTGTACACAGAACAGTAATGCTACCTTGGTCTGAGTGGATCTGATGAATCAAAAGATGAAAGCTCCGGTCGACCAGTACAAGACACAGAGGCCGATTTTGTGTGTCCCTTAGGTCTAGGAACAGGAGTTCTATCGCCAAGCAATGGGATGTTACTAAGAGAAAGTTAATTGGGTTAATAGTTTGAGACATGCAAACTTAAAATGTTATTGTTTATTCATGCACGCCTCATCTTGCAAAACTGTCATCATTTACAATATGTTAATAATATTTAATAATGCAAAATACAATGCAAAAGATGATAGTCTCTGCTCTTTCAAAATACAGCAAATATCCAAATTACAATACAGATTAGTTAAACGAATAAGCTGTACAGGAGAAACCTTCAAACTATTTCCATGTTAAAGAAATGACAGAAAGATGGAACTGAATATTTTAACGAGGCACAGCTGGGCAGAAAATGAGGAGTACATGAATAATTATGGTTAGCTTTGTTAGCATTATTAAATAAGCAAATGTAACAAAAGCATATATAAAAAGGGAGTAGTTTGGCAAATAAAAAGCAAGAATACAAAACATACATATAGCACTTAGCACAGGCACAGTAAAATAAGGTAGAAGCAATCACTTTAAATGGCTTAAAATTAATTTAAAGTTAAAACAAGTTAAAGATATTTATTCAAATTCCTACTTTAATCAATGTATAGTTTGAAATAATTCTTTGGTCAACATATAGTTACAAATTTGTTTGCAATATTGTACAAGATCCATTTTTAAAAAGTTACTTTAACCCTCTAACCGGATAGCACGGAAAATTCCGTCAGTGTAAAGATGCTTTGAAAATGGACTGCACGGATTTTTCTGCCTTCAAGTAACGTTTTCAAAAGCGGATTAGCCGCACTTTTCATAAATCCTTTCCCCCTTTTAAAGGTTTAACCGAACTAGGTCATAAAATTGTCCCCGTTCGACCTCCCGAGTTCTAAAAGGGGGAAAGAATTGAAGTCTGTTGCATTTTTGAAGGCAATAGCAAAATAAGAGTAAAACGCTTTCGGAATAACTTTTCAGGAGGAAGGTATCCACTTAGAGGGTTAATATTCTTTTTATGAGAAATCTATAAAGTATAGCAACATTAAAATTTTTTAATGCACTAAAAAAATTGATGTCTTAACTATCTTTCATAGAAATTTCTTTCAACTGTAAAAGAAATAATTAGATAAGCAATTATCAGCAGAAATTGGAAATAAAATCCTTAATTTTTCAGAATGATAAAACTTAAAAAGTTGAACTTACAATCATGAATGTTTACAGTTTACTAAACATTGAAATTAACCCATTTAGCTGCCAAAATCCCTGCTTGGGCATTTTGGAATTTTATCTATACATCCCTCATGGTGTGTTATAAGATATAAATCTCATAAAATATTTTTCTAAACAATAAAAAACATAACTTGAAAATCACTGAACGGTTGGTTGTGCAACTTTGCGGGCATATATATAAATTATCCGGTTTAAAAAAAATGATAAAATTCCTTTACATTATACTTTTCAAAATAAAAAAACCACACTAATATTAATATTTAATGTGCATTCTGTTTCCTTATCTATCAAACCAGAAGGATACAAGAGAACACAGTAAAACACTTACCTATTTGAAGTTTCCTGACTACCAGATTTGTCAGATGATAGAGTTTTATTTTCACTATAATTGTAAGTATTTCTTCTTGGAATACCACTATAGTTAGATTTTGCACTAGCCGATGGAGTGTGAGCTTTACGTGTTGTTGACGTGACTACTTTCGATGGGCTGCTTGCCCCAGATGGACCTGAAGCTAAAGAAATAACATTATAAAGATTTTTGGTCAAGTGAACAATAAAATGATATACATCACCTATTAAATGAAAAAATTTCATCATAATATATATACAAATATTTCTCTTCAATCTTTTTAAAAATTTAGATGCAAAGAAAATTCAAATATATAATGTGTAGTTATGAAATTTAAAAAAAGGACAAGTTTAAAATATTAAGCTTGAACCAATAACTTTGGAATTAAATTCAACAGCACAAGTAAGAATTTTAAGAACAAAAGTAATAATCAGCCATGCAATATTTTTTAGATCTTTTAAACAGAAATTAATTTTACTGCACATTTTCTTATAAAAATTATTTGATAAAAAATAAGAATTATATAAAGAAGTTAATTATTACATAAAAATCGCATTTAAAATTTTCATTTCAGCATACACAATTTATGATTTTTTAAAAAACCATTTCCAGACACATTTATACACTTTTTACAAAACAGTATATATAATTAACACAGTATTGAATGTTAATCATACATGCATAGACAAACTTCACTCTTACTTAACATTGAAACAATGTGAAATAAATAACACACTGAATAAATTTTTAGAAAAGTAAGGTCTGATTGCAATTTGATAGCAACTCACTAGAGTTCTCTTGAGATATCTGATTAGGTTTCGAAGGCCTTGGACCAGTAGAAATAGTGGGAGATCCAAGAGAAACGTACGGTTTTCTTTTGAAGCCGCCGCATCGAGAAAATTTTGCAATTCTTGCGCCTTGAAGGACGGAGGAGGGCCATTTGTTACAGGTGTCTGATTGGCTAAAAAATAGAGAAAAAAAAATGAAAAATGCATTTTACAATATTTGAAATTTATAAAATAGTATACCAGAATAAAATTGAAACAAATCTTTAGAACAAGTTAAAAATAAGAGCTTCAGATTATATATATTTACAAAATATAATGTACTACTTATAACAAATTCTATGTTTCCTGTTATGCATTAAATTTTTACACACTAATAATTTCATTAAATCTAGCTTTTGTTAAGCAAAATTATTTAATTGAAATCTGTTAAAATTAAACAATTTGAAGACATTTGCTCATTCTAAGTCAATAAAATTACTTACTATGACTGAAGCGACGAGGTTTGCTGCTAGCCGAGACACTACGCTGCACTTTTATGTGCGGTGGAGATTGACTGTTTCCAGTACTTTCTGTAGGTGCTTTCAGTGTGCGTAGCGATAAACTAGAGCTAGACTGGGAATCACAACTGTCATTCTAAAACAAGAAATAAATTGCAAATTATTTCTTGATGATTTTAAAAATATCCAAACAACTATGCTTATCCCATTCAATCATTAAATGAAAAAAATGTATTTTTCCAAAATAACAAAATCAGCATTTTTTTTTTATGTTACATATATTTTTGCTTGTTTCTTTGCATAATGCCAGGCTTTTATATAAATAAAACTCATGCAATAATCCTGAGAAAAATCACCAAAACGAAAAAGGCACTAAACAGTATGGTTATAATATCAGAAAAATCCACAAATCAAATCTTAAATCTTATAGACAAAAGAAATATTTAGCAAGACCAAAATTTTAAGATTCTTTTCCTTTACGCTTATTTATCATATGAGAGTTGGGGCAAATGTCATGGCAACTATCTTTTTCTTGAAAAGCCCGGTTGGAAAATGTGACATATACAGACGAAAGGACAAGGTGTTAACTACATGTGTGGACAATGAATAGCACTGATATATCGTAACACTAATTTAATACAGTAGTATACAAGGCAATATGACCTTCATGGTGCAAAAGAATGACAACACAGTACACATAAAGTTGACATGACAAACCTAAGCCTAAAGACCTTCAATGCAGTCCCCTGCTGTCGCTAGACGCTGCCAAAGATGTGGGAGGTGCTGAATACCACCAGCCTCAGCATTTGCTGCACCATGTGCGAATCGGGTCACCTGTTAGCGCACAGCATTAGCCATGCGCTCTCGTGTTGCAAACTGCCTACCACGTATTGGTTCCTTAATCTTGGGAAAGAGATCCTCACCAAGGCGAAATGTTGTGAGAGTACGGTAGGTGCTCCAATTCTTCCCATCCCCAACGTCGGAGTAGCTGCTGTACACACTATGCTGAAAGTGGTTTTGCACTATCCACAAGATCCGGACGTTTTTCCTGAACGCCTTGTCGTACCAGTAGCACTGTGTGGTCACTGTTCTGCCATGAGGAACAAAGTGGCAAAAAATGACACCCTGACATCATACGCGATGACCAATTTGACTGGGGAAGTATTCTGACAGACCTGCCTCCATGCTGATCCAGCATGTCGCCACTCCACGGACTGACGTTTCAGTTCTGGTTCGTATGACCTGGCCCAAAATTCATCGATGGCGATTATTCGTGACAAGAATTGATCACCGTCGGGTTGCCAGTGTGCAAAGTGGTCAGAGCAAACTGCAACAACTTTTGAACTTCCCTCAGTGCATGCAGCACCCTCCACGCTACGATTTTGCGTAGGTGTAGCTCATTACACAATATCCTGTGAACGGAGCGTTTCTCGATGCCACTTGCCCTCTCTAACTCCAGTAGCGTCCATCATTTGTCTTCCTCCATGAGCTGCTTGATGACGGCACGTGCCAAGTGAGCCTGCATGCTGACTGGTCGTCTTGAACATTGCTCATCACTGGTTGACACACGTCCTCGCTGAAACTTTCCTACCCACCGTGCTAATGTATGGTATGGTAGGGCATTATTCCCAAGGGTTTCCACTAATTCACTGTGATATTCCATTGCATTTCTCCTCTGAGAACGGCTATTTTGATGTAAGCGTGCTGCTCAACACAGGTTACTCCCATCTCACATGACACTCACCAACTGAATGATTTCACAGCCCTCGCTGAACTACAATCAGCTATCACAGAGCCATCTGTTCTGCATACCCACTATGCCTTCAGAACTTCCACACAACACATATATGTACTGGAAAAAAAATAGTTGCCATGACTTATGCCCCAACCCACCTATATAATTATGGTTTAATTATCATTTATTTCACCAATTACTTATGCAGTGTATGCATATATAACAAATCTAATGCAGCGATACTCAACCTGCGGGCCATCAAGCCTTTTAAGTGGCCCGTTCATGGCTTATTGCTCTGAGAAATTCATTTAATTAAAAAAACATTAAAAATTAGGTGGGCAAATTCTTTGTAAAGAAATCAAATATATAAATTTTGCTTCTTGCTGTCAGTGTCGTAAGGGTATGATGAATTGATATTCTTTGTTCATTAAAACGGTTCCGATTAGTGATAACAGACAACAGTGGAGTAGAAACAATTTTATGGGTGGTACTATTTTTTTTAACTATCCTTCATATCTTGTAAGTGAAAAATATTCAAAGAAAATATACCGTTTCAAGACAATTCGGAGGTTAATTTTTTTTTAGTGACAAGCAAACATGGATCAGTAATTATTTGATTTGTCACGAATGTGTTGTATTTAAAAAATACCAATAAACAAGAATCAACCAATGATACCTTTCCCTCAAAGATCTCTTTCAAGAGGTGATAAATAGGCTTTCTCATGAATAATCTTTGCAGCTGCAACAAAGTGTTTTGCCAGTAATAATATCACAGTGGTAACAAAGACATCCTATGAAGTTTGTTATATTGTTGTTAATCATATATGAGACCGTTTACTGATGCAGAAATTGGAAAGGAGTGTTTTTTAAATGCTTCTAATTTAGTGTTAGTGACAAAAATAAAAAATATAATAAAGCAAAACAGGAGTTTTAATCTTTTGATCAATTTTCCACGTTTAAAATTTCGAATGTTATCGTGGCCTTACAGTATTCCCCCCCTCTCCTTCCTTTATCATACTGCGGCTGGCATGAAAAATCTAACAGATGTATGCAGCCCGCGTGAAATATTTGACATATGTATGCGGCTTAACAGAAAAAAGTTTGAGTACCCCTGATCTAATGTTAAGACATTTTGGTTAGAAATTCAGAATTTGATACCAAAATTAAAATTTAATAATTCTAACTTTTTTTAAAATATAAAATTACTGAATATCATAAAGCAATTTGACTGTTTTCCTAAGAAGTCAATACAAAAAAAAACTTACCTCTGTAGTACGTTTCCCAAGAAGCAAATAATTTGCCATTATATCGTCATATTTCTTGCTCCTTAGAGAATCGTTTATCTCATCTTGGGTATATCCCATTGACAGTAAGATTTCTATGAGTAGAATAATTACAATTAGTAAATAGTACATTAATAATGAATAGTTTAATTAAGAGTTACAAATTTAGAATCGTAGGCCAAATTTTAATAAATTAAAGCTCAGATGGCAAAACCTATTGAAAACATGGCCATAAGAATGTCATGCATTAAAATTAGAAGGGGGGATTAAGTCTGATTTCAGCAAAATCATTATAGAATAATCATACATTAAATTTTACAGTTCCATAATAAATTTTATTACATTAATGTTAGGAAAAACTTATCAAAGTTCAAAAGGAGAAATTTTTAGAACTTTGGAATCTAAAATACTTTGAAACAGGAACAGACCATGTTCTCAGACAGAAATTAGTATTTAATACATAAAATACCAAATTAATAACTTTAGCTGACTAAGTCCGAAGGACGGTTAAATTTAAAACTGAAAGCTTTTGTTGACAGATTCAAGGAAAAATAATTTTAATAGCTCAGCAATGGGATACTTTTCAAATATTACTGATTGCGAGAAAGGATTGCAACCCTATCCATGACAAGAGCATTCATTTTAAGCATTTAAACTAAGATATCCTTTTGCGTTACAAAAAAACAAAAACTAATAAATTCCTAACAAATTAAATCAATCCTATTTAGGCCCACTGACTTCAAATTTGTATTAAATTGAGATAAAAAAAAAATTACATGATTCATATCACTTTTCAACTGAAAATGTGTATAAACACTTACCATGACATGGTTTTTAATGAGTTAATATACTATAGTTAGATTCACTGTTACACAACGGATACACCCCATTATACAGCACCAAGCACAGTATTTAATAGAAAAGAATTAGTAGAAAAAATTAGAGAATTAGATACCAAAGTGAGAGAAAAGCTGCTACCTAGAGAAGCACAAAAATAATTCACCTTGCTTACCCATTCTTCTAGTGTCGCTAAAATCAGGTTCGGGTTCTATGTAAGGCTTCAGTTCATCATCCTCATAACCAACATTCATCCATTTATCTTTCATAATAGCCTAAAAAAATCATTTAATTATCAAAAAATAAATGAATTCATTCATACATACATACAGCAAAAAGACAATATATACCTCCAATGACGCTCTTTTTGAAGGGTTTAAAACTAAAAACTTTTTTAAGAGATTCTCACAATCAGTCGACATGTAGAAAGGAATACGATACTTTCCACGTAAAACACGTTCACGAAGTTCCTAAAAAATTCAAAAACAATTTTAAAAAAAACTCAACAAAAATTTATGTTTAATATATATACATTAAAAATTAATAACAAATTAATTGCCTTGAGGTTTGCTCCATCAAACGGCAGAGAACCACTAACAAGTGTATACAGGATAACACCCAAGCTCCAAACATCAACTTCAGGACCATCATATTTTTTACCTAGAGCAGGGGAGGAAAAAGAAAGTTGTTACTATGGGTAGAACATTTTTTATGTTGGAAACCCAAACAATTGATCATGTATTTTTTAAAGTTAGTTGCTATGTATTACAGGAAAAATAACATGACAAGAAAAATGAGCAAATTCTCAAACGTGTTCAATAGAATTTAATATTGCAGAATTACTGCACATGTGCTATTTAATTATATTACTTATTTGAGGAAAAATGAAGTCAGTTGAATCTTTAAAAAGGACCATTAACAAAATTAATGTAATAAAAAACTAAAGCCTACTTTTGAACATTTAATACTCAAAACATGTAATGGCGTATCACAGTAATCTATTTAAATACAGTAAACAGCATATTTGGAAAAGAGACAGAATAAGAGCATGTGAATAAGTAGTATAAAAGGAATGAGTACAGCACAAAAAACAAAAGGCTCAGGACTCATCTGTTGAAGTCTTCTGCTTCAAGAGAGAGAGAAAATAGTATTTTTGGTGAACATATTTTATACTCTTCAAAACATTTCCTTTAAACCGCAACCCTTTACCTAAAATCATATAAATAAACAAAACTGTACCTTGAAATAATTCAGGAGCAGCATACGGAGGACTTCCACAAAATGTGTCTAATTTTTGACCAGGAACAAATTCATTACTAAATCCAAAATCAGCTATTTTTATATTCATTTCACCATCCAATAATAAATTTTCAGCCTATATAAATTCAGACAAAATATGTCATTGTATAATTTATATTTTTACTTTGCAAGCTTTATACACTTATACAATTGTCATAATGGATGTTCTCTAACATTTTATGTGCATGTCTAGAGAGAAAACTGCACAATTTTCTCGTCAGACATACATATAACATGTTCAAGAGGACTTGCACTACATAGTTCTAAATAAGTAATATTTTGCACCTGGAGGGGTTTTACAAAACTCTGGATATATATTCCAAACCCAGATATTAAAATTTAATTTTTATGTTAAGCATCTTGCTTCAGCTTATGTATTTATTAAAAATTTAACTGGATGAAATAAAAAGCCAAATGAGAAAACCAAGGGGCATATTTTGGCCATATATCAGCACAATTTAAACACTGTCTAATTCATAATATTAAATGTAATGAACTTAAAATTCTCATTTTCATTTGGTAAGACATAAGCAAAAATTTACATAACAAGCAAGATAATTTTGAAGTTTCCCATTAAATACAAGATCCTCTGATCAGATTTAAAACTTTGACATTATAGGTATAACGCTAGAAAGGTTACTGTAATCTTTCCATTAGAAATATTACAATTACTGCGCTTAACAGTTCATGGTTTAATACAATGTTTAATAAAATAATTCAAAAATATACATCCCAATTTTAATATTTTATTTTACTTAAACAAAATAAAAATAATTTATAAAGGAATAATCAAGGGAGAGAGAATACAATAGTATGTAAATTATTAAATGAATATAAATTATTACTTTTAAATCTCTATGAATTATTCGCTTTTGATGACAATACTGAACTGCAGAGACAATCTGAAAAATGAGAAAAAACATCAATGCATGAATCTAAACACTTCTTTTAAAAAATTAAAATTATATATAAAAAGAAAAGAAATTACTTGTCTAAATTTGGCTCTAGCTTCTTTTTCTTTCATTCTTCCATGAGCAACAAGGTAATCAAACACTTCGCCTGATAACAAAGCAATATGATAAGTTTTAACATAACTAAATTTATAACAATGAAATAAAAAATAAAAAATAGAAAAGTACCTCCACTAGCATATTCCATCACTAAATATAATGTTTTTTCTGTTTCAATAACTTGAAAGAGTTTAACTGTTGAAAGAAAAAGAAAAAATATGATACATCCTTATATCAAAATTCTATAAATGGTAAAGTTAAAGCACACTAAAAGTATACAAAAATTCATACCAATATTTGGATGATCCAGTATTTTCATGATTCTCACTTCACGGAAAAGCTACAAAAGAAAAAAAAAAAAAAAAAAAATCAAAAAGCAATTTTGGATATGCACTAAAAATAAATAAATAAAAAACACCAAGAGTTGACAAACTCTGCATTACTTCCCCCAATTGCTAAATCTCATGCATAATTAATCATATTAATGAACTCCAAAGCTAGATTTAGGTATTTATATTGTATATTAACATTTATAATTTTGATCTTGGTTGAAAAAGGCAAAATTTAAGATAGATACAATTTAACATGTATTAAAATCATCCAAGTTCTTGTTAAGCTATTGACATTATCAATTGGTGAAGGAAAATGGAACAAATCATTTTACAAAAATTCAAAATCAAATACAATATTTAAACAAAGATTTGTAACATTATTTTCAAAATAACACAATCAATACCATACCATCAAACATATTGATCAAAACCTTCACAAATAATCTTTTTTTAAAATTTTTTTATTAAGGTGCTTTAAACTTTTGAATAATGAATTGATATTAATTTAAAACCCATCTTTTAAACGATTTTATAGATTCATTACTTTAAGCTTTCCACAAAACATTTGAAATTTCCTTATGCAACTGAACAGATACTTTTTTCAGCACATTAACAACATTGAAAATGAATGATCTGCTTTATGATGTTAATATTTTATAATTTCGAACATTAAATATAAAAAACATTATAATTAAAAAATTTGACTTGTATTTAATAGAAATTAAAAAATAATAAAATAAGAGAAGCCATTTTTTTGTTTCTTGAAAGAAAAAAAAATACAATTCACATGTATTCTACAAATGGAAATGAATTTATACCATACCAATAACATTTAGCAAACTGAATAAGAATATTTAATTAAAATATTTCTTACTTTTTGTAAACTGGATGGATTCAGTTGAGTCTTATCTATTATTTTAATAGCCACCTAGGAAAGAAAACATTTCTTAAGATAATCCAGATACTTTCCAACATAAATCTGAATAGTTTAGCTACATTTTTCAAACAAAACTTTAAATTATGAAATTATATGGGAGGTTGTAGACTGAAAAATCTAAAAATGATGCTACTAATAGAGGGGAAAAAGAATCTACAGTTAAAGAATTTTTAATGATTTTCAATATATTTTTAAAGTTTAGCAAAAACTTCGCAATACAATAACACAAAACAAAGCACAAAATTTCATACACATTAATATTTATATGCTACTTACCTCTTTTCCAGTTGGCAGATGTTTAGCCAACTTTACTTTTGCAAAATTGCCTTTTCCGATAGTTTTGAGTAGTCTGTACCGCCCAATGTGCGGCTCATCCAATGTATGACTTGATGCCCGACTACGAGAATTGGAAAAGCCTCGATGCCTATCTCCATCCTTAAGAGGAAATTAAAATTAGTTACATACAAGATTACATATATACTATAGAAATAGAAAGTTTCAATTTTATCTATTTTTTTTAAATAAGACCACTATTAAATTTTATAACACAAATTAATAATTTACATGTAAACTTTAGTTCTAAAATTAAGTTATAAACCATAATTTACTTTACTTTAAAGCAGAACTTTAAAAAAAGATAAACACTTATACTGAACAGCTTATATGCAAAGTAATCTAAATAAGTATGAGATTTACTTTAATATATATGGTTTTGTTGTTATCTTCATCTTAGATATAAAATTTTTTTAGTGATGTTAGGGGAAGGGAATGCTTTCCAAACATATAATGTATCTCCTTAAATCATCTAATTTAAAAAAAAGCCCAAAATTTATTACATAAATATTTTTACTCTTAAACACAACAGTCTTTTTTGTATCTTTTTAATTATATATATATAAAAAAAACTTGCATCACACCCTAAAATAAAGTCACTAATATTTTTCATATACACAAAAAACCTTTTAAAGTTAAAATTATTTATTGTGAGAAACTATAAGAATATTCAGAAAAGAAAGATAGCTATTTTAGGAAGAGCTTATTTAAGAAAAGCAAGCAGATATAATGGTGCATATTAAAAAAATATTTAAATGCTGTGAACAAATAAATTATTCCAAAGTTTAAAAAATTAAGAAAAAAAAAGTTATTTTACAAAACCTAAAAATCTATTCATTTTCCCCCCAAAACATTAATTTAAGAAGCAGGCATATTTTATGAAGAATAACACCGGTGTTTTAGGAAATAAGGTTTCTAAATATTTTTTTCTTTACATGACAGTTATATACGATATTTCTAATATTTTATACTTGAAATTTCAAAATAGTTCAGCTTAAACATTCAAATCCATGCTCCTAAAACAGAGGAAAAGATTAAACCAGGATTTTTAATCCAAAAATATCTATTTTAGTTTAAAATGCTTAACTGCATAATGTAATTTTTCTTTTTTGACAATGTAAATGTTAATCATGCAGATTAATGCTTTTTAAATTAACAAAATATGCACACTTATGCAATAAAGGTAACAATAGTATATATTACCAATGAAATCTCTTCCCATTTTTAAATAAATAATTGGGATTTCAAAGCATTATTACAATTTAATATGCCAACTTGTTGAAGCTACAGGACACTTTGAAAAATGATTAGACTTTTGTTTTATTCAGTATGTTAGCTGCTAACAGATCTTATAAATTACTTTATCAGAATTTCTGCCCATTTTGTTTGAACTAAAAAATTTATACCATGCTATTGTTTAAAAATTGCCCGCTTGAAACTACCTAGTCTTTTCAAATCTTCTATTTCTACCTCGCATGCGGTTATTGAAATTCTATCTACCAAATCAAGCAAGCAAGCTTCTTATTTAGAATTTGTGCTTAAAAAATGAATGCACACAAACTTTATGAACCAAATAGCTACTCACTCCGGGACGCTGTTTAAATTTAGAGGAGGCACCTTGATCTTTTTCTTTTTTTGCACCAGCAGTTTTAGAAGCAGCAACTGCCTTCTGCCGCTGATCAGATTCAGAAAGATCATCATCCTGCTGACAGTGTTGTGTGTGACTTAAACCAATTTATTTTAATCAAACTAATCTTGATTAAAATCAGAGGGTTTTACTTTTTACAAATTATTACAAAAGGATTTCAACACACACGCATGTGCAACTAAATATATTAATAAGATTTTTTTGTAGAAGACAATGAAACATAAATCTGACCAAAATTTAACGCTTTAAAAGTTAACAGTTGATAAAATTTATATAATTATTCCTTCACCTCCCAAATTCAGCAACACCTAACAGTTAAGATTATCCTTCTTTGATCTTTTTTTTAAGTCATAAAATTAAAAACAAGAATCAAATATAAAAAAACAGATATCAAGCTATTCTAATGTGCATGTTGAATGAAGTATTGATTTGATTTTTATGATTGAATTGCTCAGTATATTTCCTTTAATTATTTGCCTAAAAGTTACTTTTTTTTTAAGTGCACATTTAAAATCTCATAAAATGTTCTTCAATTGCTTAAATTTTCCCATTGATATTTTTTTTATTCTAAGCTTCATAATTACGACAAATTAAGATAAGTATTATTATAAATGTTCATTTAAGATTAAAAAATAGCAAATTTAGTAATCAAGAAAAGATAAACTTTACAACACAGAAACTTGTATCCCAAATGCAAAGGATAGAAGAAAATACAGGAATACAGAAATAGCCACTTAACTCTAAATTATAAATCTACTTGTTATTAACAAAATTTAATCACTATCAATATTGTTTTTAAGATTTCATTGACATTTTTTATTTATAAAAGGAAAACATAACAAAATACATTGGTTAATATTCATATTGGCTTTTTACTACCAACTGTAAAAAACAAATGAATCCAACATACCTTAACTTGTTCAGTAGTAACTGACTCATGTACAGTTTGCAATGGAGTCCGTACACTGGCAGACATTCTGAATTCTTACAAATGCTTTAAAAAAATTAAAAATAAAATATTAATTGAATCGCATATCAATCAGTTTGAAACTTCAATATTCGCAAACTTACATAGAAAACATTTAACTGGATAAAATCAAAACAAATTTCTCAAAATAACAAAGAAAATGTTTAATAAATTGATTTCGTTCACTAAAATCTACCAATCTTTAAACTAATTATAATTAAGCAAATTGAAATAATTAAATGGACAATTTAAATATTCATATGCAACAGCTAATTTTTTTAATTGGGATAAATTTATTTAACATAATTTGAAATAATTTTCAGTATTAATACTTGCATAACATATACAAAAAAGTATTTACCTGAAATTTCTTCAGCAAAGAATCAGGTAAAGCCTTCCTTAGTAACCAGTGTTTGGGCTGATTGTAATCACATAACTAAAATTATAATTCATTTTTAAGGGAACTTAAATACTCTTTTCTTGAACTTTATTATCATTTTAGGGAATTTAAAATACTTTAGCCATGGAAAAACCTGCAAGAAAAACCAGTTTATAAGTAAAAGCAAGTTTCAATTCATTATAAATTATTAATCATGTCATTCAATGCAATTAAGCCCTGTATTAAATTAGACAAATTAAAGCATGATTTACAAACAACTTGCATAATTTAACATTTAATTTTACAACCATTCATCACAGATTTAATTATCCCTGAACCAAATGCTTTTTTTTAAATAGCTCAAGAATATCTATCAGTACAAAAACACTGAAACCCAGCCAAATTTTCTTAAATTTTTTAAAGTAAAAACCTAAATATCAAATTTTTTCAACAATAAAAATTGGTTTTTATTTTCACAACTTTAGTAATAATCCAAAATTTGTGAGCATTATAAGGTTTATCATATTTATATTAAAAGTCTATATTCTTGAGTGAATAATTTTTAAAAGTAAAATTACAGTATTTAAATTTTAAATAAATTTTATTTTTATTGAATGCAAAATATTATTGAAAATGTATATCATTTTACCTTTCTCCCATTAAAAACAAAAAATAAAATTATAGTCAATGAAAGTGTATAGATCTAAGTACTACCTTATTTGTAAGCAACTACTGAAATGAAAATAGGACAAAAATAAGGAACAGAAATTAGAGCACAAAAATGTGCTTTATATAATATATTCAAATCTTAAAAATAGATTCCAAACACTTAACATTTTATATTGATCAAAAGTTAGTATTTTAAAAAACCCATAAAAATGTTCAAGCTGATCTCTCCTACATTAATTATAGTACAAATATATTTTTAAATTTTTGCAGTATTATAATTTTGAACCATAGATATACAATTACAAAAAAAAAAAAAAAAAAAAAAAAAAATCAATTTTTCTACACGATAAATAGAGCAAGATATATACACCAAGACTAAAAAAGTTTTATTTAATTTAAACACATACATCAAACATACACACATAAGTTAGTACATAAAATTATCAGTACTTTCATATTAACTGCATGCTATTGCCAATCTTTGGTGAATTTTAGAAATTTTTGTTCCCCTGAAGAATATTGAGCAATTTAACTTAAGATGCATCAAATTCAATTATATCTTTCATTTTCAACCTATTTTTTCCCAAGGTTATCAAATATCATAACATTTTGGCAGTTAATACAAAAATACTGCATTACCTAGTACTACCAGTAAAAATATATTGAGTTCTTAAAAATGCAAAACCATCAAATTTAAAATTTTTTAGTACAATTTTATTAAAAATTTAAGTTTTGTAGGACTGCAGTCCATTCAATGCTTTTCAAAATACTGTTATGTTCACAAATTAATATTCCTGAATAAACCATTGACCTATGAATGATCAAACATTTTTCAAGATAAAAGTTTCTTGCAATTTAATTTCTTTTTCAATAAAATCACGTATTATCCATAAAACATTTTTTTTTAAATCAGAAATTGTCCACATAAAGCATACAAATTTAATTTATTTCCTAAACAGTATTTACATTTTATTTAATAAAACTTCCAATTCTAAAATAACTAATTCCTTCTTAAAATAAAGGGAATCTTACTTCAAAACACATTTCATTAGTAATGTAACTGGATTATACCTTGTAAATAAAATTTAGATATTTGTTTCTTATACAAATCCATACCATTGTTTATACTGCGGCAAAACATTTTTTATGAAGCTTTTCTCATATTTTGAAGGAGCCATAAGCCTATTCTAACCAAAAAGATTTTAAAACTTATTTTTAGTGAATTGTTTCCTCCCCCAAATCCCCCCCCATTAACAACTAGTAGTAGCATTGATTTACAATAAGGAAATTTGTGTATATTTGAGAGTGCAGTGTAAAACAAAAATTGAAATATTTAGACATGCAAAATTGCTATGCTGAAACTAGAGGCGATGATAATTTGTATTTCAAAGTATTTTTTGAAAAATTTGCTTTTGATTTTTGTAAAAACTAAAATTTTTTAAGTGTTTTTTCATAGCTTTGGTGATTTGACATTACATTTTTATTGATTAATAATTTATTCTTCATGTTTCTTAAAGATTATCACTTATTTTCCATAACTACATTTATTTATCTCCTTATAATCATTTATTTAAAGTTAAATTAAAATTGTTCCTTGAGTAAATTATCCTAAGTTATTCTTTTCACGGTTTCACTTTTATTTGGACAATACAGTTTGCATTAAAAGTTCTGCTTTTGCCCTTTTGAAACTGCGCTGTTTTTAAAACCTATTTTATCTTTTCATTTATCAATAAAGTGCAGGGCCAATTGTTTGCAATGACAGATGTCTATCTACTCAAGTCATGTCTTTCATGCAGACAGCTTTACATTACCCGTTAATAAGTTAATTCTACACATCTACACAACAAATAAAAAAGCACAAATACTATAATCCACAATAACTGCTTGAATTTTTTATTGAATTAATATTTTCAACTCTTGCATGGAGTACTTTTTTGCTGTTCAATTATCAATAAAAATAAATTTTTGAATTTTATTAAATTCTGTAGTCTCTTTATCTTTATTACATGAGTTTTTTTTTTTTAAGATCAGCCTAGGAAATATAAGGTAATTTAGTTATATCTATGCACCTGACTATTTTATTTACTAAATCTTTTCTTGAATTCTAACTTGCAGTTCACTTAAACTTATTCAGAATATTATTTAGCAATCAAATCAAATCACATTACACAATTTCTTTTTATTCTTCCACCTTGAACGTTATATTTTTTAATTCATTTATGCATGAATAACATGTATATCAGTTGTATAAGCATAAACAACAAAGTACAAAATCGAATAACAGAAATGCCATTGAAAATATTATACTTAATAAATTTATATAATACACTATTTAAATATTTCAATTCCACAAAATTAAATAGAAAATCATTTATAAATGCCATAACATTACAAAAGAATATTTTCCCCATCAAAATTTGTGTGTTCATGTACATTCAACTCTATATTAAAAAAGTTTTGAAATAATGAATGATCCAGGGGAAAAAATATTTTACCCTTTATTATGACTAATTTGATCACCAGCATGATACAGGATTGATGATTTTTACAATCATCGATCACTTTTTAGATTTCTGGTACATATAATGCTGAAGACTACAGAATTCATACATGGGAAATCATCAGAAGAGTATTACTACATTTTTGGCAACAAATGACTATTATAGTCAGGATGTAGTTAAAATACATTTAATTAATTTCCGAGGCCCTTAAACTTGTTGCAAGTCTGGAAAATAGTTTTATAAATCGAGATATGGGTACTTTAATATGCCTGCAAAATTCCAATAAGATATAGAGATTTGTCTTGTTAGGAATGATGTAATGAACAAGCAAAAATATGAGAAGGGAGGGAAGGGAATCTGATTTAAAAAAAAATCAATCTCAAAATATTTTAGAAAGTTATCTACTCAAAACATCATTACTACAAGGAAATCTCATTGAATTCAAGTGCGAAAGATGCCCTAGAACTCCCAAGAGAAAAAAAGGAAATTTAGATTTAACTAACCATAAGCAAATGTATTAATTACAAACAAATAATGAATAATTCATATTTCTATCAGTTTTCATTTAAAGTTTTTGTTCTTTCCTGAGTAATTTTGTATGGGTTCTCAAATTTTATATTAATTAAAGCATTGATGTGAATTTGATATTAGTTTTAATACATAAAAATAAACACCTACTTAAATACTTACTCATATGAATTTATTTTATTTAGCATGATTTTTGGATAATGTAAATCACACATTCCCCTTTTTTTCCTACAAATTTTAAGTCATACAACTTATTAGATGCACTGTGATAAAACTAACAATCCTGCATTTTTATATTTACTGCTTTTTTAAGTGAATTTAATGATTTATACAGTAAATGGTTTAAAATTATGCAAGAATTTTGTTTTAACACGCACAACTATTATTTCAACTAACTTCTCTCTCTCTATATATGTTTACCCTGAAAAAAAATTTCTGAAATACTTTCCATTTATATATATTCCACATTAAATAATATATTACATCAGCAATATAACCAAATATTTATTACAATTTTAATTACTTTAAAGTAAAAAATCCCCGACCCTAACAATAGAAAAAAATTCTTAAAAGAAGAAACACAATTTAAGTCTTAAATTACATCAAATTCATTATTAAATATATGCAAAACTAAAAGCATTTGAAACCTTTTACTTATAATCCTCATTTTAGTACAATTAATAATGATTAAAAAACTCTAAATCTTAACATTAACATGAAAACATCAACTGTCATTAAAGAATAGTAGTAGGTAATTAAATTTTAAAAATTTCACTGGCTCATTCATGTAATACGGATAAAAGTACTTTATCCTTTAGGATAAAATTTTCCATTTGTTGATAATAAAATACAATAAGATACTATAATTTTTCACTTACACTTTAAAAGTGCATTAATTATTAAAATCACAGACAGAAACACATACTATATTACACTGCCGGACAATTGCTAAGGACGGATAACACTATCATCCATAGCAACCACAAAAAGGAAAGGAAGCAAAATGTGGAAAATTAGAATAAGTGCGGGATATTAGTAAGAAGTATGAGTATGCAAATTTTTTTTCCACGTCTGTTCATCACGTGATAGCGTTCATAAGAGCTTTAAAGGTTTTGACGCGTGTGGACAGTTGTTGTTTCAAGTCAAAGTTTTACAGGAAAGATTTAATAGATGAACTTAAAATTTTTGGCATGTCTTCCCGACATCACATAGATGATTTTATGCGTGGCCGAATTATTGGAAAGATCGAAGAAGGGCGAAAAATAACAGATGTTGCCGGGGAGTTCGACATCGCTCACAGCGTTGTTTCACGGCTGTGGAAGTCATTTAAAACTACTGGAATGCGTAGTAAACGACACGGAGGAGGTCGTGTTAGAAGTACGACGCCTGCAGAAGACAGATATATCGTCCTATCAGCAAAAAGGAACAGGCACACCACAGCTCAGCAGGTGGCAAATCAGTTTCTTGCTGCCTCAGGAAAGCAGATCTCCCGAAAAACTGTTGCCAGATGTTTGAGGGGAGGAGGACTATATGCACGCAGACCTGTTGTGTGTGTCCCCCATTGACCAGACAGCACCGTACTGCCCGTTTGCAATGGTGTCGTGAGCATCACAATTGGACTGAACAGGACTGGGCATGCGTACTATTCTCAGATGAGAGTAGGTTCAGTCTGTCATCGGATTGTAGACGCCAACTGATCTGGCGCGAGAGTGGTACTGCTTATTGTCCAGAAAATATCCAGGAAAAGGACCGATATCTGACATGCAGTATCATGGCGTGGGCCGGCATCATGATCAATGGCCGCACGCACCTACATGTGGTTGCGAATGGGACTATGACGGGCCAACGATACATTGATGAAGTTCTACTTCCTCATGTTCGTCTCTTCCGTGGTGCTGTTGGTGATAAATTTGTTTTTATGGACGACAACACAACATGTCATCGAACACTCGCTGTTCAGGATTGTCTAGACAGCGAGGGTATTCAACATCTCGTATGGCCAGCGCGTTCTCCAGATCTAAACCCCATTGAAAATGTGTGGGATGCTTTGGGGAGGCAAGTTGCTGGTCGAAACTATCCTCTGACAAACAAGAACATCCTCATCCGTGCACTCACAGATGAATGGGATAAATTGCCTCAACAGCTGCTGGCTAATGTTGTGCAAAGTATGGTACGACGTGTGGAATGTTGCATCACACCCCACGGTGGACATATCCCGTACTGATACCTTTCTTTAAGGTGCCTGCTGACTTTTAGATGCATTGTTCCATTTCTCCGTACACAGATCAAATGAACATTTTTTTTTCTTTCAGATGTTTCACAGCTTTTGTACTTTCCAGAACAATAAATATTCTTTATTCTAATGTCTGAACAGTGTGGCAACTATATTTTATCCTACTAGGCCTCATGTCTCACTTAATGTTATGCTACATAGCAATTTATGATCCGTCCTTAGCAATTGTCCAGCAGTGTACTAAAAATGCGTGTAAACTATTTGTATAATCAACATTTTCATAGATAGCCTACCAATATAATTAAAACTTCAACTTGAACATTAAGACACTAAAATTTGTAACAGAATTATTTGCCAATTTCAAACGAGTTAAATTTATTTTTGAAGCAACCTTAAATGCATAAAAAGCATATAATACTTGGGATACAGATTTACACACATATATAAATCCCAATAATCATCCAGTAATTACAGGACAAATTAATCATTACAGCCAACTGAATGTGATGAATGCTGTCTATATTAAATTCAAGTAAGCCCCTTAGAAAAAAAAAATCACTTTTGCCTAAAAATAATCTTTCTTGCCATTAGATTATAATTAAATTTTACACTCCAATAAAGGTTAAGAAATTGGTTCCTTTATAAGGGAAATACTCTAGTTTGTTAAAGAAAGCCCATTTTGAAAAGATGTCCTTCCAGATTATTTACTTCTAACACAGGCAAAAAAGAAATTAAGAACCATTGACGTAACTGTAACAGCCATTTTTCATTGAGATCGAGTAATGATATGAAAAAAGGAAGGGGGGGGGGAAGGTTCAAAGATAAAACTGTTGAAAGAGCTTGCTAAGTAGTTAAATGAAGCATTTTAAATGACCAAAAAGAAGAAAAAATGACAAAAAGTCTACTAAAAATTTAATCACTGATATCAAATAGACATTAATTATAAACTTTTAAATTAAGTATTTTAGATAATTTTTTCAACACAAATCAGCCGATTAATATTTTTTTAACAGAACCACCAGACAAAACCAATTTCTGAAATTTATTCACACATTAATTACTTTACTAAGTAGTTATATGCAAGTTTATCTTTTTAATGCAAAACATTGTTTATACCATTTCATTTTTAAATATATTGATATATAATCAAGATTTGTCATAAATCGCAAGCTGTAAAGTAATTTTCAAATTGCCTTGTAAATAAATGCTTATAATTAATGGTGATGATTCCCTCTTTAACAAAAATAATAAGATTAAAAATTTTATCACTAAATTTTGATATAAAATTACAGGAACCAAATTAATATTTTCCTTTTTAAACAAACTTATAATTATGGAAACAAATGCATATTCCTTAAAAAAATATCAAATTATGAATATATTAAAATTTATGTAGATGAAAATGCATACACATATTTTAAATAAGAAATTAATCATTTAGCAACAAAAATCTAAAAATGAAAGAATTCTTAAATTTTATAAATGAAGCTTTGTTTAAATCTAAAAACTACACCCTTTTCAACAATATTACCAAAAAGAGCAACAGCTTATTTCTTTCATACTATTATTCCATAATCCAAGAGCTTTCATCATAAAATTTACCAACTAAAATCAAGCTCATTTTCAAAAACATTTATTTTATTATTAAACGAACAGTATATGCATAGATTAATATAGTTGATTCATTAAAACATGGTGAAAAAGAAAATTTAGTGGTACAAATCTTTTCAATGATTAGCAATTTATAACATTATTTTTATCACATAACAAATAATATTCACTTATTCTATACTTGTCCAATTTAGCATATATAATTTAAGATATTGTAATGAATTTTTTTCCTTCATAAAACCAACACTAGAAAATTATTATAGCTAATCCAACAAATTTTCATTACAGAAACCAATATGTAAAGTCTTTAGATTATAATTAAATATTTTTTAAACTTTTCCTAATAGCCCATAATTTTAATTACTTTTGAGTGTCTAAGTAATAAAAAAAAAAGAACATTTACATTCTAATCAAAAACTTAATATCTGGTACATTTTAAATAATATGATAGTAGGTTAAAAAAAATAATGAAATTATTCTATACTAGTACTTTCACATTGGAAAGCACACATGGCCGAAATAGAATCTAATCATTAATTACAGCATTTGTGAAAAATCGATTCCCAAATTCTGTTTAATATAGTATCCAATCAAAAATGATAAGATATTTTTGTAAATAAATTCCATTGTACATTATTTCAAAGTAAATTAAGACTAGCCCATGTTCTTACAAATTATCTCAGATTTTTCTGTTAAATATAGTACCTTTCTTAATATCCATCCCAATTAAAAAAAAATGAAAAATACAAACAAAATAATTTGCGATTAGTAAAATAAGAAAATTTTCATGCACATAATTATGTAGAATTCAATAAAAGGAATAAATATCTATGAAACTAACATTATATGACCTTAAATTTAAGAAGGATTGATAATACTTCACTTGCCCCCAATTTATTACGATTAGTATATTTAATTCAATGCAAATTCTTATATTTTTAATCTAATTCAAAAGATTTCATAATAATAAGCATCCATATACGAGAAAAATCATGTGTACTATATACCATCAAACTGTGGACAGTAAAAACAAACTATAATAAATAAACACTGAATTGTAAAAGATAAACATCCTTGAAATGCAGAGCTATTTTCAACAATAAAATAAGAAATATTCTCTCTCCATAAAATAAGATAACATAGTAAAAAATAATGAAATAATCAACAATATAAAAAGTAATGATATAGAAGTTTTCAATTAACTTATAACTTAAGTCTAATACAAATATTTTTTTTATAACTGCCATTTAATTCTTTTTTACATTTGAGTTCCGAAACTAAAAAATTAAATATTTAACATTTATTTAAACATCAAACTTCAAAAATTTGGTTCACAAGAGTCAAATTCATATAAATGATGGAAAATTATTAACTTTGTCACAAAAGCAATTTAAATATATGCCATAATATATATATAATATAACAGTTTCATTTTATTTTAATTTTCCACAGTAAAATTAATAATTGAATTAAAAATAAGTACAAATTTACTCTATAAATAAGTGGTATATGAAGGTGTCTGAAATAACAAAAACAAATCAGTAGCAACATTTAAGTCTCAAGGCATTTTACACAGATCACTGACATTCCTTGTACATTACCTTACATATCAAAGAGTGGAGACTTTTGTTTACAAAAAGATGAAAATAAACTATTATCTCAAATTTCAAAATAATACTGAAACTTAATTTTAAAATTTATTTTTAATAGGAATTTTTAAAAATGAAAGTAAAACAGCTGACAGTTTAAACTATGACACCAAATTGACTTCGATGTTAAAAACCAATCACAAGACATTTTTAATCATTTTAACACATAAACTTTCTTAATAAGTAATAACAGACATTTCGCGAAAACAACGCCTCGAAATCGAGATCAATTAAAGTTTTTTAGTATTTAGGCTTACGAGCGAAAAAGAAGAGGACATGTAATAAATTGCAAAAGCTAACCGGAACAGTTCACTAACTCCCGTTACCTCAAATTTAAATCATTCCACACTTTAAAATCGACCAGCAAGTACTAAAATAAAATAATTGTGCTGAGACAGTACTTTTTACAGTCCGATTACAAGAAAAACACAAATACCTACGTACCAATATGGCGGTCCGGATAACACGGAATCAGGCTACTGGTAAAAGATACAAAGATCTACGTTCAGGGCTAGCAAGCACAACACCCCTAGGAACCTCAACTCGCTGGCAGCGTCCGCTGGAAGAGCTATCGTTGCGATGATGAGTCACACAATTACGTCATTGACGTGTAGGACAGAGAGGGTCATGAAACTATGTTAAGTGGAATTATTGTTTATAACTATTTCTGACAAAAAAATAGAAAATTAATTAAGTTATACAATTGAATTTATTTCATTTTACTTCAATACAGAGATTGAACTTTGAGATTGAAAGCCGAAACTACTATGTAAAAGGATTAGAATAAATGTAAAAGTTCATAAATAATGAAAAAATACATAAAAATTATCTTCACTGTATTAAAAAAATTCTTGGGATCATTTAAATAATTTCAATGCAAACAAAACAAAACAGAAAATATCAGTTTGAAACCAAAAGGAAACACCCGAAAATGAAATATCGAAAGAGAAACGTTAAAAAAGAGCGCATTAAGAAAGTTTTTACTCTTTATCAAAATTATTACTTCATTTATTTACAACACATTTATTACAATTATTCTTTCTTCATTTGAATTTAACAACACTGATGTTGGGTAACTTCAGCTTACAGTAGTAAATTAGAAAATTATGCTGACAAAATTATTTCAAATAATTTTATTCTGAAATATTTCAATACCTTCTATTACAAAATTAAAATAAATTGAACTATAAATTCTTTTAAAAGAAAATGAGAATAATTATTAATTTTTATTCATTAAATTTAGTTGAAAAAGATTTTTACTTTTTCCTGCCGATTGCGAAACTAAAATTACGGATTGTATTTTACTAATGCATTTTAAAAAATGATTCCTGCATTTTTTGCAAAATGAACATTATCTCTTAGAAAATGAAATTTTGAAGTATTAAAACTGTTCTAAAATCAATTAAAAGATATTTCTCGGAACAACTGAGAATTTCTTCTTCTTTTTTTTTCTTTTCCTGTTTACTTGAGGGGAAAACTAGGCTGCAACGTGTAAATAAATAAATAAGTAAAGATTTTTATCACACATAATCGGAAAAGAATCGGAATTAAAATTCTGAGAAAAATGAATTGGTTTTATTTTGTTGAGATTTTATTTTTGCTTAACAAATTGTAATGATAAAATTATTATTTTTTTGTATTACATAAAGGAGGTGACCTTTATATTGCATTTCAAACCCATTATTTTTGTTATTAAAATAAGAGGTAAGATAACTTTAAAATAAGTAGCGAATATTATAAATAAGAAATAATAATGCAATTTTGTTTTGGTTGAATCTATTTTTGTAACAATTTCTGTATTTTTCGAAGCTGGAAATAAATCTTATGATCATCTGGAAAAGGAAACACATTGTTTGTTTTTAGTTATCGTTGGCAGTAGTTATATGCCGTCACTTATCGTCATCATCTGAAAATGGCGGAGAATGAGTTGAACGTTGATAGCATAATTTCAAGGTTATTGGAAGGTAAGTCAGTATTAAAATACTTATTTTATTTTCATGATTTCGTATTTAATTCACTCTCTCTTAGAATTAGTACATATTTTTTAATAGTTTGCATTATGGCTCAATATCTTGAATTCTGTCAACTTTGTTTTGATAAACAGCTTTCAGTTTTGTTTTTAAAAGTTTTGCATATAATGATGTATACACATAAAATTATTGAATAAAATGTAGCTGAAGCTATTACTTTTTATTTCTAAATATTCTCAAATAAATAGGATACAAGTTATATCTAAAATTAAATGTTGCGTAATTTTAAAGGAACGTAATGACATTTGTAACTAGATGTTGCCGAAATTTCTTGGTCTGTTTTCTTACGAAAACATTTTATAATAAACTACTTGTTGTTTCGATCATCTTGTTATTTTTTTTACCTTGACAATTATAGAACTTTGGGAATTAATATAGGGTTCACTTTTGCGATTTGAAAAAATTTTTTATCAAATGGAGGAAACAGGTGTTGTACTTGCAACTGGAATTGCAATAAGTAGTCCGAGTTCGTAATATCCTCTTTCATTTCCGTATGTTTTTCGTGTAAAACTTTTACTTTTTTGAATGCAAGATAAAATGTATGTTATGTGATGTTTTTATCATAAATTAATAACATTCTTATAAAAAATGAAATTTATATTTATATTTTCATGTGTTTTAAGTATATAACTGCAGTTGTGTGGAGGGATGAAAAGCAATAAAAACAGAACAAGTTATCCATTTTATAAATTATACATATGTAATTAAAAGATATATCATATAAAAGACAATTGTTGCTTTTATATAAATATTTTTTTTTACTGCTATGAGCTAAAACTGAAAGTACAATTTTAATTTAATCTTGAATTTATCTTATCTATAAATCTTTTGTTTAGCAGTTCTATAGATATTGCACAGTCATTTCCCCCCATTTTTTTTAATGGCTTTGAACATTGGATGAAAAAATTATATTCCAAAAGCAGTTAAAATAAAGTATAAGGTGCAAATTATCATAATTATAATATTATTAGTTAAAATTTGTTTGCTTTTAGTTATTTATAGTATGAATGTTAACATTATTAAGTAAAATTTATATTCTCTTAAAGAATAAATATGTGATATTTTTCTAGAATTGTAGGTTCTTGCATATTAACGTCACCTTAACAAAATTTGTGCTAAGCATATCGTACCATGATATCTAAACAACGAAAAGATTCTTCCATGTTTTATTTGAAAAACCTATCGGATTTTTTAATGGAAAGTGGCGTAAATTTTGCTGCAGTTATGTTATTACATAAATATGGTAATGATTTTGGTGACTAGAAGTTTTTTCCCAGATGGCACCAAAGAAAAAACTTTTTCAAAGTGGCATCAAGAGTTGAAAAACATGGTTTCTAAACTGGTAACATGGGAAAAATAAGATTAAATACAAATTATTTCCAAATTTCGGACATCCTTACCAAGATTCTATCAATCCTTCATTCAAATAAAAAACAATCATTATTTCCTTTCCTTTTTTTATTCAGAAGAAAATCCACTATTTCTGTTTTTACAAAGAAAAACGTGGTTTCTAAAATGTCCTCTACAAGATAAACAGAAAAAATATTGCTTCTAAAATGTAACAGTGGAAAAAGACATTCAATATGTATGTTTTAGGCTGATGAAATAATCTCCATTTCTTTCAAACAATCACAAATTCTTTTATATTTCGGACATCCATATCAAAATATTTTCAATCTTTCACTCATTCACAAAGCAATAATTTATTTCTTACCTCTTTCATTCAAAAGAAAAAATATTCATTCATTGAGCTTCAAAAAAGAAAAACATGGTTTCCAAAATGACTTCAAGAAAATTACTGAAGAAACCGTTGCTTCTAAGGTACAATAGTGAGAAAAAACATTTTTCAAATTGATTTTGACGAATCTCCCTTTCTCTCTAACAAATATTCTTTCCACAATTGTTTCATTCAAAAAAAAGAAAAAATCCACTCATTCCTTCATTTTCAGCTTTTTAGAAATATCTTGCATAACCGTCTAAGACGACTATTGGAAAAAGTAACCACTGTCCAAATCCTGAAAAATTTAAAAATTCTGGTTCGAGTTGGGTTACTGTTTCCCTTTAGTAGGTTCTCCCAATAGCCCTTGAATTTATTTTGATTGATATAATCCCATATTTTTAGTGTGCAAAATTTAATTAAGTATTTATCATTAATAATTTTTTACTGCTTTTTGTTCCTGAAAATTGACCAAATCAAAAGAATATGTTGGACGAGTATTGGAGCATGATACGAGAATGGCTACAAAGTACTCTTTTTTCAAAAAAAATTTTTTGTAGACAGTAGCAGTAAAAAAATAATTTGTTTTATATTGAGATTTTATTAAGTTGACCAGCCATTGTCTTACAATTTTAAAAAATTAAGAACTTTCAAAGTTTTTTCAAACTTTTAAAAAGTTAGCGTTTTATTAGTTATTTTAAGTTATTTATGTTTCTTAGATTATTGGGAATAAAAGTTAGTACGGATTTGTGTGTGTATGTGTGTGAAAATCTATATTCCCTTGTTGATTTTTAACATTTATTTTTCCATACCCCCCAAATTTTTAAATAGTAGATTTAGCATTTTTTAAAAAAATAACTATAGATTTTAAAAAAATAACTAGAGATTTCAGCCTTAAATCAATACTGACTTTTGTAGAACTTATGTTTGGGACTATATACTAAAAATTTCAAGGCTCTATCTTGGAACAGAAAAAAAGCCCCTGGGATTAGAAAACACTTATACCTTAAAAATTGAAAGTCTGAGAAATGTCTTTAAAGTTTGTAAAGGCATAAAACACAAAAACTTATAATGCCCATAAAGCTCTAATTTTTTAATGTAATTTTCCTATGTATATTCTACATTAAACCACTACTTTAATTAAATATGACTAAAAATAGTATTTTTAATTAAAAATATTTGTTTTTTTTGCATAATATTGATAGCATGCCCAGTGGTTGAGTGGTAGCGTATCGCGCTTCTACACCACAGCTCCATGTTCCTTTCCCGGGTTGGGCAAGGTCGACTCAGCCTTTCATCCTTACTGCAGTAGGTCAATAAAATGAGTACCAAGCTTGCTTGGGGATTTAAACACTGGGGGTCTTGCTTCAGACTGACCACCTGATCGGGACATCTGTTCATGCACCTCAGCGCCCGAAGGCTACGTATACTGTGATGGGCACAGTAGGCCCTGGCCCTCATGGGCTGTTGTGCCACTGAGTTTGTGTTTGAGTATTGATAGCATTTGTTACAACCACAGTTTAATCAGCTTAATCTTAACCTAATATTTTCACAAAAGTTTTGAAACAAAACATTTATGTGCAAAATAATAATGATACTAACTTAAGCTAAAATTAGCCAGGTTTGTCCATAAATTAAATTTTTTTTTCTGTTTTAAATTAGGGCAGTTTAGGAAGCTTTAGCTTTTGTTGTATGACTTTAAAATACTAAAATATAGTACCACAATTTGTTTAGTATATTGTAGTTTGGTACTTCAAGGAAATATTCAGTTTTATGTGCAACATTTGAATTCAGAATACTTGTATTCGGAAGTCTAATTGTAGTATCAGCTGAAGACTGATTTTTAGGTACATCATTTTCAGTAGTATTCCATGTCTTTGAAATATTTTTTCTCACAGCAACTTGAGAACGTTTTGGCCATAGCATTTTATCAACATGAAAAATTAGTGATAAATCTCTAAAGTTATGTAAATTATTTTTTTAAAGCAAAAATTGGCCTTGAAATTTATTATGAAAACTAAAAAAACTGAATATAATAAAGCAGAAATGATTTTAGTAATGAAAATTGAAATGAATAAACATTTCATACTAAAGGGATTTTTCTGTGCTCAAAAATATTTTGAATTATTTCAATGTAAGTGATAAAATGCTTTAAAATGAAACCAAAACCATAGCTCAGAAAACTTCTTATATCTTAAAAACTAATTTGCTAACAGATCTACTATATGGTTGCAAGTTTCTCGATGATATGGACCGCAAGATAATGCAAAGAAACTTTTCGGTAAATTATGAAATTTTTAAGGTATTGTGTAGCCTTAAATAGTAAAAATATTGAGGAAGCTTTATAGCTTAGATTAGAATTTCAGAATAAAAATTTTAGTTTAATACCTGATTTATATATATAAACTATTACCTGTATTTTTTTCTTAATTTATCTTATTCTTTAAATTGAATAAAATTAATTATTTTGATTAGGAGGTATGTTCTGCATTGGGAATAAAAATAACTTCTGTGTTAAGTTATATTTTCTGCCATTTAGTGAATAAAAACCTTGCTTTTAATATCTAGCCCAGAGATTTAATTTTTCTCTTAAACTATCTTCAATTTTTCCTTGTTTTTTGCTTCCTTCTAAAATTTTATATCATTAATGGCCATATCTTTTAAGAAAAATAGGGATGCCTTTCTCTAAAATTATTTGCATTTTAACCCAGGACTTTTAAAAAAAATGCTTTTTCTATGGGATTGTGTTCTTGGTTACACTTTGTTGTTCTACCTATCGTAAAATTCAGTGCATAACGTGCACTTTTAACACAAAAAATAAGGTCAAAATTCGCAGGTGTATGTGATAAGCCAGATTTTAAAAGTAAAGAGAAGAGATGAGCATAAAAAGAAAAGGCCTTTGCATAGAATGGAATTCTGTTTATTTAAAAGAAATGACATACTCAATGAACTTAAAATGTTGTAGTTCTGAAAGTATTATTTTTCAAATTCTTGGAATAATACCTAGATAAAATGACTTTAAAACAGTGATACTCAACCTGGGGTCCACCAAGCCTTTTTAAGTTGCCTGGTCATGGCCCATTGCTCTGAAAAATTCACACATTTAAGAACATTGTATTAAAAATTTGGTGGGAAATTCTTTGTCAAGAAATCAAATATATCAACTTTGCTTTTTGCTGTCGGTGCTGTATAGGTACGAATTGATATTCTTTTTCTATTTGGAACGGTTACAGTTAGTGATGACAGACAACATTGGAGTAGTGACAATTTTATGTGTGGAACTAATTTTTAACTTCTCTTTCATATCTTGCAGATGAAAAACATGCGAAGAAAATTTATTGTTTCAAGACGATTTAAAGGTTGACTATTTTGTAGTGAAAAACAAACATGGGTCATTAAATGTTTGATTTGTCACAAAAGTGCTGTATTTAAAAAATACAAATAAAGAGGAATCATTCAATGACACTTTTCCTTGAAGATCTTTCAAGAGGTGATAAATAGGCTTTCTTGAATAATCTTTGCAAAAGCAACAAAATGTTGTGTCAGTGGTAATATCACAGCGGTAACAAAGACATACTATAAAGTTTCTTACATTATTGGTAATCATATGAAACTGTGTACTGATGCAGAAATTGTGAAGAAGTGTTGGTGACAAAAATAAAAATTAAAAAAAAAAAAAGCAAAACAGAAGTCATAATATTTTGATAAATTTTCCACATTTTAAATTTCCAATGTTATCTCGTTCTTAAAGCATTCTTCCCCCTCCCCATTTATCCTTGTGTTGCGGCCTGCATGAAATAACATATGTATGCGGCCCAGCAGAAAAAAGTTTCAGTACTTCTGCTTTAAAACATAAGTGGTGGGATACACATACATTGTATCCCCTTGTACACACACACATACATTTCAGGTTCCTCTGTAAAAAAAGAGAGTATACGTATTATACGACAAATACATCTAAAAATTAAAAAATACAGCTTGAAAATATAGGTACCAGTTATATATGCTAGATTTTATGGTAGGTATTATTTACTATAATTTATGCTGGTTTCTGGTGACCATTAGTTCTCTCTCTTTAGGAACTCTGTAAATTCAACGCCATTTACAACTTATCCATTTTTTTTTCATTTCACTTTTTTATAATTAAAAAATACTTTTCAGAACAATTTAAAGAAAAATATACCCTCATAGTTATAAATAGACTGGTATAATTTGTAATGTTTAATTAACACATGCTAATTGTTACAGAATGGCGTTACTTCTAATGAATAAATATGACATAAGAAGCGTGTGTGTGATATATTATTTTGATAATGTAATACTTTAATTATATTATCAATTTACTTTGCCAAAGTTGTTATAATTCAACATATCTCGACTATTTTACTATAAGATTCTACTGACACATTGACTCTGTAAGGAAAATGGATTGTTAGAAAAAAATTCTTATTATAATATTGGAAAAAGGTAATCTTGTGGGTTTGTCCAGACTAATTGTTATCTTAAATATGTTAGGGCAGAAAATTGTCTTACGAAACATTGATTTGTTTTCTCCCCTTTTGTTAGTAAGGGGATGTCGACCTGGAAAAACAGTTCAACTCACCGAAGCAGAGGTTCGTGGATTATGTTTGAAATCCAGAGAAATATTTCTGAGTCAACCTATACTCTTAGAGTTGGAAGCTCCACTAAAAATATGTGGTATGTAAATTTATGCGTCTTGGTAAATTTATGTGTTTTATTCAATTAAAGTACTTTTTTTAAAAATATAAATTAAGTGTGAAGCGAATTTTACATATTTCTTATTGTAATTTTTTTTTAATTATGGTGAATAACATTCACTCTTATTTTTAAAATTAACCTGCATAAAATTTATATCTAATTCTAATAATGTACCAAAAGTTGATTTTCTTTTAAAAAGTTTCATTTGTAAATTTTATAATGTAAACATAAAGCAGCATGCATTTTTCTCTTTTTTAAAGAAATGTAAAAAATATGTATTTATATATTTATTATAAGCAATAATAATATTTTACATTAACAGTTTTAATAGGTGAACTGCAAATATTCTTTTCTCACCCTTTTACTTTTAACTAGTTTAGTTTAATTTTCTGTTTATTGTAGCACTGCTTACGCTACTGTATTTGAATTTTGGATACTTATATATTATGTGGTCAATCGGTTTTGTCTAATCAAAAAGCATTGTCAAAAGCTGCAATATGCAGCCAATAGTAGGAGAGCCCTATCTGTGCATGTTCATACACAATTTTATTCCCTCATGCTTTGAAATAATAACCATTTCTTATAGGTTATATCATTTTCTTACATTGTGCATGCTGAAAAATATAGTTTATTAGTTTTGCATTCTTTTGTATCATTCTTATATTATTTTGTTGTGAAAAAGGACTAAAATTTTGAACCTGTTTTCTATGGAAGCAGATGCAGTGGAGTATTTCTAAAAATATCACTTAATAAATTAATTCCTAATAAACTTTGTTACAATGCTCTATATTTTTTGGGATTAAAAATATATATATTTAAAGTGTGTGCAGTACAAAATAAAATGTATTTGCACATACCAATATAGCAATCTCAATCACAATTAAAGATAATTATGACTGTTTGTTTGTGTCACGAGTTTTGAATAATACGACGGACCAAGTCTTTCGACTAATTTTTTAATAAAACTTAACAAAAGTAAAGTAATCGGAGGTTTCTTAGTATGAGCAGTTGTTACCCACGTTAGTAATTGCTGACAGTCATTCAGCTTCTGCCGAATGCTACATACGGACGGTAGGTGGCGCATGCAGGCATCAACAATGACTAATTTCACAGGGCTGACTAAAAACCCAGCAACACCATTTGTATAATCTTCAGAAGCCGTAAACAAATGACAGCTAATTCATTGCTGCCTGCCAATCTGCAGAACTTTCAGATCAATTTTTATTTTTATGTAAAATTTTTTAAAAATGTATCTATCCCTTGTTTTTGTTGCAATATTGACTTACAGTTAAGCAGCTGTAACTATTTAAAATATCTTGTGAAATATTCAAAGCACTATTATCAAATATGTGAGATGAATTTAGATCTACATATATTGGTTAAAATAATCATCTCCCATTAGGATATTTTATTTATTTTAAGAGTATGTGTTTTTTTAAATCTCTTCCAATTTATTTATTTAACAACTAATACAGAAGGAGCATATACAAGAATTTGTTTTTGCTTATGTTTGGAGATGACAAAAGCATTTATTGAAATTTTTTTTATTTGTCAATGTCTATTAGTTTAGCAAAATTGATCAGCAGAATGATACTAAAGTACTGAATGGTTCACTCTTAGGAGAGCCCACACCCTTGGCGCGAATTACTTTGGTTGGCGATAATTGTGCCATCTTGGTAACCCTACTTTTTTTAAACACTGCATGTGGCAACCCTAACTATTTCTAGCATTTTCGTATATTGTGGGTGCGCATTTCGAATTTCATTTTGTTGTTGGGCTCCGGGCTGGCTGCGTATGTGTGGGGATATACTTTAGAATTTTTACTTTGTTGAATGCGAAAGGTAAAGAATTGATTGAATGGTGTATGAAGGAAGGATTGATTGCTTCAAGTTATGAATGTCCTTGTAATGATCGGCATGATGTAACATGGTCGGCAATAAAACGCTTTCTTCGAAATTGTACACCAGCCACGCGAATGTATGTTTGACCATTACCTCGCAGAATAAATATGGCGGCGCTCACACGATCATTCGCTTAGCGATGAGACCTTTAAAGCTTTTTAAAATCTGTTACGCTGTACCCTCCACTTGGAAAAGATCAGCAATAAGAAAGTAAGTGCTGTTTTAATGTTTTTTTTTATCTTAAATGCTTAATTTCTGTATTGTTTACATATATTTTCATTAGGCATCCACCTTTTCCTTTGTCGGCTTTGCTTGGCGCTTTTTTCGGTTTGTCGCCAAGGGTGTGGGCTCTCCTAGGATTTTACCTACTGAATTTTGCAGTGTTATTAAACAAGCAATAAATGATTAGTCTACCTATGTAGAATGACAATGTATTATTGGATTAATTAATCAATTGCATGCTTACCTTTTATTTTTTGTGCGTAACATTTATGTTTAGTTTTGTGTTATCCTTTTTATGCCTTAATTGGTCATTTTAAGTATTTTTGCAAAATTTCTTTCATCTGACTTTTTTCCACTTTTACACCCTCTTATTTATTATTTTATACTAGCTGCATGGCCCGGCTTTGCACGGGCTTTCTCTTTCCCTCATGACGCCAGCAGTTATGTGAGTGATTTCTAAAATTATTTCATTAAATTTCCCTTTTTCGAAATTTGTTCCACGTATTTTTGATTTAAGACAGGTTTTCCCCCCTCCCTCTAGCCCAGCATAACACTGGTTTTTTAGTGTAAAATTACTGTTTCCTCTTCCCCTCCCCCTCACAGATAAAATATAGCTTCAAATTTCGATCTGACTTTTAAAAAGCAATATTGCATTAGTTAAAAAATTATTAATGTGAAGCAATAAAAAGAAAACGATTCTTTAGTTAGCTTAAAAATGTCTCTGAAATGTATTTTTATCCAAATTAATAGACAATGTACTTTTTTTAATTAATAAATAATTAATTTAGTAATGAATTAATAGAAATACTTTTAAAAAACATATGTATATATAAGTTATAAAAAAAACAGTATGGGGGAAGCGTAGATATATATTTACATGTACTGAAAAAAAAACATTCAAAAAGAAAAAAAAACTAAATGATAAAAACATTTTGATATTTAATTTTAATTTCATAGTTTTCCTTCCACTGTCATAGTTACAAATTTTGTGTAATGAACGCTTAAAATAGTGTAAATAATTTATATCAGGAAGTGTAATACATTAATATTACTTTTTGTTGTATTTATTTTATGTTAAAATTTTGCCACCACCTCTCCCTTTTATTATGAAATAAAAATAGTGATGACACTGATGAACGGAATAAATTAAAAGCGAAAGCGCACTGAGGAATGGCGTAGACAAAACAGAAGGGATAAAAAAGATAGATGAATGCTGTCACGAGCTTTTTTGCAAATGGCAGAATTTTTTCCTACTTTCTTGACAATTGTCATTATATTATGAAAACTTCTCACAATATCTTTATAAATTTTAGCCTATGTGTTATTCTGATGTATAAGCTATATTACTGTAAAGTTTCATTAAAATCCATTCAGTTGTTTTTGCGTGAAAGACTCACAAAGATACTCACAAACTTTCGCGTTTATAATATATATTAGATTCACAATGCATAAAAATTAAATAGACTTAATGCCTTTCAGTTTTTCAGGATGTTTGTCCTTTCTCCTGCATATTGTATCTCATCAACAATGAAAAACTGATTCATAGGCATGGTTTCATTATGCTGTTCTATTTACTGCATCTAACAAAGGCAAAATACACTTTCATGTGTTAAAAAATGTTATTAAAAAGTAAATTTGATTGTATTACTACATCCCTAGAAGGGGACGGAGGATCTGCATTATGTAATGTAAGTTGTACTGACATATGTATTTTTCACGGTGGTCAGTATAGTATTGCCTGCCTCCAAAGAATGTCCCAAATAAGAAGTCAAATAGCAGTATTTCAAAGTTAGATTGTTTTTCTCATGGATGATATTCAATCAAATGTAATAAGGACTGAAATACTGTTTGTCTTGTAGAATATAATGTACCTTTGGCTGCATTTGATTATGCTTGTGCTCTTTTCAGAAAATGTTTCTGAAATTTGATATTACTAAGGAATACTGATATAAAGGGACTAAAATATCTGCTATGCTTAGTGAAATAGCTTCTCTGGTTGGAAAGAGTATATGATTAAATACATGGAACAAGATCCTCTTGGAGCAGTATCTAATTGCTCAGTAATGATACAAACTACAGATTGTGTCCCATTTTGATTGTTTACTTTGATCATATATAAAATTTCTAATTTAATTTGTACCTTTTTGCATTTCCAAATTTGATTGGGAATTTTTTCATCTGTTGAAAATATTAACCATCTCATAACGGATGAATTCAAAAACTGCGGAATGCTTTTGAACA
Source organism: Trichonephila clavipes (assembly GCA_019973935.1). Taxonomy (NCBI): domain Eukaryota; kingdom Metazoa; phylum Arthropoda; class Arachnida; order Araneae; family Nephilidae; genus Trichonephila; species Trichonephila clavipes. Next base: position 276,172 of record BMAU01017396.1, on the reverse strand, counting down.
TTTAATTTCATTCACTGCAGATGGTTCTGCCATAATGCAAGGGAGGGAATGGGTTTGTACCTATTAAAAGGTAGGGGCAACTTAATTATGGGTTGTTTGATTTGACTTGAATAGCTTTTATGATAAAAAAAAATCAAAATACAATTGGCATTTATTATATTTACTTTAATCAACTAATTCTGTGTATCTTACTGTATGGTTTGAAAGTACTACATGTTTTTGCAAATTCATTCTTCTGTTGTAAAATATTAAAGTATATTATATTTTTTATGTGATTGACTATTTTAAGATGTACACAAATTTGCATCACTTAAAAATGTGGTGAAGCAGCTAAAATTATTTTAGCGTTTGATTAGTTATGAAACATTTTTGTAATTATGAAAGCAAATCTTTCCTGATGTGCATGTAACTTTTGAAGTGCTATATTATAAAACTAATTTAATTTCATTATCTAACTTAAAACATTAAACAAGATAATAGGGAAGGAAAAGGAAAGATAACTTCAGTAATAAATAAGTAAATTCTTTGACTTTTGACTGAAGGGGTTGAACAAGAAGTTTACCATAATGTTTCAAGGGACCAACCTTCCATTTTATTTGCCTGTATTACTGGACAAGTAAAAGAGAGAAAGTCCCATTAAAAATAATACAACTTTTAAAAAAATAAGTGTTGCTGTTTCTTATCCCAGCTACGCCATCTCCATAAAACCAAAAATCTTCAAGAAATCCAGAAATAAAATGGGATTTCTTAAAACCTTGTCAAAAGTAAAAGCCAAACAACTAAGAATGACTCAGGGAGACCTGATCAGCCTCGCATCTATGACACCAGCCCTGTTCAAAAGTAAGAGATTTAATGTGGCCTCTAAAAAAGCGCAATAGAGCCGTCTGCCGATCCCTAGGAATATTGAGTTGGTGACATCAACCAGGTTTTTTCCCCAAATACCAAAGGTGAGCAGGGGTCACTCTCCAAAGTGCATTCAATTCCATCCTTTTAATAGAGGAGAATTCAGCAAAAGTTAGATATGCGTCTCCTCACAAGGTGTCAGCAGTGACAAACTATCGGCTATCTTGTGTCTATTCAATCCAATATGTGAGGGGACTCATTGAAAGTAAATAGAGTGCCTAGAAGAAAGTCGAACCACAACATCTGGAATATTCACTCTTGTCATATCCCCAACAGTTGTCCAATGGGGAAGGTGCTGTATAGAAGCCCGACTGTCAGTTGAAGACAAGGTCAGAAGCAATGTCAATAAATTTCAATCCTTTATATATTGCTATAAGTTCAGACTTAAAAACTGAACAGTAGTTAATATTCCTAATCTTGATGTCAAATGTACCATCAGGTGTCTCATTGTGCACACCGCTTCCAGAAATACCACTGTTGCCCATGCTGCCATCAGTATAGATTTGCGATGCCGAATGAGGGATGCCATAAATTGTCTTTTAGCAATCTGTCTAGTAAATTCTGGTATATCAGACCCTTCACACACCCTGGTCAATAGCTCAGTCTGGAAATGTATTCGATCAGAGTTGAACTTTAAAGGGGAAAAAGGCTTAAGTAGTGAGGTTCAACATTACCAGAAAATAGGCCAATATCAACTGCCAAAGAAAAAGGGCTATGCTTCCTTAATTGCCTGTTATTGAGCTAAGAATTGAGATAGGCAGAAGTTCTTTGATGGTCATTGTAGCTAGATAACTTATTGTAATATTTTACCAGGCTGTAACTTATAGAAAAGGGTGGTAAATCACTTTCATACAAAACAATATTATTAGAGCAGCTATTACGAAGGCCAGTAATTATTCTTGTGGCACTTAGTTGCACTGTTTCAAGTTTATTTAAGTTCGCTTCAGAAGCACAAAATAAAATGAAAGCCATATTCCAAAATTGGCCGGACCAGTGAGATGTAAGTTGTTCTCAGAGTATTAGCGTTTGCGCCCCAGTCACATCCGGAAATATATTTGAGAATGTTAAGTCTTTTTCTGCATTTGGCTACTTGAGCATCTATATGTCTGTTACTCAATATCTCCTGGTCCAGAATGTAACCCACGTATTAGGCATTTTTTGTGTAATTTAATTGCCTGCCGTTCATGAAAACAGTTGGTTGATAGTTATAGATATTTCTATTGATGGTGAAAAAGGTAACATTTGATTTTGAGGTATTAAAAATCATTTTTTGCTTTTCAGCAAAGGTACAGACCACAGAAAGTGCAGAATTTAGGTTAGTATATTTTTTTATGTCAAAATCCGAATATCAAATGATGATATCGGGAAAGAGACCAACACTACTACTTATTGATTACCGCCTCAAGACCAGAAACATATAATGAAAACAGTATTGGGCTTAAGAATGAACCCTGTGGAAGACCATGTCTCAATCAAAAATAAGTGTAAAATCAGTGAACTTAATTTGTAATGAATCTGATAACATATTCTAAAAGTATCAAAAAAGTAATTTAATTACCTCACTTTTTAACCATTATGAATTATATATGTATAATTTTCATAAATGTTCAATTTTAAGGTTATAAATAAGTTCTATATATTGGTTTTTACTTTCAGGTGATATCCATGGACAGTATACAGATCTGCTTCGTCTCTTTGAATATGGAGGTTTTCCGCCAGAAGCTAATTACCTTTTTCTAGGGGATTATGTAGATAGAGGGAAGCAATCTCTTGAAACTATTTGCCTGCTTTTAGCATACAAAATTAAATATCCGGAGAATTTTTTCCTCCTTCGAGGCAATCATGAGTGTGCTAGCATCAATCGAATTTATGGTTTCTATGATGAATGTAAGTGAATTTTTTTTCAAAAAGCTTCATAATATATGGTATTTTTTTTGCGTAAGATGCATACTGAATTGCAGACTATAGTGCCAAATTAATAATATGGGTTTGTTGTACTATGTGATATATGTATAAGTAACATATCATAATTTTTAATCCCCTTTTCTTGGAATGTTGTTTGGTTATTTCTTTCTTGATTTTAATGGGTTGGGATGAATTTTAAAAAATATTTATTTTAGTTAGCCTTGGTTAAAAGAAAAATATAAAGAATTATTCTATGAAAAGGTACCAATACTTTGCTATCCTAGTACTTCTACATCATATTTACCATGTCTGTAAAATTTTATCTTTGTTAATGATGAAGTTGTTAACTGAAAAAAGAATTCAAGTGCTCAATAAAAGAATTTATCTGCATAGAAAATTTTTGAGAATATAAAAAAAATGAAGCATAATTTAATATTTTGAATTGTTAATTTTCTTTATCATTGGGAATGTGTGGTTGAACATTATTTTTAAGTATTGTAGACTCTCTATATATATTCACAAAAGCTTATGATTGATTAAAGGTAAATTTTCATTAATCTGTACCTTATTTTTACAATAAGCATTAAAGTACAGGAAGATACATATCATATCGCATCTTTGTTTACATTAATTGTTATATGAAGTATTCATTTGAAGGGCTTTTTGATTTTTCTTGTTATAGCCAATTGCAGTGGAGTAGTTAGTATATATTTAAATTTTAAGATGCGTCTAGTACAGTTTGTCATGGATCTGACTTGTTCAAAGTTTTTAATTCAATTGCTTGGGTTATGTAGTTAACTCTGTGTCAAAAATATCTGTTGCTCATTGAATGAGGCATCACCTACATGCGGCACCTGTAAAATACGCAAAATTTTGATACTTGCTTTCATAACCAATAGAAGCCTAATGCAAATCAAGTACATTTTATTTGCAACAATTGCTGCTCACATATTAGTATCATGGCGACAAAATTGGCACCATACAAATTGTGCCTTGATATCAAAACAATAAAGATTCTGACGTGTTTTTATGTGAAAAAGAACCCAATCAGTCAGATTTGGTGGGAAATGGTAGGATTTACGTACACCACTGTCTTTTTTCCCCCACCCATCAGAGATAAGTAAATACAAGATTTATAACCATGAGTTTCCTTTCTCCCTTTTGGTTAGCTGTCTAACAAACAGGAATGATGTAGTTCTGATATATTCTAATTTTTATTTTTGACCTATCTTGTATTGGTGGCCACAGTAGCTGCAGGGTCATAGTAAAAGTTTACAGCTTTTGTTATTTCTAACAAGTCGTGAGGCCACTGAGTCCTGTTATTTGAGTTCACATGATGCATGTTCAGTCTGTTAGGCTTCAAACAGAAGTTCAAATTGGAATGTTGAGTGATGTGGAGTCTGGAGAGTGAGGTACCAGCTCGAGTGTCTTCCTTGTCACTGGACCATGGTTCTTCACCAATATTCCTTGTGTAGTTTCAAAACAAATGTTAATAAATCATTTAGTTAATCTACTTTGTTGTTTTATTCTTTCATATATATATACTTATGTACCATATCTTCCTGCATATTATCTTGCAAAGCCTTTTTTTCTCAAAAAAAAAGAGAAACGTTGCATAATTCACAGCGCCGTATAACCTGCAGCAGTTTTTACAGTGTATAATCCAAAATATATAGTGCCTATAATGTAGTGTCAGAAAAATTTTTAAAAAAGAAATATATTATGTTTAAAATTATAAGTAATAAATTTTACAAGAATTTATTTATTTTTTTTTTTAAATTCTTCTCTAAAAGTGGACTTTTATTCTTTCCATAGTTTCTGAACTTTCGATCAAAATATCTGTTGATTCTGACATCTAAAGGCTGTAATTTCTTTGCCAGTCCTGCATGTATGAGTTGCATTTTTAACATTCTCGCTAAGATGTGCTTCATCAAGTCCATAATTAAAAAGCTTCCGGTCACATTTTTCAAAATTAGTCTTGTTTTTTTTTCCTTCCGTAACTGAATATTTGATTCATCAACGTTAAACAATCTTGCAGTTTCCCTATTTCCTACTTTGGTAGCCTTCTCTATAACATTTAGTTCAGCCATGTAATTTACACGCTTCCACTTCAACATGACAATATATGAACTTGAATATTTTGAGGACGAAAGAGTTTAAGGATAAGACAAAATGTGAAATAACGCTAGCGACTAGCAACTGTAATATGTTTTTGAGGAACCGAATTTGTTCTTGAACATAATTGGATATAGCTGGTTGTGGCTGTAATACGTCAGCCAAGTCGCAAAAGCTTTCAGCGCCATCTGTTATTTATTTTATAAAACATAAATGGTATTTCTTTCAAAACTTTATTGTAAGCTTTTCTAATGGAGAATGTTTTTTTATCACATTATCAGTGGTGTCGTATAATACACTCAACAAAATTTGAAATTTTTTTAATACATAGTCCACAGATTATATACAGGAAAATACGGTATGAGTTATTTTCTAAATCACAAGGAAACATTCTTCTTAATTCAGTGTTTGCAGTTTAGTCTAAAGTAGTGTTTTGAAGTGATGAACACTTAACACTTCCTGCTGTAAAGATATTTTATGATCAATACTAAGTTAAAAAATTTCAGTTATGATGTTACATTTAAAATTAAATAATTGCATTCTTTTGATACTTTTTTAAGATTGAACTGTTTGTTCTAGTTGATGTAAAATTTTCTATTAGACTAGTAGTCATAACAGTACGATTTAAATTAGTTTGTGTGTGACAAATGACAGTGTGTAGAATCTTCTATTATTATTATTGATGTTTATGTATATACTAGCTGGTATACCCGTTCTTCGCACGGGTGAACTGAAAAATTAAACAACACAGATTGAAGGATAAGGAAGTTTTTAATGAGTTAATTTTAAGTGGATTGCAAATTAAAAAAAAAAACTTTTGCATATCTCAGCTGAAGAAAAAAAAAAGAAAGAAAAAAATACCTTTGTTAAATTTTAAGTCTGTAGATCTAATAGCTGATAAAAAGGATTTTTTTTTTTATATTTATAACTCCCCGTAACACTCTTGAGGGTCGATTTTTGGAAATACCTCCCTAAGCTGATCTCTGCTCAGCAAAAGTAACACATTGTTAAAAGTTTTGTGACGCTTAAAATATTGTAAATAATTTATATCTGAAAGTGTCATACATTAATATTATTTTATGTTGAATTTATTTTATGTTAAAATTGTAATACTCGCAAGCAACACCGTTTCCTAAATAACAATGGCGATTCAATGAAAAACATAGCGAAATGTTGACAATAGAGTCAAGTTGGCCACTGTCTAGCTACTTTCATAGTTCAAACTTTATTAGAGCTTTGTAAGACCCGCCGTGTAGGAGAGCGATGCACGTTAATGCTTTATCTACCGCATTATGATTTACTGCAATTTTTTTCATGCAATATTTTTTGGTCACTACATTGAAAATTAAAGGACATACATAAACAAAATACTCCACTTAGGGAAATTTAATCGGTTAGAGCTAATAAATTAATTAAAGATATTCCACTGTAAAATTAATTATATACACCGTTCACTTAAAGTAGTCAAATCGTTTTCTAAGGTCTCCATTAACATACAAAAACATAAGACACTTAAATTTTGACATTAACTATATTTTTTGGGACAAAAATAATCTTTGCAATCCGCTGAAAACGCCGTCAGCTGAAAATGCAATATCTGCTACAAAACTATTCGCCTTCCCCGCTAAAATACTCATCATAGAGAACCCGTGCTGTCATATACCTTGAAAGAGTGGATTTCAAAGAATAGTCCTGTTAAGTATTGGTAGAATATTCCTTCTAAGTTGGTGTGGTGTGGTAGTTAGGAGAAGGGGGCGCCAGCTCAGGTGTCGTCCACATCACTTGATCATGGTTCAAAATTACGTGGTCTGTTGCCACAAAAGCCCTTGTGTAGCTGAACAGTGTGACGTTAATATTCACTCACTCTAAAAAATACAGTACAGTAGTTATAATTATTTTTATACTTAAAATGCAATATCTGACTATTCAGTTAAAATTATAGCGTTATAATTAACTACTAACCACACAAATTTTGAAAATTTGTCCAAATGATGTAGTGTGAAAGAGAAAATTTATTCAGACAGACAACAAATGTGTCATATTATATAGATTTGTTTGAATTCTTGTGTATTATTACTTTTGTATGCCTCATGACATACTTTATGGTGTACCAGTCTTTTAAAACTGACTGAGCCGCAGTAACATTTAACTGAGTATAGCCAGTTATAACATAAAATTAAATTTTAAATAGATATCTAAATTAAAAGACGGCTCAATATTTTGAATAAATCAGTATAAAATTTTTCATACAAACACAATATATATATTATAAAATATTTATTTTGCTATTTGCATTTCAGACAGACATCAAACAAAATTTTAAAAATTGTCAAAAACAGATAAAAAAACCTATTTAAGAAAAATACCACTGATTAATTTTGCCAAAGACATCGCAATCAATGTGCAAAAAAATATTTGCAGTACATAATAACCAAAAAAAAAATGTAAGTACTAAATTATATATATATATATATATTGAATTAATTAAGGATTACTGGAGGGAAAAATAAAACAGGCTAAGGTAATACTCGTAATATTAATTTCATATTGGTTGGCTACTCATTTTTGGCATGATTTTGAAATCACGCCAAATTGGTATATAGCGGCCAGTCTAATGTTATAGTAATGTACAGAATTAAAGGTACTTGCGTATTATTGCAACCTATTGGTGACATACAAAATGAAGCACATGATTGCCAATTCAACGCATACAAAGTTGGGATTGCCAAAGTGGCAAGTTGTCTTGAACGTTGCCGATTGTGCAATAATACGCAAGTACTAAAAAAATTATCCAAAGTATATATATCCCGAGCATAAAAATGAATTGAAAAATGAAGTACAATACTAACATTAACTGACATAAAATGAACTGAACTGAACTAACTTTATCAATGCAAAAGCATAATTTGAAAAAATAAGGTATTTACATATTACCGCAACCTATTGGCGATATATGAAACAAAGCACGATTCACAATTCAGCATATATATGACATGTGAAATTGGGGTTGCCAACCTGGCAAGTTATTTTGAACGTTGGCGATTGTTAGGATAGTACATAAGTTCCAAAAATAATTTATCTTACGACTACCTGCTTCCTCAACAGGTATTTAAGCCATTTGTCTGTTTTACTCATTCTCTGATGCCTATTCCAGTTTGATATGTAAATGACTACCAACACTGCTTTTGCTTGGGCAGTATGATTACCCAAGTTTGATTTTCTGGAAGGTAATTTTATGCACTGAATCCAATAGTATACCCTTAAATACGACTATCTGCTTCCTCAACAGGTATTTAAGCCATTTGTCTGGTTTGATCATTCTCTCATGCCTATTCCAGTTTGATATGTAATTACTACCAACACTGCTTTTGATTGGGTAGTTTGATTTTCTGCATGGCAATTTTTGCACTGAAACCAATAGTATACCCTTAAAGGTTAAAATAAAGACACATGAAATTGCAAAGAACCATATTATTGGATCAAGTGTAGTATAGGGGGGGCTACTTGGCGCAGTCCTTTATTTTGGTGACTAAAAGTGGTCGCCCAATTATTTTAGAATGAATTCGATATCTCTCCATGACATTTAGATAAAAATTGAAAAATCGCCAAATCCAAAGTGGTCCCCCTATATTACACTTGAACCGAACTGAAATATAACCCTTATCAATGAGAAGTTTTAGTTTGCAAAATTATAATCTTCGCATTCTAAAGAAATAAATAAATAAGTTGTAATTTGTAAGCAAAATCATATACATAAACATCCCGCGATAATACCTAAATGTTGCCAAAACAACAAAACAAAATTTTAGTTGTTGAAAGAATAATCCATAAAAAAATGATTTATTCGAAAAGTAATCCTAATTAAATATCATAGAATAGAAAAATTGAATAAATATTCCAACTGATAAATATAGCTATAGTAAAAATATGTAATAATCTTCAAAAACTGCGTGTAAAGTATAAATTTTCCACTTAGTGAGAAACGTGACATCATATGACATTATAACACTGGAAAATCACTTAAAAATTAAATTTTAAAAAATTTAGAAAGAATTACGAACGCGAAACCTGTTTAAGAACCTTCCCCATGTAATTTTGTATACGTGTACCAAATTTCTCGTTATTTGGTTGTCTGGATCTTGAGTTATGAGGGAACAGACAACAAATGCGTCATATATATAGATGAGTAATGAAAAAAACCCATAAATATTACAGAAAGCATTATAATATTCTGTTGTGGTATAATTTTTAATTATTGTATCCGACTACGTTTGGAGACTTTTTTTTAAGTTTTCAAAAAATCCCTAATATTTTTACATTATCAGTTTCACTTTTATACACAATAATAAAAAGTACAGTTAGAAATAATATATGTACATAAAAATTTGCAAAAATTAAAATTTTTAAAGAAATTTTAATCAAATTTTGGAATTTTTTCAAACACTCTATTTTTTAAAATATTTTATATTTTCCATAAAATATTGCTGCAATACATTTTTAAAACACGTTTCTAGAGAATGACCTACAAGTGTTAAATTACTTCTTTTGAATCAAAAGTTATGGCCAGTCGAGCTTGCGAACTAGGAAATTCAATCAAATTATCGTAACTTTCAGAAAGAAATACAACTATAAAATAACTAAAAATTGTTCAATTTCTTAGCTTGTAGGTCATTCTCTAGATAATACCAATAATAACATTTGTGTAAAATTTCATACAAGTATCTCTAGTTTTTTAGATATCATGTTTGAAATATCATGAAATTTACAAAAAATGGTTTTGAGAAAATGCATTTAAACTTTATAAAATCAATTTCAAAACAAAATATGACAAGTATACTACTAAAACTCTCCTGATTTATAAGTAACACTCCCACTCTTTGGAAGTTTGTTAAATTTTTTCTTTCTTTGGGCCTCCTTTTTTTTTCTGGTTGATTTTATAAAAGGCAAAAAATGTTGTTTCGAGTCACCGACTCGAAAGATGTCAACAAATCTCTCATTACGCAGTATATAATTCCCTGCATTTATGCCAAATGCTTTCAAAATACCTAACACATCAATGAAAGCTTTTTTAAAAATAATATGACGGTAATATATGGGTACCCAAAGAAAATGGTTTTAGCTCGATAAAAGTTTCAAAATGATTTGCCACAAACAGGCGTTAAATGATACATTTTTATTTGTGTCTTACCGTGGAGGCAATTTTATAATAACTACTTATCACTCTGCTTTGTGTACACAGGTTTAACAATATTTTAAAGTTTCACAGAAATACATACAATTTTTTCTGTTTATTGTTTTCTGGTGTCGTTTCCTCGTTGATAGTCACACCAGTTCTCAGCTCAAATCGTCACGGCCCATAAATGGGTTTCTCCCTGTTGGAGCAACAGTGAAAAAATACTGCTATTGTAGCACTTAGCATAGCTTTGGCGTGATTGGTGTTAGTGCTAAAACAGTGTAGAATTTTATTAAACATAACATTGATAAGTTTTTCCTTCTCACCGAGGTTTTCTCGCCTTTTTTAAAAATTTTCTTTTCCGACTACTCAATCTTTCTTAGAAGTATCTTATGCACTCATATGATGGCATTGTTGACACCATACACATCTTTAACAGAAAGGTATCCTTGGAATCACCATCACAAAAGAAATACATATTTTTAAGATTTCGTAGTGCAAAAACATACAAAGATTTTGTACGCACTATGTTTGAAGTAAATCCCAGATGATTGCAGGAACACGCATGTATGTCTGGACTTATAGAATTCTAAAAAACTTTGATAACATTTCTAAATCTAGAATTTCCCAGTGTCAATGTATAAAGTTTCTATAGAAACCACATTTAGCGATGAATGTCCATGTGTCTCTGCCGTCAACGGATATTCCACATTCTTCAACTGACATTTTGAAACATTTTATAATGCTTTTCGCTTAAAAAGCAGTGTCGTTCATGGCATCTTTAGCCGTTGGTGTAGCAGCACAGACAAGGCTTTCTTTCACAATGTCTAAATGCTCCTTTTGTCATACAAGGCCAGTTCAGCTTAGCACATAGCTTTTTCACAGGTAAATATCATCTTTCAATCACTCACCTTCTAAAAATAGGTTGCAAATTAATAACACTTTGCTTTTTTAGCTTTTCAGTAGCTGAAAAAAGGACGATAAAACTTTAATCGGAGCATTTTTCGAGTCACATTAGAAGTCAGTCCAAACATGTAATCTTCATGCAGGTACAGATTGTTCTCAAAACAATTGGAGAAACACAAACTCTTGAAAACACACTTCCCAATTTAAATAAAATATTCTATTACCTCTTAATGTTCCACTAAAACATTCTTTGTTCTGTAAAAATACCTTTACTTATCCCAGTTTTCGTTCATCACAAATTTGAGCACTTCAAGTCAAGAACATTACAAGTCAACACTTCCACTGTTTTTGTAAATGTCTCACCAGCATAGTTGCGTTTTCAAGAGGTTAATTTGATTCAATTTTGATAATATCAAAAGCAGAATGTTCAGAAACAATTAACAATTAAAAATTGTGCAATTAAAGCAAAAAAAAAAAAAAATCAGGTTTTTGAAGAAATTTGCGAGCAACATTCGAAAGATTCAAATCAAAACAAAAACATATGAGGTCAGAAGAAACAGATGTTGCCAATCGCAAAAGTCCAATTAAAAGATTGAAATTGTTGCCTATCAATAAAATAGTTTAAAAAAATGCCAGAAATTGTTTTTAAAATTATAATGGGTTGAAATTGCAAAAATTATGGGTAAAAAGCATGTTAAGCAGTCAACTTCCGGTTTCAATTTCACCGCTGAAATAATATTTTAAACACCTGTAACTTTTTTCTAATTATCGCACAGACAAAAAAAAGGCAGATTTAGAAAGATAATTGTTTGAATTTTAAAAATATCAAATAAAAAGAAAATGTGATTTTTGACCGAAAATGACGTTTTCAACGTAGTCGGATACCTTAAAGTTGTAAAACTATATTTGGCTCTTCATTTTTTTTCATTGAATTTTAAGGTATTTAAAAAATATTTCTGCATTTAATTTAGTCTAGTTTTGAGACTGTAACAAAAAAAAATTCTGTTTTCCCCATATGCTTAATATTTTTTGAATAATACATTTTATTCACTTTTTCATTTTAGGTAAGAGACGCTATAATATAAAATTGTGGAAAACATTCACAGATTGCTTTAATTGTTTGCCAATTGCTGCTATAATTGATGAAAAAATATTCTGCTGCCATGGAGGTGATATTCTTTATTTATAATTTATACAGTGTTAAATAAATGTTTTGTTAATATATATTAACTGTAAAAGGAATTTTATTGATTATTTGTACTTTATTTTAAAGGGGTAAATATTATTTATAAATATCTTTTAACCAGTTATTTTATCTCACCATATTATATAAATATACCCTTATGTGCTTTACATTATAAGTATTTTTTCAAAAAAATTCATTTGTTCATAATTTCTTTTAAGATGTTTACCATGTAAAATCATTTTAAAAAATTACTTTTGGGGATAGTTAAAAATGTAGATTGTTTTATTTTCTGTTATCTTGGATCAGAGGTTTTCAAACTGTGTTCCACAAAACCCTGGGGTTGCACAAGGCATACTCATGGGTTTCACAAGTCTCAATAAATAAATCAAAAAGAAACTTATAAATGTGTTTCAAGAATAGATTCGCATTCTCTATGAAGTTGGTATGCCCACAAGAATTTAAAGCTCACACCCATCATTAATAAACTGAAAATTTTATTTATACATAATAGCTTTATTTTGCAATACTTTTTATAGTATAATAAAAGAATATTAAAACGTTTTATATTATATATATTACCTATTAGATCAAGGGTACTCAACCTTTTTCTCGCCGGGCCGCATACATATGGCAGATATTTCATGCAGGCTGTAACATGAGGATTAATAGAAAACAGAACATAAAACCAAAGCAATATTGGACATTTAAAATGTGGAGAATTGATCAAAATATTAGAACTTATTTTTGGCTTTTAATACCATATTAATCTCAATCGAACACGCACACAAAATTTTCTTCGTTTTTATGTATTTTTTACTGATTATGGGGTAGTTTCAGCTCCCTTTCATTCATGACCATACAAAAAAAGCATATGAACAAAACTACCAAGCCGTTTGATGATTAGATTTTTTTCTTTTGACAAAGCCTCTTATTTTTACTTCAAACATTAATTTATTAAATGCAGAATGGCAGCAACAAGGAGTTATGACTGAATTCCAGACTGAAATCAGTATTTGTTTATAATTAAAAATCAGTTCACCCATAAAAGGGTCACTCTACTCCAATTTATTCCCTATATCACTGTTATTTATTAATACTAACTTACAGTTTCAAATAGAAAAATTTGCAATTCGCACCCATACGACATCGACATAAAAATTGGTCGATTTGATTGCTTGGTTGAGAGGATTTCCAGCTAAATTTTTAATACATTGTTCTTAAATAAGTGAATTTTTAGGGTAATGGGCCATGAGCGAGCCACTCAAAAAAGCCATGTGGGCTTTATACAGCCCATGGGCCGCAGGTTGAGTATCGCTGTACTAAATTGTGAAAATTTTATTATTTACCACCCTGCATTCTTCACAATAATTTTATACTCGTTACTACAACATCTTGCAAAACTAAATATTTTTCTTTTGGAAAATACACCTTTTTGAATTTGTGGAAGAAAAATCTACAATAAAGGAGAGGGAACAACTTATCAACATATTTAATTTTAAAAATCTAAATTAAAGTAAGATCAGCTCCTAAACTTTGTTTCAAATTCATGCAAAATACACAGTATTTCTCTTGCAGGTATAAATATTTTAATGCCTTTCAAAACAATTATATAAATGAAAAATATTTTTCATTTGTGAGTGGCTTCAAAAACATGGTATAGAAATGAATGAAACTCAGAATATATAATATGCGTGCTGTTAATCGAAATAGACCTAGACTTAGACAGTTAGTGTGGAAAAAATTCAAGCCCATATCCCAGTTACTAAACATAATGCATGGATAGGTGACACTTAGAACACACAATGTTATTAATGAGTAAATTATATTAAAAAATTAAAATTTTTTAATTTTAAATGCAATGCTTTTGTTCAATTAATTGCCTTTACATTGATCAATTGTTGATCTATTTTAAATATTTTAAGTTATATTCTTGTAAGTGTGCGTGCGGAATAGGGTCCACGAAAATACATTCTAGTTCTAGGGACTCTATGAAACCACCTTTTTTTAGGGGTTCCGTGATTTGAAAAAGTTCGAAGACCACTGTCTTAGGTTGATTTCATGCTACTTTTTCAGTAATTGATAAGGGGGGAAATGGGTTATTTGTCATTTGGGAACTGAAATATGTTTTTGTAAACTCTTTTTAAATTATTACTGAGATTCTGTTTTTCACTTGTAGGGCTTTCACCAGATTTACAATCTATGGAACAGATAAGAAGAATCATGAGGCCTACTGATGTTCCTGACACAGGTAATTATTAATTTTTAATTGCAAACACACTGGTATTTTTTAAAATGTAGCTCTTTTTATGTGTGTATATCTTTATATATGAAAATCTTCTGTGCGTGTGTATGACTAAACTCCTAAACGGCTGGACCAATTTTCATGAAATTTTTTGTGTGGGTTCAGTGGATTCGAGAATGGTTTTGATTCACAATTCGGCCCGATATCGCAATTAGTTAAAAAGATATTAATTAAAAACATTAAACTCACAATATTCATCCCCATTGTTGTAACAAGGTTATTGACGCAAGTTAGTGTCGAAAACCGATTTTCAGCCAAACTGGGTCTTTATTGTTACAAAAATGCAGAGGAATCATGCTTTTTAGCATTTTTAATTAATATTTTTTCAAATCTTTATATATGTAATTCTTCTGTGTGTGCGTATGTGACTGACTCCTCCTAAACAGGTGGACCGATTTCGATGACATTTTATGTGTGGGCTCAAGTGGATTTTAGAATGATTTAGATTCACAATTCTGTCCAATATCGCAATTAGTTAAAAAGATATTAATTAAAAACTTTAAAACGCATAATTGTTTTATCCCTTGTGCTGTTTATTCTGCTAATGCGTGGCAAGAAAAAAAAGAAAGAAGAGGGGAGAATTTTCCGATATTTTTGCTCTTTTTAAAATTGCAATCTAATTTTTCTATCAAAATCGGACAAAAAAATAATTACATAATCGGAAAGATCATTCATTTCACCACAATACGGCTTATATCTTTATATATATAATTCTGTGTGTATGTGACTGAACTGCTCCTAAACGACTGGACCGATTTGGGTGATATTTTTTGTATGGGTTCAAGTGGATTTGAGAATGGTTTAGATTCACAATTTGATCCGATATCGCAATTAGTTAAAAATATGCCAAAATTATGAAAGGGCACGCAATTGTTCATAAAAAAATCATGGGCAATATTCTTGAAACAACTATTTTGAGCTGCAAACTTCAAGGTGAAGCTGTACTTCTACCACAGATCCCAGTGATTCTTTCAGACTCACCTACCCATTCAAATTTTTGCAATTTCCAATTCGCTTGGTATTTTCTATGACCATTAATAAATCACAAGGTGACAATGACAATTTGTGGCTTAGATTTAGAAAACCGTTGCTTTTCGCACAGCTAATTATGTTGCATGTCCGAGGCATGGCAAACCAACGCATTTGTTTGTTTATACCCCTCAAGGATTAACCAAAAACATAACATTCAGTGGCATTATGATAAATTAATTTTTTGTGCATTAAAAAAATATACCTGTTATGAAAATAGCTCAAGTTTTATCTTTTTTAGGTTCTATATTCAGCTTAGTTCATAGTAAATACATACTCACACACAATTGATAGGTCGAATTGTGGTAACTTGTACATGGGATGATGTCAGGTATTGTAATAACTTTCTTTGTAAAAAATTTCTTCAAAATGGTCCAGACTGTTACAAATTATTCAAAAAAGTTTGTAATTTTCAGATTTAAGACGTGTGTACAGGACAATGTCTTTGCGGCATCGCTAGTATATATATATATTAGGTTGGGGAAAAAGAAATCCATTATTTTTTTGGTAATTGGCTCTAGTGTCGATAACTGGTGAAGTATCGATCAAACAATTTCAAATTTATGCTCAAATGTCACGGTGACATTTCATACTAAAAAAATTATTTTGTTGTGTTTTGTTTGGTCCATTCAGTTGTGAGTTACAGAGTGTTGAAAATGGAAGTCAACAAAGAGAAAATTCGGTTCATTTTACAGTTTTTCTTTTACAAAGGCGAAAATGCAAAACAGGCGGCAGAAATTATGAATGGTGCATATGGTGCCGATACTGTAACCGCTTATTATGTGCAATTTTGGTTTCGTTGATTCCGTTCAGACATTTTTGATGTTAAAGTTGCCCCATGCCCATCATCGAAAATGTTGATAAAATGACAGAAATAATCGGAAGTTGACCTGCATGTTAGTAGTCATAGCATCGCCCAGGAGCTAAAGGCCGACAATAAAATAGTTTTAAGCCGTTTGAGGAAAGTTGGATTCAAAAAGAAGCTCCATGTTTGGGTGCCACACCAAAAAACATAATGGATCGAATTTCCATCTACAAAGCCCTGGCCAAACAGAATGAAATCGACCCAATTTTTTAAGTGGATGGTGACTGGGGATGAGAAATGGGTCACATATGACAATATTGTGTGAAAATGATCGTGGTCAAACCTTGGTGGAGCAGCTCAAATGGTGGCCAAACCCCCACTAACATCCAGGAAGGTTCTACTGTATATTTGGTGGGACTGGAAAGGAATAATTTATTATGAGTTGCTTCCTTAGGGCCAAACACTAAATTTAGATATCTACTGTCAACAACTGGGTCGTTTGAATCTAGCGACTGACCAGGAACTGACAGAATTGGCCAACATTAAAGGTGTGTTCCATCAGGATAACGCTAGGCCACACACGTCTGTAGCGACTCGCCAAAAACTCTGGGAGCTTGAATGGAAAATTTTAATGCACCAAATTTTTTGGCACCAAACGATTACCACCTTTTTCTCGCTTTGCAAGACTTCCTGATTGATAAGAAATTGGGATCAAGAGAAGACTGTGAAAATTGTTTACTAGAGTTTTTCGCCAATAAAGGCCAAGACTTCTATGAGAGAAGCAATATGAAGCTACCTTTAAAATGGCATTAAATTATATAACAAAACGGTACATGTTTGACCCAAATCGGACAATCCGAAGCATGTTAAATAAAGTTTGGATTTCATGCAAAAATAATGGATTTCTTTTCCTCCAACCTAATATATATATAGATATATATAATGCTCCTCCCATTTATGTGTTATTGTCTTCTAGGATTGCTGTGTGACCTTCTATGGTCTGACCCTGATAAAGATGTTCAAGGATGGGGTGAAAATGATCGTGGTGTGTCTTTTACTTTTGGAGCAGATGTAGTCAGCAAGTTTCTTAATCGGCATGATTTAGATCTGATCTGTAGAGCTCATCAGGTATATTTAACCTTTATTTTTTTTATCTGACTTTCATATAATTAATTATATTGAAATTGGTATGTTTGGTACAAAAAATTCTGCAGTAGAAGTTAATTGAAATCGTAATTTTCTAGTGAGCTTGTTTAATATTTATGGCTTCATTTTTTTTTGTGTGTGCAGCTGATATTTTTTTCTGTTCATTCAATTCCTTCTATTAAATATATTTATTTACCTTGTTCAAATTTTCAATCATTAGTAAAATAATTTCTATTCATCCAATCAAGTTCAAATACATTTTTTTAAACTTGTAATGGATGACACTTTATGTTAATACAGTTTTTTCAAATATTAATTAATTTATTAAATTAACTACTGGTTTTTGACGCCAACTTAGATTTGTCTCTATTGTTGTAACAATGTAACTGTTAAAACAAAGACAAAAGTTGGCGTCAAAAACCTGTTTTTCAGCCAAACTAGCCGAACCGGGTTTGCATTGTTACAACAAAGCAGACAAATCATGCTCTATTTTCAATTCCTACCATTAGTTCACTCTCTCCCTATATATATATATATAATGTCTTATTTAAATTTTCAATCATTAATAAAATACTTTCTATTCATTCAAAGTAGGAATTGACTAAAAAATTTTTTGTTTCATATTATTGTTAAATATTAGTTTTGATATTTACTACGAATTTTCTGTGGAAATTGTTGTACTTGCTGTATTAAATATAAATGATATTAGCAAAGAATTATTTTAGTAATGCATAAAAAATATTGTTTAGCCCTAGATGAAATTTTTTTTGATGTAATGAAGGTTTCAAATAGCTCAATAAAGTGTAGCATTTTTAGTATATTTTTCCCCTTCATATGTAGGATTTTTTTTTAATGTCTAGTAATATTTTTCTATGAAGATGAATTTTAATTACATTTTGAGATTCCTCTGTTTAGGTAGTAGAGGATGGATATGAGTTTTTTGCTAAAAGACAGCTGGTGACTCTGTTTTCTGCTCCAAATTACTGTGGAGAGTTTGATAATGCTGGAGGCATGATGTCTGTAGATGAAACTTTAATGTGCTCTTTTCAGGTACATTTATCTCTGCTCGGAAATACTAAAACTTTTGTCTCTCTATTGTTTATGTTAGAATAACAAATTTTTCATTTATCTTGTAATATATTTTTAAAATTTAATTTTTGCTTTTCTTTTTATGGTTTTACTTATGTGTATTGATTAAATTTTATGTAACATTAGAAATGTGTCTGGTGTTTATTGATTACTGTTTTAAGAAAAAGAAAAAAAAATCGTTTTAGCATTATAAAGAAATACTTAAGATTGTTTTGATCATTTGTAATGTTAAGAATTAGTTTTTGAACACATATGTACACACACATGTAATAGTTATTTTTAACCAGATAGATATTTTAAACGTAAAATTATTTCTCGTTTAATGTTAATTTTGCTACGTTTTGTTTGTATTTTTAAAAGGTTTATATTATCTAATGTTTTTATTGATTGAATATCTAAATACAGCAACTTGAATTAATTTATAGGCTTTAAAAGCTCAACTTAAATATAATTAATTTAGTTTTTTGTATGTGTGTAATGATATAATTTTTTTGGCTGTGTGTGTGTTTATTATATAAATTGTTCACAAGATCTGAATATTAAAAGTGTAATAATTTTTTAAATTTTAGGTATTTCAATTGAATTATTTGTAATCAAATTAAGTGAAGTAAAAGTGATTAAGAAGTATTTAAATATAATAGTACAAGTAAATGTCATGTATTTTATATTATAGATTTTAAAGCCTTCTGAGAAGAAAGCCAAATATCAGTACGGAGGACTAAACTCTGGTCGACCTGTAACACCCCCACGTGGACCTGTGAAGAAAAAATAGCTGCTTCCTATGTACAGTGAACTTATCCCCATATACATTACTTCAGATATTTCTATAATTTGTGACATTTCCTTCAAGCTCTTAAACATGCTTTATTGCAGCTAACTGCAACAATGCACCAGTTTCTTTTCCCTTGCTATTGAGCAATGCAAAAATGTACCTGTTTTAAGAAATATTTCAAGGGTTTAACAGATTTCTTTCTTTAGCAGAATGTAATACTTTTTGTCTCTTAAGTGTCCCTTTTGAAATGGGTGGGTTCACTAGGGGAACTTTATTTTAGTTTTAATGGCAGTATTTTCAATTTTTTTTTTTATTGCATGGCAGATATCATCAATTTGTCTTTCTTTAAATGCAAAAAAATTATTAACATCTCGATTTCTATTCAGAAGAATTTCAGTGTTTATGCATTTATCATTCTAATTGAGCAGATGATTGATTTTATTTGATCGCATCAATTTATTTAGATTTCTCTTTTTAAGAGTGTTTCAAGAAAGTGGAATACTATATATATTCATGAGCTTGAGTATAACCATGATTTGAATCGGACAATTTCAAAAAATATTTTTTACTGGAATGCTTATTTTCTTCCTCTGTCCTCTCTTTGGTTTATTTAAAGTAACCAGATCAGATATTTCATTTGTTTTGTGTTAAAGTAGAAATTTTAGCGGCAGTGTGTTTTTTTTTCCAGGTTGTTTATATCATTCTGTAAATTTTTTCATTTGCATAAATAAAAACTTCATTTGTTAAGCATTATTAATCTTCTGTATATTTTTTTATTTCATTATTTTTCTTTTTATTTGTAATCTGCTAATTCTAAAATACATTACTCTGTGCGATGTAATGTACTTTTTGGAAGCTGATAATTCCTGAAGCTTTTAAGACTAGAATAAAATCTGTACCTCTGCATTGAGGATTCCGGCCATGTACATTATGTGAAAGCTTATTGTTTTGTCTTATCAGTTCCCATTAGTACAAAAGAATGTCATACACTATTTGAAAATAGACATTTGTTACTGCAAATGGGTTTTTCTCACTCTGTGTATTCCTTTGCCAGACTTTTCTGACTTTAAAAAAAGTAAGAAGAAACATTATTCGTTTATTTGAGAAATATAGAATGTTTTTCCTTGATGTTCGTCAATGTAGAAACAGAAACAAATAAAATTTGTGAAAAAGTAATGTGTGTTATTTTAAAATATGTTGTTTTCCCAAAAAAACATTTTTACTTTACTGTGGTTATTACATACCATAAAATCGTGCATATAACACTTTTAACACATAAATAAGCTTGAAATTTATGGGTGAGTGTTAATGCCAGGTATAAAATAACTTCAAAACTAATGAGTAATATAAAAAAAAATTTTTTTAAGTCCATCCCTACTTAGATCAACAAAGAAAAATTTTATTTTAGTTACTTTTTTTATTAAATAGTTACAATTAATGTAAATACGTATATACATAGGACAGAATCATAACATTAAGTGGTAATTAATTTTTATTAATTATCATTGAAATATTGTATTGTGATCCAAAACAATCGCATAGATAAAATTTCAGTTCAACTGAATGTTTTAATACGTGAGAAAAAAACCTTTTCAAATTTTGACACAAGTCTCCAAAATTGTCGCTAAGTCCTAAAAATGATGGCAACGTTGCTGTATTTGTAATTTTTTGAATAATTAGTTTTAATCAATAAATTTTTATTAATTATGATTAAATTACTGTGTTGTCATCCAAAATAATCATGCATATAAAATTTCAGCTCAATTAAGCGCTTTAAAATGTATTTTATTAACGATTGAAAATTCCACCAAGATAAATATATAGAAGTGTGAGCTAATAGTAGGAAATGAATGAAGCACTAAATTAATATTTCATGTATATTTCTATACATGAAATGTGGGTCGATTTGAACGAATAAGAATGGTGAAATGTTCTTTTTTTCCAATTGGCGATTTAAAAATTGTCTCTGACTTCGAAAGTGTTACATATTAAAAGGCATATTTTTGAGGAATGCACAATGTTTAAGCAATGAGGATTAAAATCTGTGTAAGATTACAAAAAATCAATTTTAGATACGAGTCAGATCGACCCATAAAGGGTAAAAGATATATTTAAAAAAAATATTGATGGTAAAAATTTTTAAAAAAGACGAATTAAGATCCAAGAATCGGATGGCAGTTTCTACTAGCGTGTTTATGATGACAGGCGGAGGTACGCAATGTGCCTTTCCCACACTTTCAAATCGATGAGAAGCCCACCAATTAATTTGAGTATTAAAACCAATGTATAAAATTTATATGATTTCTCCAAATAAAGATTTTATTCTTATTTAAAATCACAATCACTGCATTAGCACTAAATAAGCAAATTCACATTTTTCAAAAAAATATAAGGACAAATAAGTTATTTATGTTTATGTTCATTTCTAAATAAAAGCTATGAACACACATGTGTTACCTTGTCAGACCTACGTTCATTGGACTCTATTAGCTTAGGGTAAAAATACAAACACAAGGTGTAGTTTACATCGTTGAGGGATTTTTTAATGCAGTACTTATCTTAAGAGACAGGAAAATAAAACTATATAACATTTGTAGAAATTATAATATTGTATGATTTCATAAAGTAATATCTTATGAATCGATAAATACATTGATTTGTATTTTGAATATAAGCTTCATTAAATCGTATATTTTTTTCTACTAAGCTTTTTAATTTTTTTACTATTTTACCTACATGTTTTCGTGGCATACGAATATTTCTAAATAAAGGGTGTTTTTTTAGAGGTATAGAACTTTAAATTGCAATAAAACAACGATGTATTATTCGATTGACATGAATTTTTTTTTTTTATTCGAAAGATAATCTTGTGGCATTACATTTTAAATATGATTTCTGGCGTAGGACTGTTACGGCTGGCTCGGATGTAGTCCAATCTGGACGTCCAATTTTCGATGACTTTTTTCCAACATTTGTGGCCGTATATCGGCAATACCACGGCGAATGTTGTCTTCCAAATGGTCAAGCGTTTGTGGCTTATCCGCATAGACCAATGACTTTACATAGCCCCACAGAAAATAGTCTAGCGGTGTTAAATCACAAGATATTGGAGGCCAATTCACAGGTCCAAAACGTGAAATTAGGCGGTCACCGAACGTGTCTTTCAATAAATCGATTGTGGCACGAGCTGTATGATATGTTGCGCCGTCTTGTTGGAACCACAGCTCCTGGACATCATGATTATTCAATTCAGGAATGAAAAAGTTAGTAATCATGGCTCTATACCAGTGTTTCTCAAACTGTCGGGGGCGCGATATACCTACAAGGGGGCGCGAGAATATCGAAAATAAAAGTTTCAAAAAAAATTTATTTACTAGAATTAAGAAAAAATCAAAAAATTTCTGACATAATAAAAAATATACACATTTACATGGAAATAATATATATATATATATATTATCTGCGATTTTACATGATCGAAAAAAAAAGCTTTTATTTCAAAACCTCATTTTTTAGCTATCTTTGATACTATAAATAAAAAACGTTTTATTCGATTTGCTGTAATCCCATGATGAGACATTTTTTTATTACGTTTCCTTTTCAAAGTAAAAATGCTACTCTTTTAGAGGAAAGACAAAATCCAGAGCCATAATCAAAAAACATTTTATGAAGATAAAAATTTCATCACTGTTATATATTATTGCCATCAGCTGTAGGCAGCAGAATGTATTTGCTGCGGTTTGACCTTCGAGCTTACTTGTACGGTTAGTTACGTCCCTGCTTTTATGTATTTGTTTTTTCATTTAGGGAAGTTTGAAGGATTAGCATAATGAAAAACGTTTTACATAATTTTTTTAGAACATCCATATTGTAATAAATACACTTTTAATCCGGGAGCGGTCACGCCGAGCACAGAGTGCACGAAATCGGTAATTCTGGCAAAACTGTTTAATTGTTACCAATGGCCCTGACACTATCCTCCTGTTTGACAATCTTAACGTGAACTAAAATATATTTGTCACATATCTCCCTCTTTTTTGGGAGTGACAGACGTTTTTTTTACGATCTTTAGGTACTTGTTTTGTCTGAGTTCCCAGTGTGATAACTTTTTTTCCGAAATGTTTTCTGTGTCTTTAAAAGTAGGTAAGTATATTTTCTCTTTATGAAATTATTCACTGGAATTACGATATTTATTGTGTACTATAAAAATAATTATAAAAAAGGATTGGGGTGACTCAAATAACCTCGCTCGACCAATAGTATCGAGTGCGCGCCTGCTCCAGGGTTAAAACATGTTGAAGTCTTTTCACTTTTTAAATATTAAAAATAAAATACAATTATTCTTCATCGGAATTTTTTTTATTGTTCATTATTCAACATCAATTCTAAATGCTAATTCTTTGAGACTTAGAATTACAGTTCGTTTAAAACTAATTATAATTTGAGCAATCATTTTAAGAAAATCAGTTTACATTCTTGTAAACATTGTCGCACACTTGGCTTTATTCTCCTTACAATTAAGCGATTATATCAATAATGTTTTATTTTCTTATAAATGAACTCGTGCCAAGAGCGGGTACTTCAGTCGGTACTTCCATGGGCTTGTCTTACAGAGCAAAGTTTTTCAAAGGAATGCTTATGATTAGAAATTGACCCTCTGAGTTCTTTTTCTACATTTAGCTTATATCTATATTTTGTCTTCTAAGCAACCACCGCATTTTGCAATATGTTCCAATTTAAAAATTAGAGAAAGGAAAAATAACATAATATAATTATCCTATCACTTAATTTTTTTTTAACTCAAAAGTAACATATACGAAATTTAATATTTTGTCATGAATTTGTACGGTTTATAATAAAGATTGTTGCTTTAGCGTCGAAGTGCATTATTATTGCATTCAGTACATTATTAATGTATAAGGGGGGCGCGATAAAAATTGTGATTGAAAAGGGGGGCGCCAGTATTGAAAGTTTGAGAAGCACTGCTCTATACCGATCACCATTGACTGTAACGTTGTGGCCTTCATCGTTTTTGAAGAAGTACGGACCAATGATTCCACCAGCCCATAAAGCGCACCAAACAGTCAGTTTTTCTGGATGTAACGGTGTTTCGACATACACTTGTAGATTAGCTTCACTCCAAATGTGGCAGTTTTGTTTGTTGGCGTAGCCATTCAACCAAAAGTGCGCTTCGTCGCTAAACAAAATTCTCTTATGAAAATCGACCTTTATTTTCGAAATAAAATTGCACAATTTGAAAGCGTTGTTCAGGCGTGAGTCTATTCATGATGAATTGCCAAACCAAACTGAATAAATCACTTGACAGCTGTTAAATCGGTCGCCATCTTGGAAAGTAATGCCAACTTAAACTTCTATACCTGAAAAAAAAACACTATTAAATACATTACTGATATGAGGGTTAATATACACTGTTGGCCATTAAAATTGCAACACCATGAAGAGAAACTAATAGGAAAGATATTTATTGTGCGTAAACAATATGGCATGAAGACAAAACGATTAAATTTGCAAGCAGGTTAAGGGTTTACAGAGGTGCTAAATTAGAAGCAGCTGCCATTTCTAGCATCTAAAGCGGCCCTTTAGGCATGGTTTCGAACTGGGCTTTGGATGACAGAAATGGGCTACTCATACCATGCTGCTTCAAGTCTCCCATGGCCAGATGTTTTCAATGAGTGACAGATCTGGAGACCATGCAGGCCAGGGTAACAGTCTGATATCCTGTGTATCAAGGAAGGTCCGAATACTACGTGAAACATGTGGGTCTGCATTATCTTGCTGGTAGAGGGCGCTTGAAAAGCCTTCACTATATGGCATAACCCCTGGACGTAGGATGTTAGAATTGTACCGATCTGCGTTCAAATTACCGTCGATACGAACCAGAGATGTGCGTGTAGTTTACCAAATGGTTGCCCGAACTATCGTACCAGGTGCAGAACCCCTGAATGCACGCTTACGATGAGTGGTCTCCTTGGAGCCTCCAGACATGCATATGCCCATTAGAATATTGTGGGTAGCCTAGTGGTTAGAGCATCTGACTCCAAACTGGAAGGCCTGGGTTCGATGCCACCAAATACCCTCCGAGTACACACGGAGTACGGGCTCGTTAAATCAGTGGGTCCGAAAGTCTTGTGAGCTGAATCACGAGTGCAGGGGACTGAAGAATATTTCCCTCCCCTTCAGTTCCATGCCTAAATTGTAGAGATAGGTGGTGTCACCATCTATCGTCCCTTCTGGGAATTTGGCCGAGATGATTCGTACTGTCACCTGTATGGTGCTCAAGACCAACGACAGGCGTACTTCTATCCCCTTGCCAAAAGATGAATTTCGTGGGCCTCGATCTGACTACGTCAGACAGGTGGCATTAGAAACAACAACAGAATATTGCACGCAGAAGCGGGAATCGTTTGAAAAGACGACATTGTGCCACTCCTGTATCTAGTTTTGTCGTTCGGTGCACCAGAGTCGCCGTCTGTTTCTATGTTGCATTGTCAAGGAAAGCCGAAGTAATGACCACCATGCAAACAGTCCACGCTGCTGAAAACATCGTCGCACCATACGAGCGATACTTGGCGAGCTGGAAACATGCCCATTTTCTGACTAATGGTCCGTGACTAATGGTACGGTTGTACATGGCCGATCTCTCAATATGTCTGTTCTGGCGGGCGTGGAGATCCCGCCTGCCTTTCATTCTGACACTCAGCGATCCATTGATTCTATATTCGAATGACAGTTTTTGAACTTCGAACAGTGCGTCGGGTGATTTCTCCGAACGGTAATCCATACTCTCGATAGGCTACGGACCTGCTTCTATCTAATTCTTACACTTGCTGTTAAGTATTTCTTCTTTTTATTCGAGGCATTATTCATGGAAAAATAGGTGCCATAGCCTCCAAGAGGTTGGACTTCTACCTGTTGTTCCACGGAAGGTATTTTATTTCCCTTCTACCACCCATTGGAAACCAATGGAGGCGTTCCCCTATCCGCCACCTGGGGACGCGCCTTCTAGGGGTTGCAGGTTCCCCCGACCAACAAGACCAACATGTTATTGATTCTACAGAAGGATTAGTAATCTTCTCAGATTCTCTAAATCGGCTATAGAAGCCACAAGAAACGGAGAAACCAACATCTCCTATGATATTATTACCCTTCTAGAACAGCTGCACAGCAAAAGAAAATCCTGTATCCTGCAATGGATACCCGCACATGTCGACATTGAGGGTAATGAATGTGCAGATGTGTGTGTGTGTGGTCTCGCCAAAGAAGCTAGAGACATCGATCATAAGTGCACCACCATCACACTTGACGATGATAACGCAGTAGCCAAACATAGAATTATGAATCACACTTTTAAAAAACCCCTAGTTACGGAATTTGACTGTCCCCGAATTATAACATCCACAATTGCCAGATTGAGAACTGAACACCTTAAGGGCATGAAGATTCACCCAGACAAGACAAGCTCATATGTTCAATGCAAACACTGCCCAAATCTTCAACTCACGCCCAATCACATCTTGGAAATCCCAACCGTCGCAACAAAGTTACTAAAAATGGGAATGGTCCCTCTGAGGGACTCTTAGCGGGAAATCCTGTACAGCCCTGATGCTCCCCGAATAGCAGAGGCAGTGATCAAGACTTTCGACGGAATTTAGTGTTATCTACTGTATTTATTCATGGACACGAGAACAACAACAACATTCGAGGCATAACACAAACCTTACAAAGCTTTTCACTACTGAACTTATCTTGTGTTTCAGATGTCGTCTAAATGCTCTGAAATATTATTCTTTTGCATATTCTAACCTCTTCTTCCTGTCATGCGATTTTGACGATCGTCAAATCATTCCTTCCTGGTGTTACAATTTTAATGGCTAGCAGTGTATTTATTTGGAAATAAGATTTTTTCAAATAACATTAAAGACACTAAATGACATTTTAAAAATTATGTGGCTTATTTATTTATTTCTGCTTTTTTTATGGCTTTAACATTTTTCTTATTATCCTTACAACTCTCAAAAGAGCAAATTTTTTTATAACAAAAAAGTATTAATAAATTAAAGTTTTGAAAACTATTAGGAAAAATTAAACGCTTTCAGAAAAAGAGAGAATGAAATACATCGAGCTTTTGAAATTTAATTGCAAAATATGGAACCAGACCTTGATGCGATATTACGCAAAGGTAGTTCTTAGTTATTTGAACAAATTTACATAATACGTTTTGCAGAAATGGTAATACTTTTTTTGATTGCATTTAATATTGTGCGGATGTCAGGATCACAGAAATCTAGTTCTCTAATTTCACGAAAGATTCATTATGTAGTGGAGCTGATGCACATTTAAGGTATCCGACTACTTGCGACAACTTTTTTTTGAAAAAAAGAAGATATGGAGATTTTTTTGTGATTTTTATGTTTATTTAGTATATTTTAAGGAAAAAATCTTAAAATTGGTAAAAGAAAAAAAAATTATTATTATTAAAATGGGAAAAAACTAGTAAAAATGTACGAAAAATTACATAAACGGGGCCCGCTCTGTACAAAGATTTTATGAACAAATTCTCAATTTTTCAATTTTGTTGTGTTACTTTGTTATTCCTGTTTGAAGTGACCTTCAGGATAAGAGATATTTTAATTTTTACAAAAACTAGAGCACTTTATCTTAGTGATTATACGAAATTGCTTAAAAAAACATTGACTATATTCACATAAAGGACTGCAAATTTTGAAATAAAATAGTTATTGATAAATCTGAAGATCAAAACACTTCTACTGTTATGCAGAACATAAGCAAAAAAATTCGGCTAATTATTTTCAAAACTTTTTGAGCAATCACTGTCCCCGTTTGCGTTTTTCGAAAAAAACACATTTCGAGTAAAACGCATTTTAAAGATTGACATCTTGTGTAAAGTTATGGCATTTGCTTTTTTACTAAAACACTTGTAGTTTTTGTTTTAGTGGAGGGAAAATAAAATACTTGGTATTGTTATTAAGCTAATAAAATGGTCTATAAAATAAAGTTAGAAAAAAAATTGTCAATTTTTGAAAAAAATCATGGTTTTAGGTAGTCGGATACCTTAAGTCTGCAGGAGCTTAAACATCGTAACAATGTCGTGATGCTGAAGTTGTGAAAAGTGAGTCATCTAAGGTGCTGTATTTATTGTGTGACCACGTTCCAGAATTAAGAAGTCTGTTAATTGAAATTTTAATTTAGTATCTTGAAATATTACAAATTTAAACTTTGAACCAACTTTCACATGAAAGCTTATGATCCATAACTATACGTAATTTATGTACTAAAAAACTGAATGAAACAACTCCTAATATTTCTGACATAAATATCAATTATAATAATCAAAAAAACCCATATACACTAATATAATACATTTATAAATGTATCATTACTGCGCAATGTATTTTATAATTAATGTAATAATACTA
Organism: Trichonephila clavipes; assembly: GCA_019973935.1. Classification (NCBI taxonomy): domain Eukaryota; kingdom Metazoa; phylum Arthropoda; class Arachnida; order Araneae; family Nephilidae; genus Trichonephila; species Trichonephila clavipes. The sequence goes on along the minus strand of BMAU01017396.1, from coordinate 247,383 downwards.
AGTTAAGTTTAATTACCAGTGACCACCCGGGATAGTCATATATAAAATTATATGCAAAAATTGACACTTACCTTGATCATTTGTGCGGTTTATAATTAATACCTTGACTGCCGATTAAAAGTTACGTAATTCACTTCCCATTGCCACCGTTTTGCACGTATGCACGCGTATGGGGGGAGAAAGGGAATAAATAAGAAAATTCTCTGAAATAAGTAAATTCTTTGCAAAACTAGGTCATTTTATTACATTCGGAAAAATTTTATGGATAGCAGTGAACAGAAAACAAGTCGTATTTTTGAAGGACGTATATATACGTCTTTGGCAATTTACGCACTGGCTGAGCGAGTCGTTCATATACGCCAAAGGTACGTTATTATTGTATGCAGAAGACAGCGACGAAAATTATGATTGCATATTGGGTCGCAAGTATTGGAAATTTGAGAGCCACTGCATTAGCAACAACCACACAGGAAGCAATTCTTTCCTGATTATATTCTATTTTTACTAACAATATGATTCATAATAAATTAGTTTCCTGTTTCAAAATTTCGCAATCTACTTGCATCTGCAATAGTCAGATGTAATCCCCCCTCCCCTCTGTTCCTTTTGCAGAGGTATATATTTTCAAATAATTATAATAATATTGAACAGAAGTATGTACACAGCAATGTTATGAACCATTTCTGCAGCAATTGGTAGATTAGATTTAAGCCCCCTACAGGACTTCGTACTCTGTCATTCTCCACCGAAATGTAGCAAATCATAAAAACGGTGTGAGCCAAGCTTGTGATATCCCCAGGGTTGGGGGCCCTTGTGTTACCAAGCACCCTGAGGGTATACTCTCCTCACCATTCACGTGACCTATGTCTGAGGGAACGAAAGATGAACCACTAAACTCTGCCATAATAAAATCAGTTTATTATGATCTTAATTTATATACAATACAACATCACTAGACTAGGAGGTTTATGATCAGGAGTGATGCGACGCAGACCGTAAATCTTATAAATAGCGCAATTAACCACCGAATCTATCTTTATAGATTAATTCTTAACTTAATAGTATCCGCTCTATTCTTAAAGCTTAAACAAACAAGCTTACTATAATTCCTCGGCGAACAGCTACGGTCCGTAAATCATCAGTTTATCCTTTAATCCGACTTGTTCTGGTTAAGGCAATACTCTTCTGGTCTCGGACCCACTTTTGCTTATCTTCACTGGCACTTTTAGACCAACTCACCGAATTCACAGAATACCCTAACTGTCTTCTAGAACTTTACCTCACTTCACTTAGCTTACTTAGCGCCCTTCGCGAATACTAACGTTCCAATATATACGATTCCTAATTTGCATAACCACACTCTCTTGGGTTGGTTGCAAATAATTACCATTCTGGCCCCAAAGAAATCCCAAGAGGATTAATAGAAGTCATTCCGATAAAGCCCCGTCACTAGCTTGACTCCGACATTTATCGTTAAAAACAAATGAAAACAAAGCCGCATCAAGCCTGGATTTAACAAAAGTAATTGAAAGTTTTGTGAAAACTTAAGTTAGAAAAATATTATAAAACAAGTTGTTAATTTGTTGTTAACAAGTATAAGTCCGACCTTCATATAATAAACCTTTTTTTCTTTATCTGCGTCGTTTTATTTCGTAATATCTACGTTATTACTTGTAATATTGTTCGTTATTGGTTAAATTTTTACTATTTATTGCGTTACTTCTCGTCTTCCAGTCCCGGTAGTTCCTAGACTCTTCACAGCTGTTCTGAAAAAGGCCTGCAGTGGTGGCAAATCGAACCTGGGTGATCACTAAAGCTTACACTTGAAAATTCATGCTCATACATGTAGGTAGTATGTAACTTTGCTTTCATATGTTCTGCAGAGCATGATAAAGAGCTGTTGTTAAAGTGGCTTTGTATATTTAAAATATTCATATACTTCTGTTTTTTTACTTAATAAAATACGACCAAGTTAGGGCCTTCAGATTCCTAGCTACGCCACTGGAGTCGACTATTTTGTGTTGACTCAGTCCCCGTTTTTTCGGGACAAATAATGCACCAAGATTGAAGTGCATCTTTTACAACTCACCTGTTAAAAGTATTGTGGAACATGTTGTGACGGGGCTTTGTCGGTATTTCTACTAATTGTCCTCTTGGGATTCCTTTGGGGCCTGAATGGCAATTCTTTTCAGCCACCCCAAGAAGAAAGTGGGCTTATGCAGATTAGGAATCATATATATTGGAATGTTAGCATTCGCGATGATCGCTAAGTGGAGAAGTAATGCTAGAAGTGAAGTGAGATGAAGTCTAGGAGAAGAGTCTTAATTTTGTGAGTCGGTCTAACAATGCTACTGAAGATAAGCAAAAGTGGGTCCGAGACCAAAGGAATATTGTCTTAGCCAGAGAAGTCAGTTTAAAGGTTGAATGGACGTTTTACGGACCGTAGCTGTTTGCCCAAGAAATAGCGGCAAGCTTGTTCATTTAAACTTTAAGGATAGAGCGGATACTATTAGATAGGAATTAATCTATTGTGATAGATTTAGTGGTTAATTGCGCTATTTATCAGTAATACGTTTTGCGTCTCAGCACTCTTGATCATTATCCTCCTAGACTAGTATTCTTGTTGTATTGTATAGAAATTAAGATCATAATAAACTGATTTTATTATGGCAGAATTTAGGGGTTCCTCTTTCATTCTCTCAGACATCGGTCGCATGATTGGTGAGGAGATAGTATCCCCAACGGTGGAGATATCACAATGTAAAGAGATGTGCTCCGAAACGGAAATGCCTCAGAATCGTGTGTCGTCAAAGCGTACCGATTCGTACGATACCTTAACCGTTGTTGAAAAGGAAATAAAAAAACTTTGATGCACTGAGTAATCTAAAAAAACCGTGTACTGAATAAAGGGGGAATCGAATCAACTATTTTGGGACGACTCGGTCCCCTTTTTTCAAGCACACCAAGATTGGAATGAGTCGATTTATTCTCGTCTCAATACCTTGTTTTCGGGACACACACTACACCAAGATTGGCATCCATAACTATAATTTGTCAATATTCCATCTTGGTTGAATGAGAAGCAACACTTGAAAAAATATTTTGAGCATTACATAAAAGCTTAACATATACGTAATATCAATTCTTCTTCTCTAATTGGACTGCGCATTGGTATTTAACCTTTGGAGACCTAGTGCATTTCCCAGAAGCTGGTATCCCTTGTTTGTGAGACACCATTGGGGCGATACTAATCATCGCAATCAATTTTGACAGCTCTGGGGAGGCGAAATCGTACTTAGGATTTTAATTTTGCAGAGAGCCAAACCGGTACTCAAGGGTTTTTTACTTGCCATATACTCATACGACATGGCCGCTGTTGATTTTCTGCATCATGAAAATCCATTGACTTGGGTTGGGGTCGAACCCACAATCTTAGGTGCAGAAGGCCAGCGACACACCAACCACGTCCCCACCCCCACGCCATCATATAAATGATTCATTTCAATTGAGACCGTTTTCTCTCTTAACTATTTTTCCATCCCATTGTACAAGGTGTTCATTGGCACAGGCTTTACTGACAGAAAAGCATCCATGTGCTACAGCCCAATGTCAGCGTATGAAGCGTGGGGGTGTAGAGTCAATTACAAGTGAAAAATGAAGCACTGCCATCTCTTTTGCTCTGCGTTCACGCGCGCACGCACACACATCCACAGATACTATACATACATGATTCTCTTGGTGGTGGTACGCTCGATATAATTTTCTATTTTTCCGCTCTCAAATCTCTTGCGCCACCAAATCTTTTGCATCCTGGGCACATGGCTAGCGTGCCTGATCAGAAAAGCGGCTTTGCACTCACAGTAAAGGCTCATTCACACCAAGGGGTTGACGCCTCGCGATCATAGTAGGAAGGAGAGATGTTTTCGTTGTTCGATTCACACCCAAGCTGTTTCGTACGCGCTCGGTGGATTTCTGCTCATTAGGTGACGCTGAAGATAGTAGTTGAAAATCGTGTTAAGTAGTTGATTCTGACTTATTAAGTATGGATCGCGCAAGAGAAAAAAGAATTTTTTGCAATTTTGTTAGCATTAAAAAGGGAGGAAAAGAAACGATAGTGTGCTTGACGTATTTCTCAAAAAAAAAAGTGATTAAAACCGACATCTGGGCTAATAGATGAGATGCGTGTGTCATACACAAAAAGCTATTTTAATTTTTTTCGAATGTAGCCGCAACTTTTCGATAAACTACCATCCATATATGGATCAATTATTTCTAAAAGAGACATTATATTGAGATAATATTCAACCAAAGTAGATAGATTGGCTTTAACTCTGAGGTTTATACAAATTTCTTCAAATGTGAATTAAGTAGTTCAGAAATTTTTGATGCTCTTACAAATGTTTATTTACAATATTTAAATAAGAATATTTCATGTTTAAAGCAACTTCTTACTTTCTGTATTGGCAAAAACATTAAATTTTTGTCATGTAACAAAAATTCAAAAAAAAAGTGTGTATGCTTATGACCACACGATAGAAGTGATAACTTCAAATTTTGTAATGTTACTTCAAGGTTAGTTAGGTGAATAGAAAACAAGGAGATGTTAGTATTGTCATATAAAAAATTATTTATTCATATGTCTGTACTCATAAAGTAATATTTTTGTGCGAAATATACAATTATATTTGGAAGTTAATTGTATTCTAAAAAGGAAACAATAGGTCTATGGTAGCTGAAATAGGTTATAAATAATTTAGATTCAAAATTTTATTTAAATATCTATTAAAAAAACTCCGTCAAGCGTTGTTCCGTACTTCCTCGTGCTTCATTTGGATCATTTGACATAATTAAATTGAATTTTGATTTTAAAAAATCAATTAAAGGTTTTGATTTGTCTTTTGAAATATCTACTTTAAAACTCCCACTTAAAATCATAGGTAATTTGTTCAGAAGACCCGAATTTTGGTTTGAGAATTTTGGTTGTAATTTAACAATATTTAATTCTATCCATGACTTAATTTAAGCAAAGGGATAGATAGTATGACAGATAGCTGATTGGGAAGAGAGGAATCTAGGTCAAAATCTTTATGAAGGGATTTAATCAGAAGGTTTATATCACATAATCTCTGGCTTATACTAGCTCTTTTATCATTGTATGGCAGTTTTGTACAAATGTATCTGGTGCTGCTGCAAGGAAAGTCTTCAAAAAATTATATTTTTTTCTCTTGTATTTAAATTATTTAATGTAACTTTTTCTTAATACCTGTATACATAATTTTGTTATTTTAAATTTTTAATTGTTTTAGACTCAAAGTATCTTTAAGTAACGTGATTAATAGAACTATTTGTTCATTGCTATTCCGATTCGCTTACAAAAATAGATTTTTATTCTTAAGATTACTGCAATGTTCCTTATGATAATAATACTATTAACTTAGTTCTATAAAAATGTGTCCTTTTTCTACATTTCATGTTACGTTCCAATCAAATATTACGTTTCATTTTCATGCTTCAACTAGGATTCGAAAGAATCCTGCATTCATTCTCCTAGAACAGAGGTGTCCAACCCGGGGGCTGCATGTGGCACATTATTTTGTACAATATTTTTTGTTTAAAAAGTCTTTTTTTTTTTGTAAAAAATAAATCCCTTAAATGTTATTATTTTATCACGTGGCTACTGCGAACCCCATTTTTTTTTCTGAATCTAAACGTATCAAACATAAATCGTGCTCAAACTTAACGCACGAAAATCTGCAACATCAATTACGATACGCAAATACACTTGCATTGAGATCGACTTGCAAAAACTAAGTGAAAGTCGAGAAACAGATATCTCACTAATAAAATTTATTAAAAATTATTTGATTATTGCATTATAATTATTATACTATCTATGTTTGTATACGTAAAAAACAATGAAAACAGTAATAATACATCAGTCTGTTTTAAATTTTCACTCCAACAAATGTTTGTAATGGATCCAAGTCTAATATAAAGATATATATTTTTATATGCCCCGCGGGATTATAAAGTTTTTCCGAAGTGGTCAACGAGGTCCTTTGAGTTGGCCACCCCAGCCCTAGAAAGAGGTAAGGGAGGAGGGGAAGCCCCACTTATATATATATATATAGATCGAAGCTAGGAACTTTACTTTTACGGCGTATTGGTGTGGGGGTCCAAAAAATTAATTACAAATATTATAAATAAACTTCACAAAACTAAAATTATTATTGAACAAAAGCTGGTACATATTAGTAATATTGAACATTTTTTTCAAATAAAGGATGTCCAAAGTTTTAAGAGATTGGAGGTACATATTTTGTACCATCACACTTCAAGCAACACGATAGTTCTTGAAACATGATTTTTTCTTCCTAAGGAACAATGAAACTTTGCAGATACAACACATCCCTTCTGTATGAACTTGGGAAAATAAATAAATACACTTCATTTTATATACTTTTATTCATCCTATAAATTAAAACATTTTCAACTTTTCCTAATCTAGTGTTGTAAGCTTAATTTTATTTTAGTCCTAATTTACCTAATGTTAGTTTTAATTTCAAATATTTTATTCTTGACATAATTTTTTTTAACCTAGTTTTTATTTAGTCAACATATATAATAAGTGTATTAGTTGTATTTATTTTTTCCTGAACCCGACCTATACCTCATTCAGGGCATTTGTGTAATTTTGTCTGTACTATTATTTAATAAATATTATTATTGTTTAAAAAATGTAACTTACAACAAATCTGTCTGGCACAGTATTATTTGGAAAAAAATAAGGCATAATCCGTAGCGCGCACAAGAATGTTTCAAGGGGGTCGGGGTCGAAAGTTCACCATTTTTGTATCATGCTTCTTTTTCGGGAATTTTCGGGAACAAAACACAGTAAAAAACTAATTATTGAATAAATAATTAGCATTAATTAATAAAATTAATCATTAATAACAAATACTTAATTATATTTTACGTACTATATACTTAGAATTATAATCAATCGAAAAAAAATCAAGACCTTGCGGGGGGTGGACCCCCAGAGCCCCCCCTTGTGTGCGCCACTGGGCATAATGCATTTGTATTGTAAATAATGTATTTTGTATTTGTAAAGAAGATGGCATTCAATAACGTGGTAGTACATTTTTTGGACTGTCATATTTTCACACTAGAAATGCATATGTGAGGTACTAATTATTGTAATATTGATTTATTTAGTTACATAATATATGTACTTACCTGATTTGTGTCAAATATCACAAGAATCATTTTCATTTACACATAAAAATACACAGCACACACACTTCTAGAAATACAGTCACTTCCAAAAAATACCACTCAACAGACTCACAGATGATCATAGAATGAACCACTGCATAAACTCATTACATACAATTAGCTTCTGACACATTGGCGTGGCTAGTCCTGAGTGGGCCCCGTATCAAAATTTCTTGCACATCCTTTTTGGGAGCCACTTAATCTATTAACAAATATTCTTCACATATGTTATGGCCCCTGTAGCTTAGGGGCCCCGTATCATTGATACGGTGGTACTACGCCCCTGTTCTGACATCTGCTGAAACTTGAGTAACTGCTAAGAGTTGACCTCTGTGGTGGTTCAGAGAATGTATCCCCTAGTATCAATTTGTGAGGCATTCAAACAAGTGGTACATTTTATGTACCACCATACAATAAAAAAAATAAAAACTAGTGTTACAACATATGTACCACCAAGCATGAAAGAGCTAATAAACTCAACACAATGTGACCACAATTTATCATTCGTTTTTGTCGGTCGCACATCTGAATATAAAAGAATGTGAAAGATGTATGTGTTTCAAAAATACATATTTATATATATATTTTTATCAAAAAAGACTTTATTAAATATCTGACCATTATTACTTACTGAATGAAGTATGTTTCATTAGTTCTCAGCAATGCAATCTCACAAAAAATATATATTAAGATTGGATTATTTCACAAATCTTTTGATTTCCAGAAAGCCAATTTGAATCTATGTCAGTTACAACAGATCAAAAAAATAATTTCAAATTATAGCAGGTAAATGAAATAAAAAAACGTATATCTTTAGTAAACATTGAAGTAATTACTATTACTATTTTCAAAGCTACAAAACTCTTGAACTTTTAATTATTCAACGAAAATTCTCTTGACACATAGGTTTAGAAACGCTGATCTAGATACATGCTCGAAAGTTATGATTATGAAAACTATTAAGTTTTATGATTATAAGAACTATAAGATGGCATTTTTTACAAAACTTGAGTAATAAAAAAATCTCTAATACAATACAAAATATTTTCATGCAAGAATAAATTTGAAATACACTTTATTTAATGCACATTTTATCATTAATGAATGTTGTTAGCTTTATTAACGAACAGCGCCGTCTAGTTGATTGTAAAATGAACTTCAGTGTGTGCATCAATAACCTCGAGAGAGGTAGTGTGTGGAGTCAGTGAAATTAAAAGTGAAAGTCCACTGCTGGTGTTCATTTGTGTTAAGTCAAAACATGATCCGTACCACCGTAGATAATCGATCTTATGTATATGTGTATTTGTGAAGCTGTTGAATTATCAAAAAGCAGTGAAAAAATTTTGATGACTAAAGTGTGAATAGCGGCCGATTTCGAAACCAAAACTCAAGCTAACGGCGTGAAACAGCGATCTGAGGAGGTAGGTGCAAATGACCCTTCTATTAGTGGCCTTAATTCATAAATATGTCTTTAAATTAATTAAAGAAAAAAAGACCAGTTAAAAATCGCTACAGAAGAGTTAAATTTAACTGTACCAGAAGGTGCAAAAATTGCTGATTTAAAAAGCTTAATTGAAAATAAGGACGTTTACAAAAAGAATAAAGAGTTAGTTCAATCCGCAATCGATTATGCTTTGGCGGAAGTTAAAAATAAGAGATTGGATAGTGAAACTAAATTAGAATTTGAACGAATTAAATTAGTGCAATTGCAAAAACAATTAGAGCTTGCAAATATCCAGAAGAATTTACTTCAAAATTCCGATATTCGACATCAGAGTGTTTTTGAAACTGCCGCCAATATTAATGTTGAGACTTTGTTAAAGTCCGTGAAAACTTTAACAATACCCGTACCTTCAAGAGTGGAGTCATATAATTTATTTTTCCAGTCGCTTGAAAAAGCATTCAAAATAAAAGGGGTTCCCGAACAATTAAAAGGCGAAATTCTTTTAAATATTCTAGGTGAAAGAGTTAATAATTTATTAGTTCATGCTCCCGAAGAAGAATTAAATAATTATAGTAACAACAAATAAAAGGAATTTTGAAAAGTGCTGGAATGGAGTTGCATAAACTTTGCGCAAATCACGAGAAATTGTCACTAGATCCCGAACAGAATTACAATTTTGCAACTTTAACAGAGATAAAAACGCTAGGAGTGTCGTGAAAGCCGGTCCTAGATTGCCTTTTGATTAAAGTGAATGTCTATTAGGACAGCTCTTGTACTAAAAGAGACGTCTTGTCTACTAGTGCCAAGATCTTTGATCCTGTTGGACTGATGGCACCAGTAATTTCAAAAGCAAAGATTTTCCTCCAGCGTTTGTAGAGAAGTAAAATGGAATGGAATAACCTTCTGCCAGATGAAGAATATCGAGAACGGCATCAATTCCTAGTATCCTTAGAGAATATCAACAATATAGAGATACCAAGACGTATTCTTGTTGCTTTTCCAGAAGCTATTGAGATCTAAAAATTTAAAGAGGGAAACCTTAGTTCGGTTAATCACAAGCAAATCGAGAGTAGCGCCTATTAAAAGCCTGACAATTCCCAAACTTGAATTGTGTGCTGCAGTTCTATTGGCAAAACTTGTGAAAAGAGTTGAAGCTGCTTTAAAACTAGAAACTGCCGAAATACACTCATGTCCATAAATTAAGGATAAGGAAGTTCAGGCAAAGAAAGAGACAGAAGCAAAACAAATTTGACTTATTTGTAAAGTCTATTTATTAAACAAAAGGTAAAGAGCAAAAAAGATGCTACATGTTTGACATTTTTAATAAAAATTGCGATTTTTACTCCCTGTAGGAAATTTCAAAAAAGAGCCTATTTGCAAAAAACAGTATAATATGGTTAGTATGATGGTTTATACGGAGTATGTCTCCCGGACGATGCAATACAGGCCTTACAACGCCTAGGCATGCTGAGTATCAAATTATCAATATGATCTTGGGGAATATTACACCACTCATTAAGCAATGCCATCCGAAGTTCCAGTAGACCGGTGGGAGGGGGTTGACAGGCTGCAGTTCATCGACCAAGCATATCCCACACATGATCTATTGAATTCAAGTCCGGTGACTATGCTGGACAATCCATACGGGTGATATCCTCCGATTGAAGGCATTCGTCTACAACGTTTGCACGGTGAGGACGGGCGTTGTCATCCATAAACAGAAATTCAGCACCCATGACGCCCCGAAACAAACGTACATGTTGTTCCAGAATGACATCCCGATAGATGTGACCTGTCATCGTTACACTAGGAACATGCAGGTCAGTTCTGGAACCAAGAATAATTCCTCCCCAAATGTGAGCCATCCTGCACCACCGTAACGGTGTCGTTCAATGGTGTTCTCTTGGTGGTAACGGGTACTTGGCGCTCTCCATATTAAAATCCGGCGAGAATCAGACTGCAAACTAAACCTGGACTCGTCGGAAAACATCACACAAGACCACTGTTGTGGTATCCACAATGCATGCTCTCTACTCCAGGTTAATCGCAGGCGACAGTGAGTTGCGGTAAGTGGAATACATCTGACAGGCCTACGAGCATGTAGACCAATGTTCCCTAAGCGTCTGTACACGGTCTGCTTTGAAACTGTCGTACCGGTAGCTGAAGAGAGCTGACGAGACAGGTCTGATCCTGCGCTCCATATTTTTCTTTTTGCAGTAACTGCCAAATACCGGTCCTCATTCGGCGTTGTAACTCGGGGGCAATCTGTGCTGTAACATCTACTCACATTACCGTCATCTTGGAATCGTCGCCAAAGCCTGGAGATGACACTCTGGGCAATTCCAAGTTCCTCGGATACGTCCAGCTGGGTACGTCTACATTCCAGTCGTCTAATAATTCTACCACGTAAAAAATCATCCAAATGCTTCCTTTGTGCCATAACTATGCGGTTATTGCATTGAAAGGCTTTTAAAGCGCTTGTGAACAATTTTACTTCTTTGCCACCATTCCTTATATACCCCTCTCTTACACTCTCGTCATTGTGACGTACTATCCGCGCCATCTAGTGGTTTCCTGTAATTTGCATATTCTTCTTCAAGATGTGTGTGTGATAATTCTACAAGTGAAATTTTTATTTTAGAGTTAAATTTTTGTGTGATTCTAAATTATCCTTAATTTATGGACATGAGTGTATATCTTTGGTCGGATTCCATGATCGTCTTGGCATGGCTTCGAAAAGAACCGATAGACTTAAAAACCTTTGTTCAAAATAGAGTTGTCATGATACAAGAACTGTATCCTAATCAGCTATGGAGACACGTACCATCTGATCAAAATCCCGCAGACTTAGTCTCCCGAGGAATCGATCCTGATAAACTTTTGCAACAAAAATTATGTTTTAATGGACCAACATTTTATTCAGGTGATGACTATCCCAATCGAAACTAGATGAATATAATTCAGAACTGAAAAACTCTGCTAATGAACATTTTGAGAACTATCAATCGGTGCTTAATATTCATGTTAATGTGATTTTTTAAACGATCTACTTAATCTGAGCAATAATTATACAACTATTTTATGTGTATTGAGTTTTATTTTCAGGTTCGTGGAAAATTTAAAGGGTATAAGTAGAGTAACTGGTCTACTCACAACAAAAGAATTTGAAAAAGCTGAAACCTTTCTGGTAAAAAAGGTTCAAGAGCAAGAATTTTCCAGTGACATTAACAATCTTAAAAGTAAGGGAAGTATGCAACCAAACAGTAAGTTAAAGACGTTGAATCCCTTTTAAGATGACAATGGTGTCGAGGACGATTATATATATATATATATATATATATATATATATATATATATATATATATATATATATATATATATCAGAGTTTGGTTTTAATAAAAAGCACCAGATAATTTTACCAAAAAATAATAAATTAACTTTAATAGTAATAGAATATTTTCATAAGAAATATTTTTATATACATGTCTGAACTGTATCTTTGCTTAATCATATTCGGGAAAAATTTTGGCCGTTAAATGGTCGGTCAATGTGCAGAAAAATTGTATATAAATGTATTGTATGTTTTAAAGTAAAACCAATTGTGTCAAATCTAATTATGGGTAATTTGCCAAAAGAGAGGTTTATTACTGATTATCCATTTAATTGTTCAGGAGTAGATTTCTCTGAACCTTTTTTCATTAAAAATAAAGGACAACGTAAAAGAAATTTGTTTAAAGTGTATATTTGTATTTTTGTGTGTTTTGTGTTTAAAGGGGTACATATTGAGTAAGTATTAGATTTAACATCCCAAGCATTCATTGCCGCGTCGAAAAGGTTCATGGCTCGAAGAGGCAAATGTTCAAAACCGTTTTCGGAGAACGGTAAAAATTTCGTCAATGAAATTAAAAAACTTCTTGAAAAGTACGTTAAATTAGCTAATTACTTAGCAGCAGAGGGGATAGAGTGGAAATTTATTCCCTCGAGGTCGCCCAATTTTGGAGGCCTTTGGGAAGTGGCCATAAAGTCATGTAAATATCTCTTAAAAAGATATGTGAATGGAATTAATTTAACGTACGGGGAACTACTGACGGTCACTGTACAAATTGAGGGAATTTTAAATTCTCGACCGCTTTGCCCTTTATGGAACAATGATGATGATTTCCAAGTGCTAACACCAGCACATTTTTTAATTAATAGGTCTTTAAATTCGCTAGAGAAGAGCCTAATTTGACAAAATGTAGAGAGTCATCTCAAAAGGTGGCAAAAAATAACTAAGATAGTTCAATTAATTTGGAAATTTTGGAGTCAAAATTACTTAAATCAATTACAACAACGGGGAAAATGGATGTTTGAAAAAAATTTTTAAATTTGGAGACTTGGTTTTAATAATTGAAGAAAATTTATCAACCTATAAATGAGCATTAGGTAGAATCGTAGAATTATATTATGGCGAAGATAAAAAAGTTTGTGTTGTTAAAATTAAAACTCAGTATAGTACATGCAAACGAGCCATATCAAAAATTTGTATTTTACCAATGGAAAATCCTTAAATATAATTTGAATTTTTCATTTAGTGTACTTTTGATGGTGTGTAAATTTGGCTCATTGTTAGTAAAGTGATTTTGTATGTGTAAAAAAAAATTATTATTTGAAATCATGCATTTAGTGATTTATGTAATTTTGTTTTTTGAGAATTTTCGAGTGTTGAATGTGTAAAGTGTTCTAGATGTAACAAATATGAATGTTAATTTAGTAACAATGATTGCATGGTTAAACCAGTGCAATGTGGGACTGATTGTTAGCTCTGTTAATGAACAGCGCCCTCTAGATGATTGTATAAAAACTTTAATGTGTGTGCAACAATAACTCCGAGATTGATTTGATTTAATTTGATTTATTATTAACGTCGCACTGTTTAAGCTACACGAGGGCTTTTGGCGACGGACCACGTAATTTTGAACCATGGTCAAGTGACGTGGACGACACCTGAGCTGGCACCCCCCTCTCCTAACTACCACACCACACCAATGGGAGGACGTTTCAGCTCTCGACAGATTTATCGTGCATCGCTGCCCTACACGGCGGGTCTTTAGTGGTACTGGGCTCGAACTCGTGACAAGGCAAGCCACGGTCCGATACCTATACCACTCGGCTACCGCGGCCATACAATAACTCCGAGAGAGGTAGTGTACGGAGTAGAGAAATTAAAAGTGAAAGTCCACTGCTAGTGTTCATTTGTGTAGAGTCAAAACAAATGTATTAAAATATGTAAATTAACCCTAGAGCATATATGCTTTGGCATCTAGGAAGTTTTCTAAAATAGTTGTTTTTAATGCTAAGGTGTTTTTGATATTCTGTGTTGCAAAAAAGAATTATTATAAAATTTTGTTTTTAAAAAGTGCTTCAATTTTCTTCTTTTTTTGATTTTTGTATTACAGATTTTTACCCAAGTATAAGAAAATACCAAAAAGGGTTTTTTTTATTTAGTTTGTATTTTATAACACAATTGCCATAATATACAACCAATTATAATTTTTTTTAAGAGTCAAAAATAAATATAATTTTAAAAAAAATTACAAGAAATTCTTAAGGAAAAGTATAAATTTTCTTCCAAACATTTTCCATCACGCATTTATTATTAATTAATGGGTTTTCTTCTTTTCATATGTAACTATGTCGGGGTCAAAACTTTCAAAGCTTTTTTTTCTCGTATTTTGAAAGCACTCGATTGAGCTGGAATTTTATATACAGGATCATTTTGGATGGTAATTCGACAATTTAATTATAATTAATAAAAATGAGTTGATTAAAACTGATTATTCAAAGAATTACAGATGCAGCCTTCTTGGCATCATTTTTGGCGACTTAGTGACCATTTTAGCGATTTGTGTCAAAACCTTAAAATAATTTATTTTCTCACACTTTAAAAGTGCTCAATTGAGATGAAATTTTCTATACACGACTGTTTTGGGTGACAATACAATAATTTAATTATAATTAATAAAAATAAATTTACTACTAATAATTATCCGAAGAGTTACAGATATAGCCACGTTGGCATAATTTTTGGCGATTTAGCGACTATTTTGGTGATTTAGGACAAAATTTTAAAAGTTTTTTTCTCACATTTTAAAGCGCTTAGTTGTGCTGAAATTTTATGTACACGATTATTTTGGATGACAATATGATAGTTTAACTATAATTAATAAAAATTGATTAAAAGTAGCTATTTAAAGAATTAAATTTTGTTAATAGTTTCAATTGCTTACAACATGTAACAGTTGAATGTTGAAACCAGCAAATTAATCTATCCCATCGAATAATTAAATTAATAAAACGAAAAGTTGTGTAAATTCAGTTTAATTCAACACTCCGTTTCACTCTTAAAATTTAAGGTATAAAAAGTTATTTTACATTAAGTATGAAGTTTAAAAGAAAACCCATGCAAAAAGGTCATTTTTAAAGGTGTTAATTTTATTACTTTTATTCTGTAAATCGTACAAATGAGAATACTTTTAGACTTTTATTATGAGCTTATTATCATTATTGTTGCTGTTGTTGTTGTTGTTGCACGCCACCATTGGTCAGCAGTGCTATACCAGGTCCGTGACATCGTATACTTTCAGAAAGTCCAACACCAGCAAGGGATCGTCTGCTAAAATCCTGCTTGGTGAGCCCTAGGCATTCGAGGATGTGAGCAGGCGTGGCCGGCTCAAAACAACAGTTCGTGTACATTTCAAAGCTCTTGCATCCTTCGGAAAATCTCATTGATTTGATATGGGCACTTCGAAAGCGGGCTGGAAGAGTTTGATCCTGTCTTGTAAAACCGTGAGTCAGAGAGCCTCCAGGACGAGAACACGGATACCAATGAAACTCTGGGTGGGCGGATGGGGGTAATCCAAGCGGTCTTATTCTGGTATTTAGTTCTAGAGAAAATCTCAAAAAAGGCGAGGGGTGATGACGACTCTGGTACCTCGCAAGCGCCAGCCTTGGCCAAAGTGTCCTCAATCTCATTTCCCTCTAGATCAATGTGAGAGGGAATCCATGGCAAATGAATTTGATGCGATGTGAAAAGACGTTTTAACTTGATGAGTATTGACACTCCAACATTATCTCTAACATTTTGCCAATTGGACAATTGCTGTATTGCACTTCTACTATCAGACAGTATCCAAATCTCTTTTTCATTTGGAAGAGATGCATCAGAACCAAGGGCCTCATCAATGGCTATTAGCTCACTGCGAAAAACCGAGCAACCGTCTGGATTTCTCCTCTGGATTCTTAAGATATGATCTTGCGATTTGATGTAAATTCTTCTGCCAGATCGATAATAATCGTCTCTACTGCCATCCGTATAAACCTGAAGGGCGTCAATTGGTATATATCCAATTCTCTCTAGAGCTAATTGCTTTAGATAGGCAGGAAGGCCTGCTTGTTTCTTCACGTGTACTGGTAATTCTGGATGGAAGAAGACCCCGTCAAGATCAACCGCTGGGTCAAGACATTGTGATAGGTGATGATGTTCGACGTCACCAATGGTAAGGTTAAAAGAGACCATTTGGCTGAAGGGACTGTTTTTCCTGAATCTCTGGTTATTACACCAATCTCTGAAGTAAGCTGAAGTAGGATTTCGAGAATCAGACTTCTGAGTTGTGAGGACCCCCCTGGGTTCCACCCTGTACACTAAGATTAAATTGAGGCAAAGAATTACCAGACGCCATTTTTAGAATAACAAATTATATTTATTCAATTGATTCAATGAGCAACCTTCTAAATACAAATATTAAACAATATGTCTACGTCAAAGGGATTTACCTTTAATATTACTTTAAATCATAAAATATGATATTAATCAACTACTAAGCTCAATATCGAACGGGTTTACTGCAGTGTTTCTCAAACTGTGGGGCGCGAGCATATTGAAAATAAAAGGATTGAATAATAATTTTTTGGAATGAAGTAAAACAAAATGCTTTCTGACATAATAAAAAATACACATTTACACTGATATAATTTATTTTTATCATCTGGTGATCATCAAAAATAAAAGATTCCACTTCAAACGGTCACTAACCATCTTTGATCCTATTACCAAATTAAAAAATATTTTGTTTGCTTTGCTGTAATCCCACGATGAAAGATTTTTTTTATTACGTCTCTTTTAACCTAAAATATTACTTTAGCTGACCTTCGAACTTACTGGTATGGTTATCTCCGTCGTTTTTTTTGGGGAAATTGTAAATAATATATTTCTGATTCGCCTTTTTCCATGTGGAAGAGTTTTATGATATATGGATAAGCATATTGAGCACTTTGAAGAATTATTTGGCCAAGATTTATTTTTGAGTAATTTGAAACATATAATGCATAATGAAAAACGTTTTACAAAATTATTGCTTAGAACACATGTTACACTTTTCCCATGAACAATTTTGTGGTTTTGATTGCAGTTTTGTGCGACTTATTATGGTTTATAAATGTAAATGAGCAGAATATTTAAAAAAATGGGCATCTGTGATTCCTATTGAAAGAAGTTGAAACTGATCGAGCTATTGAAGAACCTTCTGAAATAATGCATATTAATCAAGATAACGAAAGTAAATATCAGAAAAGCGTTAGACATGAAACGTTTGAGTTTATTTGAAATTTTCAAATGCTGCCTAAAGATCTCTATGAAGAAAACCATGAAGCCATAATGTAGCACTTCGCCTTGTCAAAAAGACACAAGGAAGAAAAAGTTCAAAATGCTATTTGTAGATCATCAAATTACAGAAAACTACAAAAAAGTGAACAAAATATGTTAGTTTTGCTGTGGAAAATAACGTTCCTGTGTTAGCGAAAAGTGTCTGTGTGTGTGATTTACGTCCTTTATTAAGGACATGCACATTTGCAACATTTTCCTTAGTTTTATTGGATTTTGTCTCAAATTTTCAAAGAAAAATTGAAAAGTTCTTGAAAGTAGGTAAGTATATTTTCTCTTAATTAAATTATTCACTGGAATTGTGATTTTTATCGTGTATAGTAAAAATAATTATAAAATAAATTATAGTTTTAAAACAAACAAAAAACGCGCTTTTATAGTGAATCGAACTAAAAAGTCAAAAAAAAAATGAATATATATTACTTAAAAGTAACATATACAAAATTTAATACTTATCTTGTTCATTTGTACGGCTTATAATTATGATCGTATTGTAGCTTTAGTGCCAAAGTGCATTATTATTGCATTCAATACATTATTATTTTTAGGGGGGTGCGATAAAAATTATGATTGAAAATTGGGTCGACAGTAGTGAAAGTTTGAGAGCCACTGGTTTACCGGAATACAAGGACCGAGAAATATACGCAACTTGAATTACTTGCATTCATTAACTTTGTACTAATTTTATTATATATTAACTCTTATGGTCAGATAAACGAAGTTATAAATATCACCTGGCTATAATGTCGTTATCTCCAGGTAGATCAATCCTTCCAATGATATTTTGCTGACTAATAACAGTAAGACTCTAATCACGCAATCCACTTGAATCTTCTTAACTTCGTCACTACTTCTCTTGGTTCGATAGCCTTCTATCTGCTAACTTACAACGCTCTCCTTATATACCTTAATTCATTTGCATATCCCATTTTCTTCTTTTAGAGCTGGTTGGAAATATACACGAATTTACAATCCCCAAAGACGCCTAAGAGTATTAGTGTTAAGGTGCAGTATAGATTCGTCACAACCCCTCCAACAAGAAAACGGGATTTATCCGAAGGTCTAAACTGGCCTGAAATAAATTACGTAACGATATTCTAAAAAAATTTAATTTTTAGTCTTTAAGAATTTAATATACCTAACTATCTGACACTTTAAGATGTTTCCTACGCTAAGGGAAAGAAAAGAATGAAGACCACAAGCTCCGTTTTAAATTGCTTATTATTTGTCGTAAACATTTACAGGCGTAGAATTCCTTACAGCACACCCAATACCGGCTATGGACCGAGGAAAAAACCACAAGTGTGGAAAAACTGGCCGTGTGCTTTACTTAACTACTTAAACATTAATATTTTTGACTTACAGACGAATCGTAGTTTTCTATACAATAATCAGGGTCAGCTACCCTGAAATGAGAACTCTTTTAATAACATTTTATAAGAAAAAACACATGAACATTATGCACAAATACATTTTCACATTTCACACATCCTTTTGTAATACATAAATTAATACATCTGGCTCCTTAAAAAAAACTCCCATACCATGCGTTCTGCGCTTGTTAATGTTATTGTTAGCGTTGCCTAACTACGCCACGTTCCAAGACACCAGATGTGAATTAAAAATATATATATACATATACATACAATTTACAATATATATAACAAACAATGCTAGATATTCCCGCAGAACCTTCAAGTCAGAAATTGCAAACAATGTCCACAAACAATTGTTTCCACATTTTGAAAAAAAAATTAATATACTAGAGTTCATTTTTCTGACTTGAAAAATGCACATAACTTAGTATTAACTCTTGTACATATAAAATATTTTTAAAAAATCTTGACTTGGTTATGCAAAAACACCTGACTGCTTGTCAGCAAGAAAACGAAAAAGGACAATACAACCTGATTCTTTTTTCTATTTCTTCTATGTGCTCCTATCTGCCGGATCTTCGTCTAAGGCTTCCATGTTGAGGTTCCTTCTCCTGAGGCTGTTCTGTGGTAGACTGTCGATCCCAGTACTCCTTTGCTTCTCTGGTAGTCCTTCGGGCTCCTTGAAGCGGCTCCTTAGGTAATACGGGCAAGGTCTCACTGTTGGTTTCTTTCTAGACCGGACTGGCCTCCCCTCAGCTGCACTGTGTCCTTTGCTACCTGTTGTCCTGGTCCCTCGGGCCTATCAGACTGCACTCTTGCTTCTCGCCTGCTCTCCTCTTTAGTTGGACTGCACCTCCTCATCTGTCCTTCAATTGATGTTCCTGGAAGTATCTCAGGTCCCCGTGAAGGGTGTTTATTAGTGTTCTGCCTGATACTTCTATGAGCTCTAAAAGATATTGATGTTGGAACCCCTCTCTTTAGCCCCTGTGGTAGTACAGGCGCTTTTCTTCAATTCGCTTCGTAGTCAGACCCTTGAAGAGATCGCCTCCTGCATATTTTGGGCCGCTTTCTATCGTACCTCTCCGATGTCTCAGTCGACATTACTGGTCTACTGCGTTTAACTCTCAGATCCTCCAATCCGGCATTTCCCTTATTCGATTTACAACTCTTATTCTCATTACCCGAGGGTTTTCTAGAACGTCTGGATTTTCCCGAGTTCGACCTATTAGACCAATTACTAGATCACTTTCCCTCATATAGTGTCTCATTAAAACTATCAAAACTGTTTGTGTCCGAATGTCTTGGATGATAAATCCGCACTTGGTCAATATTTACTGTGACCCTTCTTCCTCTTTTCCAAAAGGTCAAATTGTTGTTCTGAACTTCCAACACTCTGTAGGGCCCTTCAAATTTAGCCATAAATTTTCCTACAACTCTCCTGCCCGCTGCACTAATAAAATGAGTTTGTACCAAAACTAGATCATTGACTTTGATGTTAACCGCTCTCCTTTTTCGATTATAATATTTCTCCCACGTCTTATGTTGTCTCTGCATATTCTTCCTCGCCTCATCAAACAATTTTTCAATACTGCCTCCCACATATTCTGCACCATCCGTTACTTGTACTAATTTACTAAAAGGCGTTATAATTTTTCTACCTAAGAATAATTCAGCCGGAGTTTTACCCGTAGTTTCATTAACTGCTGTGCGTAACGTGAAAGAAAACTCATGGAGGAATCGGTCCCAGTTATCGTGATTTTCCTCTACAAAACTAGCAATCATCTGCACTAAAGTGCGGTTTACTCTTTTTCCGTTAAATTAGCCTGCGGCCGATATGTTACAGTTTTAATATGTTTTATGTCCAACCTGCGACTTAAGTGTTCGAAGACATCGGATATAAATTGGGGACCATTATCACTAATCAAATAAATAGGAACTCCATATCGTGAAATATAATTTTCAAAAAGGGCCTTAGCTATGGCCTAGGCTGAAGCTTTTCGTAAAGGTATAAGCTCACTCCACTTAGTGAAGTGGTCAGTTATTACCAATATAAATCTATATCTTTCGGGTCGGGATGCTGGGTAGGGGCTAATAAGTCTAACGTCACTATTTCATTGAGGTAATTAGATACTATCGGAATTAATCGACCAGCTGGTAGCGCGTTTTTATAATTAAATTTTTAACACCGGTCACAGGTTGATACATATTTAAATTTAAATATATATTTCCTCATATACGGAAAATAACACGTATCACGTCATTCTAAATACGCCTTTTTCTTTCCTAAATGGTCTGCTAATGGTTGATCGTGAAATTCGTTCATTATTGCTTCGCGAAGAGATTGAGGAATGTATACTCTGAGTTCCCCAAGAGTTGTACAATACTTCGCGTAAAAGAGTAAACCATCAATTAACTTAAAATCCTGGGACCAATCCTCGCATACAGTTGCATTGATTGAACCATCGTCCGGATTTTCCAAATAACGATAGATGTGCCCTAACTCAGGATCTTCCCGTTGTTCTTGAATTAATTGTTCCCTAAAGTTTAAAGCTAAGGCTCGAAGAGCCGCGTACGAAATTTGTGATCCTTCCACATTGTCCACCGGATTCCTAGATAGTACGTCCGCGACAACGTTCTGGGTACCAGGCCGATGCTTCCATTCAATGTTGAACTCCGATAGCTTAAGCGCTCATTTAATCATTCCACTAGATCAGTGCTTCTCAAACTTTCAATACTGGCGCCCCCCTTTTCAATCACAATTTTTATCGCGCCCCCCCTTATACATAATAATTTACTGAATGCAATAATAATGCACTTTTACGATAAAGCAACAATATTTATTATAAACCGTACAAATTCATGACATAAGTATTAAATTTTGTATATGTTACTTTTAAGCAAAAAAAAGTTAAGTAATAGGATAATTATTAAGTTATTTTTCCTTTCTCCAATTTTTAAATTGGAACATATTACAAAATGCGGTGGTTGCTTAGAAGACAAAATATAGATATCAGTTAAATATAGAAAATGAACTCAGAGGGTCAATTTCTTACCTTAAAACTCCTTTCAAAAACTTTGCTCTGTAAGACAAGCCCATGTAAATAGCTAATAATTATTAAACTTGTTCTTAATTTAGTATTAATTAATTAGTCATAAAATACTCTGTGCACCACTCATACATTAAAAGCAGTGTTTCTCGAACTTTCAATACTGGCGACCCAATTTTCAATCATAATTTTTGTCTCGCCCCCCTGTACAACAATAATGTATTTACTGCAATAAAAATGCACTTTGAGAGATAGACGCTAAAGTTACAATACGATCTTAATTATAAGCCGTACAAATTAATACGATAAGTATATTAAATTTTGTGTATATGTAACTTTTAAGTAATATACACTGGTGTGCAAAAATTAAGGACGAAGTCGAAAAATTAGCATATCAGCTGAACGAAGAGGCAGAGCGGACAGAAAGACCAATCAGAAGATTAAGTAAGGTGATGTACGGTAGCACATGCGCAGATATGCAGGTAGACGTAATGGGGGATTGTCTGAGTAGTATAAAGCATGTTGTCGGTGTAAGATCAGTATTTCTGGCAAAGAGATTGCACGCCGTATAGCAGTTAAAATCACACCGAGTTGCTGCCTCAGCGAGAAATGGCGAATAATCAATCTGTTAGACGACATCTGGATGCTTTTACCCGAGGTCGAATCATTGGGAAGTTGAAGGAAGGCCGCAGTGTGACAAGTGTGGCTGCAGAGTTCGGAATTGCTCACAGCATCGTTTCACGACTTTGGAGACAATTTCAAACTACACGAACCGGGGGGTTCAGTAGTGGTCGTCCACGAGGAACCACACCCGCAGATGACCGGTACATTGTCTTACAGGCCAGAAGAAACAGGCGGCAGACAGTGGGAGAAATCGCTAGACACACGACACAGGCGACTGGACGACCGATATCGCGTTTAACCGTGGCCAGAAGACTGCACGGTGGTGGTCTGTTTGCACGACGCCCTG
Organism: Trichonephila clavipes; assembly: GCA_019973935.1. Lineage (NCBI taxonomy): Eukaryota > Metazoa > Arthropoda > Arachnida > Araneae > Nephilidae > Trichonephila > Trichonephila clavipes. Next base: position 224,566 of record BMAU01017396.1, on the reverse strand, counting down.
TACGGTGTGTACCTTTAACGCCTGCCCATCGGAGAAGGCGTTCTCTGTGGTGCCGGGAACACTGGAATTGGAAAGACAATGAATGGGGACGAGTACTCTTTACAGATGAGAGCAGATTCAGTTTGAGTAGCGATTCTCATCGCATACACATCTGGAGAGAGCGGAGAAGCCGCAATCATCCCTCGAACATCATTGAAAGGGACAGGTATGGAGGTCGCGGTGTTCTCGTTTGGGGAGGCATCATGCTTGGTAGTCGTACAGACCTTCACATCTTCGACGCAGGTTCAGTCAACGGGACCCGTTATTGTAACGAGATTCTTCTTCCATATGTGCATCTTTTTAGAGGCGCTATGGGTCTGCAGTTCCTTTTCATGGACGACAATGCACCATGTAATCGCACAGTAGCTGCCGAACAGCTCTTAGAGAGTGAGGATATTGAACGTATGGATTGGCCGGCACGATCTCCGGATCTCAATCCCATCGAGCATGTATGGGATTTTCTAGGCAGACGCTTGGCAGATCGTACCTTACCACCAGTAACGATTCGGGAGCTTCGATTGGCGCTGCAAGACGAATGGGCAGCAATGCCTCAACAACTCATTGACACCCTCATTCTCAGCATGGACAGATGCTGTGAAGATGCTGTCAGGGGAGATCATATCCCCTACTAAAGACCGGATGTTTCTTGCTGGACACCCATCACAGGGATGTTTCTGCCTTCAGTCGCATTGCGCTCCATGCTACTTTTTCAATCAAGCTTCTTTTTATCCCTCTGATTTCTCTTTTAGTAAGTGTTGCTTACATTACACATGTCCTTACGTATTGGGGATCTTACGGTATTAAATGTGTTGATTTGGAAAGCTTTTGTACAAAATTATATTGAAAAAACCATCTCGTCCTTAATTTTTGCACACCAGTGTATATTTTAAGAAAATTACTTAAAATATATATTACTTAGAATTATGTTATTTTTCTTTCTCTAATTTTTAAATTGGAACAGATCGCAAAATGATGTATTTAATTAAAGATTTATTTCCTTCAGCATTCATTTCTCAAAGTACAAATGTCATTAGAAAAATAGTCTAGTCAATGTCGCTCTCTATCACATCCATCACATCTGGCATTATAGGGTACGTTTGCGTGAGTCTGGGCAACCTATCGGACGTCTGTGCAAAACATGTAAAAATGCTTTTCCTCGTACAATTCTAGTCAGTTGTGGTCGACTCGATACTCCTATAGCTACCGAATCTAGCTTGAATGTACATTTTTTTAAATTTCCACGTTAATTGTAATTCACGGTAATTAAGTATTTACGGCAGTAGATTAAAACAATATCATACATACATTTTTAAGTCGTAAGCAAACATTCGACCATACTAAAGAATCAACAAGTACACAGACGAACGAGCATGGTTCCGAAAATTAAATCAAGGCGATCTTCTCAAAAATACTTAAATTTTGGATTTACCACTACTGAAGTAAATGATGGAAAAAAATCCCCAGCTCGATATGTGTTAAAACTTACAAATATGTAGAACAACATGTGAAAGTTGTTTTTAAAACATGTAAACTCATTTAACTATGTTGGCAAAGAATTTTAAAAGTATTTTCTGGATGAGGACAGCTTGGTAGCAAGTTACGAGTGGATTAGGGATCTATTTCAAGATACTCCAGAAAGGCTCTCAACTTTCGAAGAAGAAATCTTCATAGATTTCACATCCAGTGGAAAATTAAAAGGCAATTTTGTAATAAATCGTTCTTTGAATTTGGGGTAGAGGTGGATGAGGAATTATCTGTACTGAAAACAAAAGCACTTCATATACTATTACCATTTTCAACATCCTACCTTTTTCAAACCGGATTTTCTGCAGTGGATGCCTTGAAGACAAAATATAGATCTCAGCTAAATATAGAAAAATAAGTCTTTAAGTGTCAATTTCTGATATTAAACCTTCTTTTGAAAAACTTCCCTCTACAAGACAAGCCCGTGGAAGTCCCTAATAATTATTAAACTTGTTCTTAATTTAGTAATAAGATTGATTGATTGAATATTAACATCGCACTGTTCAGCTACACGAGGGCTTTTGACGACGGACCACGTAATTTTGAACCATGGTCAAGTGACGTGGATGACACCTGAGCTGGCACCCCTCTCTCCTAACTACCACACCACACCAACGGGAAAACGTTTCAACTCTCAACAGATTTAACGTGCATCGCTGCCCTACACGGCGGGTCTTTAGTGGTACTGGGCTCGAACTCGTGACAAGGCAAGCCACGATCCGATACCTATACCACTCGGCTACCGCGGCCAAATTCAGTAATAAGAAATTATTTATAAAATACCTTCTTCAGTACTGATACATCAAACGTATACTGGCTGAAACACCGACTCTTCGCACGAGTTCATTTTTTAAAAAAATAAAACATTATTCTTGATATAATAGCTGAACTGTAAGGAGAGTAAAACTGTGTGCACGACATTGTATACAAAAGTGTAAAATGATTTTTATTCTTAGATAAATGCTATAATTGTAAATAACTGTTTAAAAGAACTGTAATTTTAAACCTCACAGAATTAGCATTTAGAATTAATGTTAAATTATGAAAAAGAATATAAAATTCCGATGAAGAATAATTGTGTTACTTTTTAACATTTAAAGCGTGAAGACTTCAAAATGTTTTAACCCGGGAGCAGGCGCGTACTCGATACTAACATTAATGGTAGTGCGGGGGGACTCAGTCACCCCAATCATTTGTTTAGAATTATTTTTACTGTACACGATACAAATCGGAATTCTAGGGAATATTTTAATTTATAGAAAGCATACTTACCTTCTTTCAAGGACTATTCAATTCTTTGATGATTTGAGAAAAAATCCAATAAAACTGAACTAAAATGATTCAAAAGTACAAGACCATAATAAAGGACGCAAATCAGACACTTTTCAATTATCCTACAGAAATGTTAAACCAATCAATTCTTTTCCAAATATCGCAAAACTCAATTATTTACAATTTCCCTAAGCGAAAAGCAAACGCATAAAAGATGGGAGGGAACTAATATTGATAATGACCATATCATTAGATTGAAGGTCAATCAAATGATTAGCAAACGTACTATGCAGCCTGGCTGAAAAGTGAATCATGACTTCCTTTTCTTTTTCTACAACTAATGTACAGTATTTCAGTAATAATTACAGTGGTGAATATTGTTTATCTTCTTAGAATTTTTCTCAGGGTCTGTGGGTTTCTTTTTTTCTTTTAACGAGTAATATTTTATGTTAAAACGTAATAAAAAAATCTCTCATTGAGGAAATACAGCAAATAAAACAAAATGTTTTTTTTTTCTTTCATTTGGTTTTGGGATCAAAGATAGCTATTTGATGACGGAAAAAAGCCAGATAATAAACATAAATTATGTCAGTGTTGTTGTGTGTATTTTTTTTTATTATGGAAGAAAGCATTTTGTTTTACTTCTCTTTCCGGTTATTCTTTTAAAAAAAAATCTTTAAATTTTCGATACGCTCGCGCCCCCCAGGGGGCGCGCCCCACACTTTGAGAAACACTGCACTAAGTAAATTTTTCCCATTGGTAAGTTTTGTTAACGCAGCATGATCCGTTATGACCTTCACCGGCAGTACACCAAAATAAGTGCGAAACTTATTCAACGCCCATATCACCGCCAGACTCTCACGTTCCGTAACTGTGTAATTTCTTTCGACCTTGTTCAGGGTTCGAGACGCAAATGCAATAGGTCTTTGATTCAACACAGCGCCAATTCCGACCCCACTAGCATCCGTAAATAAGTTAAATTTTTCCTGAAAATTCGGCAATTGTAAAACTGGCGCCTCTGTTAATGCTCGCTTAACTTTATCAAAAGAATCCCGTGCTTCCGTCGACCAATTAAATTTCACCCCCTTTTTCTTTAATCTATGTAATGGTTCACATATATCTGCAGAATTTGGAATAAATTTTTGGTACCAACTAGCCATCCCTAAAAATTTCGATACTTCCTTATTGTTTTTAGGTGGCTTCATTTCCATGATCGCCTTGACCTTGTTATCATCGGTTTTAATTCCGTCCTTACTAATTATTAGTCCTAAATATTTCAATTTGTCACGTGCAAAGTGACATTTGTTTTTATTTAATGTTAGACCTGCGTCTCGCAACAATGTAAAGACCTGATTTAAATGATCTACGTGTTCAGTAAATGATGGGGACGTGATAATGACGTCATCCATATTACAACTGACAAAACGCCGTAAAACAGGTTTAAGTATAATGTCAATGGCCTTTTGAAAATTTGGCGCAGCCCCTGAAAGGCCAAATGGCATGCGGTTAAACACAAAAGTGCCATTTCACGTAATCAACGCGGTTTTCTCGATATCTCTAGGATTTATGGCCAATTGAAAGTAACCCGATTTTAAATCAAGGGTTGACATAATAGTCGTATAAGGGATGTTTATGATTAGGTCATCTATCAACGGTAATGGATATCTCGGATACTTAGTTGTCGCATTGAGTTTGTGATAGTCAATCGCGAATCGATACGCCTCTGGAGAATCTGGAGGAAGGCCATTATTTTTGCGTGTTAATACTACAGGGGACGCGTATGGTGATTGAATAGGCCGAAATGTACACTCCGGTAACATTTTCTCAATGTGATAGTCGATTATTCCCTGTTTGGCTCTATCATAACGATAGGGTCTTGATACTACTGGCCCCTGGTCTCCAGTATCGATTTCATGATATAATACGTACATGAGTTAACCCAGGCTGGTCTAAAAATAGCCCTTTAAAACGATTAAATAAATTCTGTAATTTCTGTTTTTGCCTTTCACCCAGCTTTGTATCGGATAGATCGATCTCGAACGGCTTTCCCACTATTGGCAACGGTTTAATTTGGTCATCTGGAATGACCAAAGAATTCTGATCGAAATCTAAAGTTAATCTGGAGTCTTTCATAAAATTGATTCCAAAAATGCATTGGTACTGCATATTATCAAGAATATGAAATTCTCAGATTTTCTTAAAATCTCGGATCCGGATCTGCAATTCAACCCGACCTAAGTGACAACACTTAGGTCGACACTTCTTGGGCCGTCACTACTCTGTCTTTAGTCTTTTGACGTTGTCGATATCAAAAGTATCTGCGGTAGACCTCTTCGGATATAAATGATTTTTCCGCTCCTGTGTCCCACATGGCTGTGATGAACGTTTCGTTCAAAAGAATGGGAACATAAGGAAGATCTACGGGTGTCAACCTTAATGAGGAAATCCTAATAGTACGTCGTTCTATATCCGGAGGATTTGCTGTACTGTGCGATCGATCACCCCCAAACTCGCACCTATCGTTTAAAAGTTTAAGTACCTGTTTTGACCATTCTGACCCATAAAAGCACCGTTCCTCGAGCCACCCTGTTGACCACCGTGATTATTGAATCTATGATCAGATTCATCATTTCGACGTCGACTATCGAACCTGAGATTATCACCAACACCTTGACCTCCATATCTGTTGTATTCCCTATGCTGTCGGCTAGTTTCATGGTATCGGTTGTTAACTCTGGTATCCCGCCAATTCTCCTGCCTATTCCTGTTTGTGAATTGATTATTCGCGCTATGAGTTGTGTTTCGGAAATCTTGACTCGGACCCCTGGTCATTCTATTTAGAAACCTCTCCTCGTACTTATCAATTAACTGTAGAAGACTAGATGTAGTCTGCGGGTGTCGCACCTCCATATAATCCAAAAGTTGAGGTTCTAAATGACTGACAATATGATCAAGAAGTTTTTCTTCGGCCATGTCTAGTTTTAACAGTTTGTATATCTTTAATAATTCATACACATAATCGGAGGGTCTCCGGTTGTGATTTTGGTACGACACATAGAAACGCGTTTCGAGCTCCGACCTATTTCGAACCAACTTTGAATTGCTCCGTCAAAGCTTGTTTTAAGTGCGCGTAGTCTGTCGCCTTTTCCTCTACAACCTTATAACCAGGGCCGGACCGTGACATTTGGGGGCCCTGGGTTAACGATATCTGGGGGCCCCCTAAATAATTAAACTTTTGCCATTTTCCTAAGAAAAATTTTTGTGCGGGTACTTTTAAAATATACGAAATTTAAGGGGTTTTTTAAAAATTTTTCTTTTAAACAATTTAAATACATTATAAACAATAACATAATTTACAAGAAAACCTTTCTACATATTTGTGCAGCAAATTCTTTTATTTGCTCGTCACATTTTAAGTCTTGGGTGAGATCAGTATTAATAGAAAAAAAGTGATAAATAAAATTAAGCCTAATATTTGTCATTGATGTCCTATATTTGTTTTCTATGTAAAACATTTTAGAGAAAACACTCTCTGCTTCACAACGGTGCTGCTGCTTCAATAGGGAGCGTTAGAAAAATCTTTAAAATGGTATAAAAGTTTGGAAAAACGCCAACAAGTTTCTTTTCAAAAATTAAATTGAATATATCTCTACAAGCATAGGACTCTAGCTCAGTTTCTTTTAGATAAGTTTTGCCTCGAATACCTTATTTTACTAAATGTTGGTCTACGTCATCTGAATAGCAATCAATAATAGCGCGTACACTCCAGGTCGATGTTCTCCTTACTTTGATCTTGCAAATCCATCAAAAATTTACATTTCTTACTTTATTCTGCATATACTTGACTTCTTCTATTTAAATCAAAGATTAGCTTATCTAGAGCAACAATAAGCGTGTCTCTTTTGAATTTTTCTGTCCCATACACAGCTTTTTCTGAGGATTTATCTGCAAATTTTGAAATAACCCGTCTCTTGTTCACATCGCTATATTCCGTTTCTACACTAGGACTTAATTTTTTGGCTGCGTCTTGACACTCCTATAGTTTTTATGTGATTCGTGTCGTACATTGCTTACAAACATTTTTAATGACATAATAAACTTATTCCCTTCACAGATGTCCAACTTTTTGTTAACTGAATTAAATCTTTCTAATATTTCTTACCAAAATATAATTTAAATGGCAGTTTCGAGAGTTTTGTTAATTTATTATATAAATTTACTGCCTCTCTCTTTTCGAAAATCAATTTCCTCATTTTTATTGTCACTAAATGTCTTAAGAATATTCTTGACGTTATCATAATTATCTTTCGAGGCTTCAACAGCATAGTAGTGACAAGATAATCTGGTCTGATTTAAACTTTTTAAGGTAAATTTCAGTTTAGTTTCACGATTTAGAAGCTCCCACCTATGGGTCGAAGCAGAAAAGAAAACATATATTTGTTGCACTAAGAGTTCACGATTTCAGTTACAACCTTAACTTATTCTGCACCAACCAGATTAAGAAAATGCGCAGTGCATGGCACATAATTAGCGAATTAATTTTTTTCTTTTAGAAGAGCTTGCACATCATCATATTGACAGCGTTGACAAATGACTATCCCCTACAATTATACAACAACAGTCCATTTGTTTCTAAAAATTCTTGTAGAGAATTAAACAAGTATAAGCCAATGTGTGACTACTAATCTTAATTAACGGAGCACACCTTTCCTACACTTTCCCCCAAAAACAATATCGTAGTACAATAGCAAGTTGGTCAGTGTGGGACAAATCTGATTCTGAATCCATCACAATTGAATAGTACTTTGTGTCTTTGTTGTTTATCTGAGTTGTAATTGTTTTAATGATTTTTTTACCCATGATCTGAATTATTTGCTCATATATTGTTTTTGATAAATACGGTATTAACGATTTTGGTCGTAAATCTCACTGTTCAATAAGTTCACAAATGAATGGATCGAACTCATCTAGCAGTTCCAGGACATCCATAAAATTACCATTATGAGGAGAACCAAAAACTTCCTCAGTACCTCTAAATGCTAAACTTATTATAGCCAAATACTTTACTACTGCAATAACACGTTTGAGGACATTTTGGTAGTATTTTGTATCTTTTCTTAGTTGCTCCTGTAACTGTTTATCTAAAACAGACTTATTTTCTTTTCGTGTCAACCAAACTAACATTGAATTTTTAAGTTGAATAGAATTTTCATGATTTTCTAAACAACTTGTAAATTCTTTCCAATCAGAAAAGCCAGTTGTGTATTGAGAATTTGTTTTAGAAAAATAATTTGCAGGTCAAACAAAAAACACTACTAATACTGATTGAATAACACAGCCAAGATCTTTCCAGCACTTGGCCATTTTAAGTTTTTTAATGAAATGATTGTTCGAAAATGATTTCTTTCGATCTTTGTATTCTCTTACCGAAACAGAATATATATTATTTGGATATTTATTTTGAAAATAACTCATTTCATGTGAGAGGATATAATCAATAAAATTATTACTTAGCGATTAAGGCCACGAATCCACGTCAACGTATTTCTTAAACTCAACATTTTTTAAACACTTTTCTCTCAGGGCATTACTGATGCCCTCTGGCTGAACAATATCATTTTTCAGAAGTTTGCTGGTCATCGAGATCTTGCATATTTTCATCATTAATATTTGTTTGTTGTGTTTCTCCGTTTTCTTTGGCTAAGTTCCTTTCCCTTTCGCTTGCTAATGTATTAGCGTGTTATATTCTTGTTACTTTACTCCATTGTAAGAAAATTTGAAATTTTGACACATTTAATTTTTTCTTTTTCTCGATTTAACAGTAATTTTCTTTTTTCCGCTACTCCACGTTTATAGTTTTTGCCAAACATATTTATATTGTTAACTAAGGACTTGATTTTATACTGAAAATAAATTTAAAAGTTCAGCTCATAAAATTACAATAACACAACCGACTGTGTGCTGAAACTAAAAATATTATAAATTTTTTTTACAAAACAATATAGCATATTTCTGAGATAATTTTTTTAAAAAAGCGTCTAATTTATTTTAAAAAATTAAAAAAAAATCATTGTCTATACTCGCTAAAACCTAAAGCGCTGATGATAATCATTTATTGGCCCATCAGTTTAAAGGGATTTTTTATAAGAATAAATCCTGATCAATTCCTTTTCTCCTGTTCAATTTTGATCTTTTCAGTCCAAATGAATCATTCAATGTATCCTGATGTTGACAGTAATGGTTTTGTTGTACAGTAAAAGCTTAAAAAATACTGATTACCTTTGAAATCCCACCTAACAGATAACATTACCTTTTTTTGATGAATATTGACTCGAGAAGTTTTGCCACCTGGGACAAAAATGCATAATGCCACCCGTCCTCAAAATAAAAAAAAATATTATGGTAAAGGATAAATTGTTCATAGATACACACCTACAAAATCTGAATAGTTCGCACCAACAGAAATTACAAAAACAAACAAAAATTACAAATCTTCCTTTTCTGCGTATAATTCTTTCTGATCAATTTCTTAAAATCCATTTGTTCAGCTAATTCATGTTCGATAGTCAATACAGCTGAATCATTTAATCTCTTAAAGTTGTGAATGGTAAGAATTTGTTAATGAATTTTAATATTGAAGAACTCGTCTCTCCATTTACTACACTTATTTAAAAACAAAGCAAAAATTTTAATGCAGTAGCAAAATTTGAGGAAAATTCTAAAGTTGAAATAAGTTTTATAACTTCAATTGGATTTTTTTTTTTTTTTTTTTGCCTAATAAGATAGAAACTGACACTACCTTATTTGCAAGATCAAGCGCGTTTATACTCACCAATTCCTTATTGGCCAAAATTATTTCTGAATTTTTACACAGTTTTTAGTTATCAAATTTTCAAAGATTTCTTTTAAATCATATCTTTATGTATAAAAATCTTCTGTGCGTGTGTTTGTTACTAAACTCCTCCTAAACGGCTGGACCGATTTCGATGAAATTTTTTGTGTGGGTTCAAGTAAATTCGAGAATGGTTTAGATTCACAATTCTGTCCAATATCGCAATTAGTTAAAAAGATATTAATTAAAAGCATTCAAAAAATACAACTCAACATTCACCTGCATTGTTGTAACAACGCTATTGTTATAAACACACACAAGTAATATAAAAAAAATTTAAAATCAATTCCTACTTAGATCCACCAAGAAAAAAATTTATTTTAGCTATTTTTTATTAAATAGTTGCAATTAATATAAATATGTATATACATATGACAGAATCACAACATTAAGTGGTAATTAATTTTTATTAATTATCATTAAAGTATCGTATTGTCATCCAAAACAATCGTGTATGTAAAATTTCCTTTCAATTGAATGCTTTAACACGTGAGAAAAAAACCTTTTCAAATTTTGACATAAGTCGCCAACTTGGCTGTATTTGTAATTTTTTAAATAATTAGTTTTAATCAATTAATTTTTATTAATTATAATTAAATTATTGTATTGTCATCCAAAATAATCATGTACATTAAATTTCAGCTCAATTGAGCGCTTTAAAATGTATTTTATTAACGAATGAAAATTCCACCAAGATAAATAAATAAATAAACAAGCAAACAAATTAAATATGTATAGAGATCGTGAGCTAATAGTAGGAATTGAAAAAGACGTAAGTTGGCGTCGAAAATTGATTTTCAGCCAAACTGGCCAAACCCGGTCTTTATTGTTAAGAAAATGCAGACGATTCACGCTTTTTAGTGTTTTAATTAATATCTTTTTAAATAAACTTTATGTATGTAATTCTTCTGTGTGTGTGTATGTAACTGAACTCCTCTTAAAGCGGCTGAACCAATTTTGATGAAAGTTTTTGTCTGTTCCTGTAGACTCGAGAATGGTTTAGATTTATAATTCGGTTTAGAAATGTTTATTTACTTAATTTTTTATTTATAAATTGTTGATCTTGGAATGTTTCACATTGGATCCCGCAGACTGCGCTACGATTGCAGTATCGAATATTCAAAAATCTTTTGTTATAATTCAAGTTGGTCCCGAGAGTAGGTGCTGTGATCATATCAAGAAAATATTTTGTCACTTCGTGTTATTATTTTGTTGAAATAAATCGTGTGTTAATTAAATTATTACATTCAGATGTAATTAGTGTTTGAAATTTTATTCAATTTTACTCAAATTTTACTCAAAACGGTCCAGATTGTTAAAGCTTATTCATAAAAATTTGGAATTTTTGAATTTAAGATGTGTGTTCAGGACAACGTCTGTCGGGTCCTCTAGTGTATTGTATAAAAATTGAAAACAATAGCTGTGGGTACTCATTTAATTTAGTCTACAGTCTAAGGTATTAATTACTTGATAAATTGTGCAAAAATAAAAAAAAAGCTATCTTGAATTTTAATTCAGGTTTGTCCACTGGATCATCTAGTGCTTCATAATGCAAATTAATATTTCTTTGTCGAATTCAGTAATGTGGCTGCGTCATCTCAAAGCTAGCAGGGATCACCTCAAAGTCAAAGTTAGTCCCGTCGAACAGTTCTTTTGTATATCAGAGCATTTCGTCAAAAGCCACATCCGATGAAAGATTCTTAAAAAATCATTACGACTTCTTAAGAATTTGATGAATTTTTTAAAATCCTATCGTAAATTTGAAACAAAGAATAAAAAGCCCATATTTTTTGCATTCATTGAAATACTGTACTTACGTATACTTAATATATTTGAAAATGATAATTACATGTCAATACATTCTAACAAAGTAGCTTTTTCTAATTAAAATTATGCCGTCTGAGAATATAACATTTAACTTTTTTCCCCAACAAACCCTAATATAAATCTGTATACAGCGCGCACAAAAGATTGCATATGGGTTTAAATAAATTTGAATTTAAAAAAGGTGTTTTACTTATACAATTTCCAAAGAAAAAATACTTTCTCAAATCTCCTTAATATACAACTAGAAATAAATGACCTTAGTAAATCAATCTTAAAAGAACTAGCACTGATAAAAATACTTAAAGAGTAGACTGTGATACTTAAATAATAATAATAAATACATTATAGTTCTCAGTCTAATAAAGTTCCGTTTTTTGGCTTCCCCAAAAAATATTTTGTCATTTTGAAATATTTTTAATACTATATATTAAAAATATATTATTTTATTATAACACATGCAATTATTAAAAAATATATTTAAAATAATAACAAAATAATATTACTAAATTTATCGCCTTTTAGAGTAAAAGAAGAAAACATTGAAATATCACATTAACTACTGATCTAATTCAAATTTTGAACATTCAGGAATAATTTTAAAAAATGCCTTTCTCGGATACTTTAATCAACGATAACACAATGATTTATAAAAATGTTCTAATACTAACAAAAATATTTCAAAATTTTTCACTTATTGCAAGAAAAAAGGAGAAAAATCTGCAAATACATATTTTATATTGATTTCGCATTCAGTGATTCTCAGAGGGGAAAAATCGAAATTTTTACTATAAGTAACAGACAAATGAACTGCAATTTTTTTTAATACTGAAAACAATAATGATGGTTGTGCAATGATTCGCTCCAAAAACAAAAGTTATCTTACGAGAAAAGATTCGTGCCAACAATATTATTTCATTTAGATCGAAAGAAAAGATTTTAAAATCCATATGCTGTTACAATTGACACATATATGCAAAATAATTTCATTGACAATAAAATAGCCTAGTTTTCATTTAACTCAGTAAGCTTTTTAATTAAAATCGCTGAACAAAGTATTTTATTTTTATAGATTGATTTTTTTTTCATAAAAGCACACACACACAAATACAATAAGTTTTCCCTCCACACTTTATCTTAATAACGTAAAAATACAGTTGTATATCTCCCAATAAGGGACTTAGTGTTTGACACAGTATGCCTTAGTGCCAGAAATTTAACCCAATTAATTTAATTCAGACATTGCTATTTTGTCCTTTAATAATAAGAATGTAATTTAATTAGAAATTCCAGCTGCATCAGGCTTTAAATAAAATATATATATGTAAGTACCAGTAAATAAGTAGTCATAGATATTTTTTTAAAAATTTGATGCTATGTAAAAGGAAAATTCTTAATTGAAAAAGTTTAATTATCACATCTTTGAAATAATCAATTGAATTTTGTACTTATAGAAATTTATTGAAAATAATCAGTTGCACAGATTTTTTTTTGAAAGCCTATGTATTGTGTCAGCTTTTGACCGCATTTTTATTTCTAATGTAAATTCAAAGAAAAAGCAATCACTTTATTATCTGTTTTGTCTATAAATTGAAGAGTCTAACCGAAATTGCGTTGCACTTAATTGTTTCTATTTCTTTTCTCTATAGAAGTTACTGTGATTTATCAGGCCGTCAATATATTTGATTTATTTAAAGAAAAACAAAAACTTGTCTATGGAATCTTTAAAATATTACCATTAAAAATTCAAAATAGTTAAAAATTAAAAACATAATTACCTACGGTTATTTCAAGCGATTAAATTGTAAAAGATGAAACTGTGTGCTTTTTTATTTCAGCTTGCCAATTTCTTTGAAAACGAGTCTTTTGATGGTATAAATCAAACCGCTTATTTTAAAGTAACCCTCAGGAGTAAAATGAAACATCTACTGTGTAGGTCTCTATCTTCCAAAAAAGCTCCCCGTCTCTTTTTAGTTTTATGACACCGACATCCTGTGGGCGTTAGGAATGTCCGTTGTGGCCCCACTATAGGAATGGGAGAAAGTTGCGAAAAAAGTGTAAACACATAAACCAGAAACATTTTAATGTCCATGTAAGCACGAGGAAAAAAGAATCCAGAAGGTGCTGTCTTAGACCCATATTTACGCTTCAAGTACCCCCCCCAATTTTTTTTCACCATCATAGACCCCTTGTAATTCGTCGTCGACCCTTGGGGGTCCATATAGACCCCTTAGGAAATCACTGGTTTAAATGCTGGGTGACGTCGGTGCCGCTCTTTGATAGAGCCTCTGTCTATAAATTATTAATTTCCGCATATTTGGTGGTAGAGAGGAACAAAAGTAAATTGCTCTTGCTCTCGAAAATAAAAATAAATTTGATATGGCATTTCGGGTATTTTATTTCTGATTTGCACTTTTTTACTGGTTTATTACTTCATTACTATTTTGAGTGTAAGCATCTTTTTCTGTTTGTTATCTTCAACGAGAAGCGGGGGCCTCTGGGCTGCAGCCCATTTAGCCCATACGTAGATCCGGCCTTGCATATACGTCTCCTAAGGTTAAGGGGTTGTAGGTCCGCCTCGAAAAGTTCTATATCTCTGGGACAAGTATTTTTTAGACCAGTGATGATCCGAGCAGCGCTGAGCTGGACCTTTTCAAGTTTCTGAAGATTTGTAACGGAGGCGCTACAGTAAACTGGATCGCCATACTCCAAGATGGGCCTGATAAGTGAGATATAATTATCATGATTACTCATTTTTACAAGAAGTTGTAAAAAAAGTTCAGTTTAGTTCAGGTTTTGTGGGATATGGAGCAATAAAGGCTATTATCCCCTAAAAACTAAAGGATTTATAAATTAATAAATATCAAATTAGAGAGTTCATTTGTAAAAGTATAACCTAAACAATCAATCCAAAAATATTGCACAAAAGGCTGCTCTAAAAACTCCAAATCTATATTCATCCATGATTGGTTGAGTGGGTGACATGTGACTAAACTATACACGCTCAGACGCCAGAAGTTAACTCATTTTTAAGTTAAAAGAGTCGCGATCAGAGCTTTTTCGACAGCCCGAGATAAAGTCTCTGATATTCTAGACGCTGAACACTCGACGCTGACAGCCTTGGTGTGAATGCAGCTTAATCTTGCAATGGACTCGATTCATCACTAGAGGGCGCTGCGATCATTCCGATGACACGTGATTTTCCATGTGCGTTAAGTAAACAATAACAGCCGATCGTTTTACACTTCTGGTTGTGCGCTAACTTTCGAATTTGCTATTTTATATTCTTTAAATTCTTTTTAGTACGTTAAATATTTTTAATATATTTTCTAGTCTTTTCAGTTTTTGTTTCGTGACTAAATATATATATAGTTTTAGTTATAGTATTAGATTTAAGTTTATTCTTCTATTCTTAAGCTTCGTGTTTTTGTATACTTTTAGGTTCAGAAATTCTTTTTTTATTAGTGCCAGCCACATTGTGATTTAAATAATTATGCAACGCTCTATTGAATAAAGTTTTTTTGCCACTTAATATTGTGATTCCGTCATATATGTGTATACTAATTTATATTTAGTAAAAAGTAACTTAAGTAAAATGTTTCTTTGTTGACCCTGATAAGGAATTGTCTTAATTTTTCTTTACATTACTTATTTGAAAATGTAAAATATTATAATGGACTAAATTCATATGACATTATGATCTAGTGATATTTGTTTTCAATTGTTTCCCGCCTAACGCAAAACACTTTCGTACTTTGTTTTGTTACTTCGTATATATTATTCTTTTTGCAAGTTATTTGTTGCTGTTACTTAATATGTATATATTGTTACAAATTTTGTGCAGTGAACGCTAAAAATGGTGCAAATAATTAGTTCTGAATGTGTAATTCGTTAATATTACTTTCTGTTGTATTTATTTTATGTTAAAATCGCAAGCAATTCCGTTCGTTACATAAAAATGGCGATTCAATGGAAGCATAGCCAAGTTGGCATCATTTCTGGCGAACATATATTGATGCTTCTAAAAAGAAATCTACTAATATCACAGTCTCTGATATAAACGAATTCTTGAGAAAAATTCCAGCAGACTAAATAGGGCGTGGTGCTCGCCAAAACAAAGTATTGTTTTGACTACTGAAAAGTCAGCCAACGATTATGTAATACTTCTGCTGTTGAATAGAACGAGTGACTGCTAATGGAATACATTAGTTATTTGTATTTCTAGAGTTGTATCTGGCACTTCTAAGGATTCTAAACAATAAATTGTCATCGCTACTGAAGACTGCCTTGCTCTTTTCGATTGATAGCATTAAATCCTGGAACTCCGAACAATATTTTTACATTCTAAAATGTCTTGTTTCAGAGCAGATCGGCTGAAATATATTCATTCGTTCTTTGTAAGCAAACCTATTCCTTAGCAAATTTTATTATATTTTTTTACATAGAAACTTCTTGTAATTATGAAAAAAATAGCCTGATTTGTTATTTTTTAATATTCATATAAAGTTTCCTTTTGCTGTTCTTGAAAATCCATTTCAGTATTATTGTTAGGATATCAAAACTTTTAATATTATTCATTGATTTATTTTTTAAAAGTGTATGGAAATATTTGTGTAGTTTACATCTATTAGACAATTTATATGTAATTCAATAACTCATAAGAAATAATTTGTAATAAAGAATAATCCAATAAAATTTAGTCATTATTTGTAAAAATTATGTATTAACATGATTCCTTTCTTGAACTAAGAGTATTTTCTTTTTTGATCTTTGAAGACAGTCATTTCTAAAAGAAATTTCAAACCTTCATAAGTGATAATTATTAATTAAAGTCAGACAATCAAAGCTGGCAAATGTTATTTCATTACAGAGTCATCGTATATTTCAAAAAATCTTACTATGTCTTGGGAATTTTTATAGAACAGTTGTGTTTCAAAAAAATTAGTATACAATAACAATGTTTAAACTTTATATATCCATATTAAATTAAATAAAGTTTGAAACTGACACCAAAAAAACCCTCTTTTGTCATAGATCTTAGAAAAATACTCTTCATGAGTACACAATGAAGGGATGTCACTGATAGTCTTTCAACAGAATATGATAAAAGCATTTTATAAATTACTACATTGAATTTCTTAGTTAAAAATAAAATTTTCATATGTTTCACTTGTATTATAATCATGTAATATTAAAATTAAATGTTGATAAATAATGCATATTAAATAAATTTTAATTACTAATTTAAACTAGCTATCTAACAAAAATTTTCTCGAAAATAACTTGGGATGTTTCCCTATAGTGTAATAGTTTGTGTTTCAAACAATTCCTAAAAATAATCCCATATCTTAGTATGATTCATTTCTATTTCTTTTTTTCCAACTAAGGAGACAATGATTTATAAAAAATAATTTTCAAACATTTATAGGTGATAACTACCAACACTATCAAAGCGCCAAATATTATTATTTTATAACATATCTTTAAAGGCTTCACACTGTATTGGCACAAATCATACTATTTTAAGGCTACAGCTTAGGTTTTGGTTTCAGTTTCATTTTAAATCAATTTTCCACTCTTAAGTTGAATGAAAAATATTTTTCAGCACAATTGACGCTTGCAGTGTGAAATGATTAATTATTTCGGTTAACATTACTAAAAGCATTTCTGCTCGATTATGTTTTAAATTCTCATAGTTATTTAATTAAGATTGATTTCAAGGCCAATTTCTGTTTTAAAAATTGTTTATATAACTTAGAAGCTTTATCATTAATATTTTCTTGTGGAGAAACAATATTTCAAAGAGATGGAACACTATTGAAAATGATGCATCTAAAAATCACCCTCAGCTGATAATGCAATTAGACTTTTGAATTCTAGTATTGCTGTTAAAACTGAATATTTTCATGATGTACCAAACTATACGATAATATATTGTAGTACTATATTTTAGTACTTTAAAGTTAAAAAGTAAACCTAAAAAAATTATATTATTACTGTGTTTCATGACCCTAATTCTCGATAAATATACAATTGATCCAAGTTCTCTTCATGAGTCAATACTTGTAACTAACTCAATGCAACAAATTCATTCAGGACTTATAAGCAGGATAATATCCATATACACGAATCTTTTTTCAGACTTTTATATTTATGCAAAAATAAATCTAATCTATAGTGATAAATTTTCAAATTGTGCAAAAACCAATAAATGTGTATGCATATTTGTTACATATAGTAAAAAATTTTTTACATTTGTATGATAGGTTTATGCCACATTCACAAACTCTGAAAAACACAAATGTTGTGTTCATAAATACCACACAAATATGTTGCAATTTTTATTTTTTTTTGAAAGATAATTATAGATTCAAAAATGGCTTGTTTTATTTTGATCATGTAAGGATGAACAGGACTTTTATATTTTATATATGGACACAAATTTATATTTTACTATACACACATTTTAATCTGAAAATTTTAATGCCTGGATTTATTACCATATTTGGAATTCAATTATCGATTAATTAGTTTCAATGTTTGTATATATACATAGAATAAGTATATAGTTAAAGTGAAACATTATATTAAAAGCTTTCTTGTGTTACATTTGTTAAAGTGTCATGAAAATAACACAACAAACATGTTATAATAAATTGTCAACATTGTGTAAACTTTCATATAGAAGAGCACCATCCAAATATTTATATTGTTTGATTCTTGAAACAGCTCTTTCCACAGTAACTCGCTTGTCAGACAATTTGCAGTTACTAACAATTTCAGAATCATAAAATTGAATTTTATCTTTGAAAAAAAAAGAGGGCTTTTTAATTTACAACCAATTTTGTCTAACTCTTCTTCAATTAAGAACCCTTTATCAGCCATAAAAACATCATTTAGTTCATTCATTTTTTTTTACTTTAAAGAAAAAGTTCCTTGTCTGAACTTCTGCCACAATGTAAATGTGATACAAAGCAGATAGCCCCTGGTGACATAATACCTATTACACCATTTAAAGTATTACAATTTTTGCAATGACTAAATGTTCTTTGTTGCTGTAAAGGATGGTTAGGTTTTTTAATTGAAAATTCTGTATAGTCAATGATCACTCTATAACCTTTATTCTCAAACAAAAAAATATTTGGCATTGTTTCCAAAACAGTTTTCTTTGTAAGGAAAAGTGTCTAATAATTTAAATGTTTCTTGAAAAACTATTGTAACCAAATTAAAAATTTGAAATACTGTTACGATGAAAATTTCTAGTAATCTATTGTGTACATGTGTGTAGACATACCAATCCTTAATTTTACCAAAAACATATCAATGGGTTGACATAATTAAATATTTCAAAACAAAGGAACTTCAACATTAAAATGTGATATCATAATGCAAACTACATCTTGGCTACAAAGTAAGAATTAATGTTCTATTCAAATAATTGCAAATAAAAACTTTATGAAGATCAACACTAAGCTATTTAAATTGTTACAATAAGCACTGCTTGAAGTAACCACATATTAACTTTGTGCAATTCAAAGAATTGTATAATTCAAATAAATAAAAATAAACAGTGGAGTACACATACTACTTTCATGGGAGAAGTTATATTTCTAAAAAAATGTTGAGGAAAGCATCTAGGTGTGATATTTGTGCTAAAAATTAAAAAAATTTTGGTTCTATGGGAGATACTTGAGCTCTTTTCTAAATCCTACCTTTGTGTAATCCTACCACTGAAAATAAGCAGTGTGTAATTCAAATAATTACAAGTAAACAGTATGTAATTCAAACAATTACAAATAGAAAATATGTAGTTTAAATAGTAAATAAACACTGAATAGTTCAAAACAATGGCAAGTAAGCAATTTTTTAAATTTCCAATGGTCAAGATTGCAGAAGACTACTCACCACAAAAATGGAAGGTCCACTGTTAAGTGGATATTCAGACTTGACAAATAATCACTTTATACTTCAAATACTTACAAATAAAAAACATATTATTCCAATTTATGCAAATAATGTCATTGTATTGTTCAAAATGGTCGTAAATTAATATTATATAACCTTAATTTATTGTAATTAACAGTGTATTTATCTTTGTCTTATTTATGAAGATGACCAAATAAAATTTAAAAATGTTTTTATTTCATTTTATGTCTAGAAATCTATTTATATGTACATATAAACTTTCTAAGCAGTTTGTAAAAATATTTTATAAAAAATCTGTCATTGACAGAATTCCATGACTAAGGCCAGCATTACAAAACTAATGAATTTAATTACATGCAACTAATATTCTTTAAAAGTACAATAGAGCAGGTTCATTGACACTATTAAGTCTGTGCTTCTCCTCATAATCACTACCTAAACTTGCTACTTAGCAGTGATTTCCTCTCTTAGCGCCCCTCGTGAGGGAATTTTGACTGTACAAAATTACATACATATTTAAATTACAATATACAGGAATGAATTTAATTTTTTTAGTCTATCCCCCCTGGTATAAGTACATTCTTTTTCCACAAAGTGCATATAAATGTCTCCAAAAGTGATTGGAAACAATAGCTTTTCATTATATACATGTTTTGTTGTCTCTCTGAACAAATGGATCGGAAAGTTTGTTCCCATTGCATGTTGATTTTTCATCATATCTAGCCTTTGATATTGTTTCCAATTCCTCATAATCACTCGACATTATCTACAAATCATATAAATTAAGATATTAATATGCATATATTGTTATTTTTCTAAACATGATATAATTTATAAAATACAATACATATTATAGATTTAGAATACTGATTAAATAACTATTAAAATTATTTCTAATCTTAATTAGCATAATTAATCTTTATTTGCATAAAATTAAACAAATTGAAATGAAAATTTTTCAAACATTAGTTTTTTAAGTACAAGAAAGAATTTGGATTTGATGTGGATGAGACAGTTCTCAGCAATTAAATACACTAACTAATTCAACAGTAAAGTAAGAATAAAGAAGGTACTTAAATGCATTTTCTATGTATTTATCAATATTTTTCACTATAAAAAAGTTGTTAAGGTGAAATATGTGCATGCAATTCAGAAATTAAACACACTGATTAATCTTAAACCAGCCAAAAATTAACAAAATGAAAATAAGTACTTTTCACATATTTATAGCTATTTTTCTTTAGTTAAATAGGGGGAAAATGTAATACTATATCTATAATGAAGTTTTATATGTAAAAATAAGTACATGCAGTGTATCTAATTATATTCTAAATAATATGAAACAAAAAAGTTTACAAGGTATTTTTGCAAAGATACTGAACATTACACCGGAAGTATTGTTGGGCTCCAGGTCAATGTTGTTGTTTACAAAGTAGAACTTCTCCATAGTTATTATTGAAAATAATCTTAGAATGACAAAAAAAAAAAACAATGGTGATCAACTGCATACTTACTCACCAGTTACAGAGCATCCAGAATAGATAACAGAAGTGGTACTCTAATCTGTGTGTTTCTTTACGTTTGCAAAATTAAAATTCTTCGAATTCGAAATGCTCAGAAAATATATCACTTTTTGAAACTTGAAATATCGTCGGCGTATTTGATAAAAACAAAAAATATTGAAAATGAAATAATTAAAAAGTAATCACATTTCAGTCGAAATGTCTTTTGGAACATCTTTTAATTTCTGTGACATTGAAGATTTATTCCTTCTCTGCAAAATTTGATTAAATGGTGGCTCGAAAAAACAGAATTTTGTAAGCACTTAATTCGGCTTCAATTGCCTTCTGTTAGTGAAAGTCTGGTACAAAAAGCATGCTTCTTCAAAATGTTCGGAACATACTGAGGAATACTTAGTCGTTTTGAAATTTTTTCTGCCCAAGTTTTGCAACCACTTTTTTAATAAACATGGATCCTTTAGCGGAAACGAAAAAAATGTTTTTGACCTACAGTCAGACTTTCCTTTTGCATTACGAGAATTTAATGCGCTGCAGTATCTCATTTTGCTGCTCGATAGATGTGCAAATCCGAAAATGGCGGCTAAATACTCAGTCGAAGGAAGCACATGGCTATTTGTTGATATCCACGTTGGGCGATGACATGTGACTATGACGTCAGGTGAATCGAGTCCATTTCTTGCAATAATCTTGCATTTGTAATCTCTGCGCATTTTGATCCTGAACTAAAACTTTACCTGAAGCAAAAACAGATCATGATACTCAGCAGGAATATAATAAATACTTTTACAAACATTAAGTAATAATATATATATATATATCTTTTTATAGTTTTTGAAAAAAAATTCATATTACTTAGACGAGGCTATTTGTTTGCTGATGTGTGCTACCATTTTTTTCCTTTACGCTATTTTACAACAAAAGGAATCTGGCAACTCATGACTTCCTATCACCAAGAGGGTACCAAGAGGCCTAGATTTTCTACGGGTTCCCTGTTTCCTTCTACTCGTTTATTTTTGCATTCTACCGGTAATTGGTAATAAGGTAAGTTTTTAGAATAAGTTCAGATTTTTTGTTAATAAATGTTTTGAATTATCTGAGAAATTATGTTTTTTAAATATACCAAGTTTCAATTTGAAACTTTCGTGAAATATACCTAATGGCTTCCATAATTTTAAGCGCGCCAATTTGATCGGAAAAAGCCGGTATATAATTTTCAACCAATTTTGTTAAAGAAAAAATTAATTGTATTCTTTGCATTAATGAATATTTTTGTTTTGTGTAGTTGAAATATTAAAATACTTTTATTTTTGTCTTGTGATTGTCAATTTCGTAAGTGGATGACACTATTTTTAATTTTTATTTATTTTTGTTTATTTAAAATATTGAATTGAAATATTTTGCTATAGAATCAATTTGTCGGATTTTCTAAAGAGAGATTTGAGAAATTATTCGCTGATTTGGGATAGAGTTGCATATTGCGAAAAATTTATATTAAGCCTATTCTTAAAAAGTTGTAATACCTTAAACTATTTTTGTAATATGCCTGGCCTTTTCTTAGTGCTGATGATAAATTAAATAGCTAGAACTTATTATGCTATAATCATGCCTTGGGCATTTGTTTTTCAACCTATTTTTCATGATAAGCATATGTTTGAAATTTACGTCTTCACCACTATTTGGTTTTAATTTAAGTTATGAAAGACAGGCACATTTCCTCTTTACCGTGGTATCCAAGTCTCCAAGATTTTAAACTATAAAATGGGATGAGTTCAATCACAATGATTTCATAAATAAATATTAGTAAGATTTTGTCAGGCCTACACATATAAAAAAATAGGTAGGACAAAATTCAATCATACTGGCGGAAAAAAAATTTTCAATTATCTTTAAAAATTGCTGAATTTTTATTTTTGAAGTATGAGACACAAAATGAATTCTTTCAAATATGATTGTAAATTGTATGAAAATTACCTTACTGGTGTTCTTTGTGCTGCATAGCATTTTCCCTTGAGTGCTTTTGTGTTTATGATGTGTTTTATATAAACTATAGTGTATAACTGATTTAACTGTGAAATTTTTGTAACTAGCATGGTTAGCAGTCTTTTTTACTTTGCTGTGACAGAATTGGATGTATACACAGCCAAATTTATGGTGAGCAGATTGTGCTATGATTTCATAACACAAAAGAGAGCAACACTAAGAGCTGATTCTTATGGGTTTTTTTATTTGGGAAAAAAATCCTCACACAGAGTGTCAGAAGTGGCTCAATCAGCATAGTGTAAATTGGTGAGTGACATTAATATGAGTACCCAGAATTGTACTAAAAGAAAGTGAGGTTTCTCATTCTTAAATTATTCTAAACTAATTGCTCATTTTTGTAAGTTTCAGTTTGTCTTTTATATCAAAGTTCTTTCAATTTTATTTTATTATGGAGCCCCTTCAAATTTTATTTATTGTTTGTTAAAAGCTCAGAATTATATATAAATTAGATTCACAGTGCATATTCAAGTAAAATATATTTTACTGTGATTCTGTTTTCTTTCTATTTCTAAAGGGTGGTGATGGTTATAATAGATGATGGTTAGCATCCTATCAAATGCTATTATAAATGGCTAGATAAAAAGAAGCCTCAAAATTACCAAATTTTGAGGGTACAATTTCTGTTCCCAAAGGGAATCATAAATTCACTGCTAGTGTTTCTGTCAAATCATGGGGATACTTGCATATTATCACAGCAATGCCAAAGTTCAAGATTACTTGCCAAGTTCACAACCCAGATTTTGCATGTGTTGTAGGGCTGAATTGGTAACCATTTGTTTTATTTCATATATGGTCGCCAACATGGTTGCAATAATATGTTCGTACCATCATAGGTATCCTGTATAGCCAGCAAAGATGTACCATGTATAGAGACTAAAGCATGTTAAATTTATCAAGGATCTAAGTCCCTCATATTGTTGTGTAAAGCAGTGCTCCCCAATCTTTTTATCGCTGCGGGCTGGTCAACGTTTGACAATTTTACCATGGCCCACTTTGTGATGTTGATTGTTTGTTTTAGAATGATTTGATTTAAGAATTTTCATGTAATTGTATTTAAATCTTCCTTTAGAATAAATTGGCCAATCTGCCAAATTGGCGATTTTTCTAAATTTGGCAGAGAGGCAGCCGATTCGACAATTTAACTAAATGCAGTTATGTCAAAAAATGAATATAAAATAACATGGAATCTCAAAGTGATTTTCATAGAATGTTGCACAAACCCAAAAAATATACCACAGTGAATAAAAGAAAAAATTTAATGTTTCTTGTGTGGCCGGCCTATGCCTTGGGTAACACTAAAAGTAGAAGGTTAGAGAATGGGATGTCATTTTAACGGTTAGGCCTGTTTACTTGACCATAGCTCAAAATTATGAAGTATTATTTTTAGCCTTCATATTGCTTTACAGTTTGATATTAAACTATTAATGCTTTATAAAATGTTGATCTCTCCAAAGCATT
Source organism: Trichonephila clavipes (assembly GCA_019973935.1). NCBI lineage: Eukaryota > Metazoa > Arthropoda > Arachnida > Araneae > Nephilidae > Trichonephila > Trichonephila clavipes. Next base: position 200,071 of record BMAU01017396.1, on the reverse strand, counting down.
AACTATATTTTTTCTATGCAGGGGTGTCCAACCCGCGGCCCGCCTTGAATAATTTTGCAGCCTGCAAGATTCTTTACAACTTTACAAAATTCGACTATTTTGTATAATATTTTTTGTTTAAAAAGGGTTTTTTTTTTGTAAAAAATAAATCCTATAACTTAGTATTTTATCACATTGCTTCTATTACTGTGAATCCCATTTTTTTGTCCAAATCTAAATTTATTAAACATAAATCGTGCTCAAATTTAACGCACGAAAATCTGCAACATCAATTATGATATGCAAATACACTTGCATTGAGATCGACTTGCAAAAACTAAGTGAGAGTCGAGAAACAGATATCTCACTAATTAAATTTACTAAACATTGTTTGATTATTGCATTATAATTATTATACTATCTATGTTTGTATACATGAAAAACAATGAAAACAATAATATATCATTCTGTTTTAAATTTTCACTCTAACAAATGTTTGAAATAGATCCAAATCTAATATAAAAATGTATGTTTTATATGGCCCACAAGATCGTCAAGTTCTTCTGAAGTAACCCTCGAGGTCATTTAGGTTGGCCACCCCTGCTTTAAAGTATACATTCAAAAGTAAAGGGTGTTTTTTTAGAGGTATAGAACTTTAAATTGCAATAAAACAATGATGTATTATTTGATTGACATGAATTTTTTTTATTTGAAAGATAATCTTGTGGCATTACATTTTAAATATGATTTCTTGCATATGACTGCCACGGCTCGCTCGGATGTAGTCCAATCTGGACGTCCAATTTTCAATGACTTTTTCCAACATTTGTGGCCATATATCGGCAATAACACGGCGAATGTTGTCTTCAAAATGGTCAAGCATTTGTGGCTTATCCGCATAGACCAATGACTTAACATAGCCCCACAGAAAATAGTCTAGCGGTGTTAAATCACAAGATCTTGGAGGCCAATTCACAGGTCCAAAACATGAAATTAGGCGGTCACCAAATGTGTCTTTCAATAAATCGATTGTGGCACGAGCTGTGTGACGTGTTGCGCTGTCTTGTTGGAACCACAGCTCCTGGAAATCATGATTGTTCAATTCAGGAATGAAAAAGTTAGTAATCATGGCTCTATACCGATCACCATTGACTGTAACGTTGTGGCCTTCATCATTTTTGAAGAAGTACGGACCAATGATTCCACCAGCCTATAAAGCGCACCAAACAGTCAGTTTTTCTGGATGTAACGGTGTTTCGACATACACTTGTGGATTAGCTTCACTCCAAATGCGGCAGTTTTGTTTGTTGACGTAGCCATTCAACCAGAAGTGCGCTTTATCGCTAAACAAAATTCGCTATAAAAATCAGGAACAACAGCAATCTCGTTTTGGGCCCATTCGACGAATCTACGCCTTGCTTGATGATCGTTTTGATGAATTGCCATACCAAACTGAGAATAAATCACTTGACAGCTATTAAATCGGTCGCCATCTTTGAAAGTAATGCCAACTTTTAAACTTCTATATCTGGAAAAAACACTCTTTAGAAATATCCTATGCTGTTGTTTTGATATTTTAGATCAGGTATGCTGATTTGCAAAACCAATGATATTTTAATTATAATTCAGTAATTTTAAAGATTTTGATTTTCATTTTAGGTTATATGTAAAATAAAAAAATATTCAATAAAGCAAAATATTTCTTGAATTAAATAATTAAGTATATCAAAAAATAAATTGGTAACTTTTGTTTTATTTAATAATGTAGAATTTTTTTTTCAAATTAAAAGAATGTGATCATAAAATGAATGATTAAGTACAAGGAAGTACTAGAAGGTTAAAAGGTTAAATAACTAATAAATAAAAGTATAAATTGTGTATTTTTTTTAAAAAAATTGTACTAAATTCTTTTTTTTTTCCTTTTAGCTTTTGTAATTATTTAAAAAAATGGCTACTCCAGTAAGTATAAACTTTCTCACATAAATGAAAATTATAATTACATTTTATCATGTATTTCCTTATTAAATGTAATATGCATATCAACATCAAATTTGAACCTGTCGGTGCATTATTTTTATGAATTGAAATTGTTAACTTTATTTGGTAATTTTTCATTTCACCATCTCAAAACTTTCCAAGCACACTTTATTGGTAACAACATACAGTGTATACATTAAAACTAATGTATACTAACTTTTTTAAAGTGTTTTTTTTTTTTACTTTGGAAGAATAAACATTTAAAATTCCTTTAAAATATTCCATTTGGCAAAATTGATAAAACCATCAATTTTGCCAACTTAATCATCTGCGCCGGTGAAATGGGAAAATACCCTTAGTTCTTTCTTTGATATAATTGTTAAGTAAATTGTTTTTATAAAATTAATTACATATTAAAAATAATATAAGTTATTTTAATTTTTCTCTTTTTATATCAGACTGATTTAGAAATTTGTGTGTGTGCCAATTACAGAATGATTATCAATTTTTGATCATTTATTATACTTTAGTTATCAGTATAATTCCCCCTCCCCCCGCTTATAATGTAGTAACAAAATGTTTTTATTGTAATATGCTTTGAGATTTGGTTGTGTAATATTCATTCATTGTTTTACTTTGTCTATTAAAACATGTTTATAATATAAATATTGTAATTTTTGTAATGCTTTGTCTAAATTTGTTGATATTTGCTCGATATGCTTAAACTTATAAAGTATTGTGTATATGGGTGAACTTCCAGTTTAGTCATGGTCATGCATTTGAAAAGAGTGCAGGGCAACTTTCAAAAAGAAAGTTTTTTCAAAGCCTTATGCAGCCTGAAACTTTTTCTTTACATGACTGTTATTATCAATTGGTACTCAGTTAAAACTTTTGCTTCAATAAAACTTGTATTGTTTTATAAATTTTGTGTTTTAATGATTAAATTCCTTTGACTTTTTATTCATTCTTTTTGAAATCGGAACGTCAGCAATACTGTTACATAAAACTGTTGATTCTTAGGATAATTATGAAATTTATTAAATTTTGGGTTTTTGTATTTTTTCTACATTGTTTCTTATTTTTACTCATTAGCGTACTAAACTTTTTGTCGGGCATTTACCTGATGGTTGTTCAAATCAAGAACTTCAGAGTTTATTCGAAAAATATGGTACTGTTAAGGAATGTGATGTTATTAATAAATATGGATTTGTTGTGAGTATTGTTCCTTACATTATAATTGAAATAATATGTGCAAGCAATGTTTGTTTAATGATATATTGAGTTTTTTAAATCTAAAATAGACAATTTTTATAATTTACTGAAAAAAAGCCATTGTCTTTGTGATAATTCTTAGATAAATGCTGTTTTAATATTTAAACGTCATTTTTAGTATGCAAGTTCTTGTAAATGCTTTGTTTCACCAAACTGTTTTCTTAATAATACACATTATATACTACTTTTGAATGTTTTAAAATATTGTGTCTAAAGAATTATTTTTTTCTAAAGATAAAATAATTTTAATTCTTTTATTTCTATTGTGTATAAAATGTTCAAATTTGATTAGTGATATCTCGTTCTGTTACGAAAATGAACCAGTGAAAATTCAATTTTCATTAAGTATTTACTTGGCGTAATTGCTATTTTAAGATTTTGGAGCATTTGTACATAGTAATGTCTTCCCAAATATAATTTATTTACTTCATTGGTGGGGCCGTGGGTAGCCTAGTGGTTAGAGCATCGGACTCCAGACCGTAAGGCCTGGGTTCAATGCTCGATGTCACCAAATACCCTCCGAGTGCACATGGAGTACGTGCTCGTTAAATCAGTGGGTCCGTAGTCTTGTGGGCTTATTCACTAGCGCAGGAACTGGAGAATATTTCCCTCCCCTTCAGTTCACTTGCAGAAATTGTGGAGGTGGAGATAGAGGTCGTGTCGCCATCTATCGTCCCTTCGGGGAAGTTTCTCTGAGCTTAAATTGCACTGTCACCTGTATGGTGCTCAAGGCCAACGACAGGCGTACCTCTTGCCCATGCCACGATGAATTTCGTGGGCCTCGTTCTGACTACGTCAGACAGGTGGGATTAGCCACAACAACAACTTCATTGTTTTTTTTTTTTGGTTTTTTGCATTTCTTGCGCATGTTATTTTTTTCTAAAAATGAAACTTTCTTGCACTTTCTTAAGTATCCCAAAATATTCAATAATGGTTTTTTAAAATTTTATTTTCTCTGTAGCATATGAACACACCGGAAGAGGCAGAAGATGCTATAAAAGCTTTAAATAACTGTGACTTTAAAGGCTCTTCTCTGAGTGTGGAAGTGAGTATTGGGGTCTTTGTATAAATTTTTCCCCTGAATTTTCTTAAGTAATGAATAGAAATTTGATAAAAAGTATAAATGTTTTTATAGAATTATTCAATGTGTGGGGCTTAAGTGAAGGACAAGGTACCTCCTAAGTTTGTTAATTTTAGGGATTCATAACAATTTCATTTTGCCAAAGTGTTTACTTTGGTAACCCTGGTTAATTGAATTGAAAAAGGCTTAATAACTTAAGTTATCTTTTCTTGTTATTTTAAATTGGCAGGTTTAAAATATATATTTAAATTGTTCCTTCCACTTGTTTATGGGTTTGTAATAAAATTTGTTATTCTTTGAGTATTCATTCAATGATAAAAATTAAATTTTTGTTTTTAAAAGATTTCAAAGTGTTCTTTTTTTAATTGTTCTGAGAAATTTCATTTACAATTTTTAAGAATAATTTGGGAGAGGGAAATGTATGTGAAAGAGTGATGTATAAAGAGGTTTAATTTTGAGTATTATGTAATTGGTTTGCAGGAATGACATGTGTTTAGTTATAAAATGATGCAATTATTTTTGACTGCCACAAACTGTTGAATGAATGCGTACCATATAAGATCTGCGAGGAAAAATAATAGTTGACAGAATTTAATGATAAACTGGCTGCATAGCCCGGCGTTGTACGGGCTTTCTCTTTTATAAATTTCCCTTCACATAATCACTTCCATTATTCTTTTTCAAACTTACATTCACTTCTTTGTTTCTTTCCCTTCTGCTTAATCCGTTTGCACAGGCTTTCTCTACTTTTATAAATTTTCCCTTCCCTTAACAAAATCACAATTTCCAATACTCTTATTTGGTTTCATCCTCAGCACTTGACAATGGTTCAAAATTTCGAGGTGCGCCGCCAAAAGATTTTGAGCAGTGTGACTTTAAAATTCACTCACTCACTTTGCAATTTTTTAGCCCCCGGAAACAAAAAGGTACCTTTTTAAAAATAGTTGTATATTAAAAGAAATACAGAAAAGTAGAAATTTGTAAATTTACAAAATTCGTTAACCTTTTTAAATGTTAAATTAAAATTGTGAGCATTTTTTGAAATGTTCAACACAGGGGAAAAAAGTTTCATGAAATTATTTTTATAAACGAAGAAGTTATTAAATGTTTGATTTAAATTTTGAGTATTTCTTAAAAATTGTTTTAAAAAAAGTTTTCAGCATTTTTTATTTTTAAAATCACTGATTCTAAATCAGAGTATGAACTTTTTAAAAATAATTTTCATTCAAAAGCATCTTATTTGGATTCATTTTAGAAAAAAATCATAAAATATGCAAAGTTTCGTTGATCTGTAAAGAAAAAAAAAACACAGAATTGTGGCGAATTAAAAATATATAAGAATGAAAAGGTAAAAAGGCTGGAAATTTATTTATATTCACTGTAAAAAATCATTCAAAAAGAAAATATACCATGCAATAAAAATATATTTCAGAATTTTTAAGGTTTTTTTATTCCTCTGTTCTTCAATAAATTATTTTTTAAGAATGAAGGAAACTATCATTTGTTATTAAAAAAAGCTTGCACAATACTGCTATACATAGCAAATAATGATAGAGCATAAAACAGTGACCTTCGCCAATTTTGTAGTTTCTCAATGTGAATCCTCATATTAGGTTATGTGACCTTGACATCATGAAATTTTACACAAATTTTAAGAGCTTGTTTTTTAACTTAATGCTTTCAAACTTCACATATCGAATGGAAACTATGGTAATTTTAAACAAGAAAAGAAAAAAAAATACTACATTGATTAACTCTTGCGAAAAACAATTTTTTTAAAAAACCGTAATTTTTAAAGCAATTTTTTCAATCTTTGCACATATTACCGATAATATTGTTCTACTCACAGAAAAAGGTGTTTTGTGAGAGTATCTTTATAAATTATGAAGTTTAATTAAAATTTTGAGTATTTTTAAAAATCGTAAAACAAAGTTTTTGACATTTTATTTTTAAAGTTACTGATTCTGAAAGAGCAAAGCATGAGCTTTTTTAGTGTAGAATATCAATTCATTAACAAGAAGGAAAATTGAAAGGGAACGATTTAGAAATCATTTTCATTAAAACATATCAATTTTTACTCATTTTAGAAAAATTGTAAAAATAGAAAATATGATTATTTTGGAAAAAGAATAATACCATATCATGGCGAAAAAAAGGATTCTTCCGATTCTGTAATTATTTTTTGTTTGAGTTTGATAGCAAGAATTAGATGGCTTTTTTAAAAACGTGGAGAAAGTTGGAACTTGCATTCCGCTGAAATGGAGATGACACTCGGCGGAATAAAAAACCAACAGGATTAAAACAGTTATGCATTTTAAGGTTTTTACTTAATATCTTTTTAATTTTTGGCAATATCGGAATATGAATGGTCTTTCCCCGTCTTTTGGTACCTTTGGTGAGTTTTTGTGTATTGCCTTTCATGAGAAGATAGATGCATAGAGGTAGATAAATAGATACATTTGTTTACCGTCGAATTTTAATAGTGTAGATGTGGGACACAAAAAGCCAACTGCAATTTCATGTTTTGAGATCAGTGTCTCGGAAAATATTGTCAAACACTTTTCTTGACAGTATTCATGGGTTTGATAATTCAAATCTCGCCTTTTGGTTTATACACTATGAAAGTTTTTTTTAAAAGAGCAATCCAAATGAGTTATCATGGACCTTTTTAATCCTCTTAAAAATGTTACTCTCTTTGGAGAAATCAAAATTCAAAAAAGAAATATAAAAGTACATCTTTATTTTTTCTAATAATGTAATACTTGTTTTATGTTTAAGTTTGTTCTTTAATTTGCTAAAATGTAATATAAAATATGCTTAGATTTGTATTTTACATTATTAAAATGTGATTAGGTTTGATGTATTGCTAATTTGGGATAAAAATCAATATATATTGATAGCTTGACAGTCTATTTTTGAGGACACAAAAGGATGAAAAAACTAACTCAATTTGGCCAAAGGGTACCCTATAACTTCACCAGAACATTTATTGGATACTAGCCGTTACTCACCCGCTTCACTAGGTATTTCACGATGTTGTATAAATATATACTGTTTACATACACTGCTGGCCACCATAAATGCAACATCCTGAATGAAGCATGCAAATAACATGAAATTTACAGCATATCATTAGCGGAGGTGAGATATGCAAATGATTAGAATTTCAGCACAGACACACATCACGCGCGCCTGTAGTGCTACTACAAAGCGCTAATTAAGGCTTGGAGATTTTGACGGTTTCAAGTTCGGCAATTGTGTTTTCTTGTGGTGTTTTAAAAAAAAAGGATCAGTTATGTCTCGTAGAAAACAGCGATCAGCTTTTGATCAAGTATCCGAGTTCGACAGAGGAAGGATAGTGGCCTACCGATATTGTGGATTATCTTTCAGGGAAATCGGTAGTCGTGTTGGACGAAACCAAACAACTGTAATGCTGATAGGTGACCGTTGGATGCAGGAGGGTACAACGTGGCCAATCGCATCCACCTCAGTGCACCACTTCACGTGAGGACAGGCAAATTGTGCGCATGGTAGTGACGGATTGCTCAGTCACATCACAAACCATAGCACAGCACATTGAGTCTGTAACGCATCATTCAGTGTCTGCGCATACCATTCAACACCGTTTACAGCAGAGTGGTCTGTCCGCAAGACATCCATTGCTTGGTCTAATCTTGACGCAGAACCACAGACGTCTCCACTACCAATGGTGCGATGAAAGAAGGATGTGGGCGGCAGAATGGAATGAAGTTGTCATGCATCTGTCTGCAACACCACGATGGTCGGATTCGAGTCTGGAGACACTGTGGAGAGAGGATGCTGAACAACTGCATTATGCACCGCCACACTGGTCCTGCACCGTATATTATGGTATGGGGCGGTATTGGATATCACTCTCGCACTCCTCTAGTTCGCATTGCCGGTACTTGAAACAGCCAGCGCTACATCTCTGAGGTGTTGGAGCCAGTTGTCCTTCCTTACCTTCAGGGCTTGGCCACAGCCATATTTCAACAGGATAATGCGCAACCACACATTGCATGCATTATCCAAAGGTTCTTCGTCAATCACCAGATTGAATTGCTTCCCTGGCTGACTCGCTCTCCGGATCTTTCGCCGATAGAAAACATGTGGTCCATCTTTGCTCAACGATTAACCCAGATTACACACCAGATCTACTTTGGCAATGTGGGGAAGTTTCTTGGTCTGCTGTACCCCAAGAACACATCCAAAGTCTCTTTGAATCAATGCCCAGGCATGTGGCAGCGGTGATCTCTAACAATGGTGGCTACTCTGGATACTGATTCTGGCAGGAACCACCCTTCACAGAAGTCTATAAATTTAATCATTTGATACTTGGTCAACATGTTATCTACAAAATAAATTTTGTTGGGCTATCTGTCTTTCTTGGTGTCGCATTTACGTGGCCAGCAGTGTATATAAATTATTGATATCTAGCATTAAGAATTCGATTGTATTGAAAAATATATTAATAGCTATAACTCGCCTCTTGATATAAAAAGGACATAAATTATAATATATAATTTGTATTTATATCTAAAATAGAAGTAGAAAGATTTTTTGTGCTCAATTAACCCAATAATCATGTGGATTTCTTCCAAAGCATATTTCAGTGGATCCCTACTCCATAAAATAAACGTGTGCTAAATTTAAAGTCTAAATCTAACAGAGCAAAAACGGAATTTTTATCATCAATATCCCGCTAAGAGCATTCTTAGTGGATTTCAACTCTAAAGAAACATGCAAACCAAATTTTATTATTATAGTCCTAGCAGTTCAAAAACAGGAATTTTGTTTATCAATACGCCCCAATAACTCCTCTCGCTTCCCCCTAGAGTTGATTTCCGAAAAATCCACTCCTAGTGGAACTCTATTCAACTAAAGAAATGTGCTCAACAAATTCGAAGTGAATGGATTAATTTCAAAAACAGGAATTTTTCTAAAACTCTCCTTAACCCCTTGCAACCCCACTCCTTTGGGGGTCCGTTTTCGCAAAAATCTTTGTAAAAGGAACGTTATTCCATGAAAGGAACATACCTTCTAATTTTCAAGCAGGATGGTTCTATTAGTTGAAAAGCGGAAGTATTTATCTATTATATACGCCCCTCAATCCCCCTCAGTGACCCTTGGGGATCAATTTTTCCAAACCTATTTTGTAGCAGATCTCTACATCATGAAAGGAATCCGCTAACCAAATTTCAAGACTGTACGTCTTAGTTTAAAAATGGAAATAATTATCTATAACATCCCTTTAGCCCCCACAATGCCACTTAGGAAGCGATTTTTGCAAAACCCATTTTATAGTGGATCTCTACTTAATGAATGGAATCAGCTTACTCATTTTCAAGATTTTACGTCTAATAGTTTAAAAAAGGAGATAATTGTTTATAATGCACCTTAATTCTCCATAACGCCACTTGGGGGTCGATATTCACAAAATCCATTTTATAGCGGATCTCTACTCTATGAAAGGAATCTGCTTACCAAATTTCAAGACTGTACGTCTTATAGTTTAAAAATAGAGATAATTATGTATAACGCCCCTTAGAGGTCGATTTTCGTAAAAATCATTTTGTACGGGATCTCTACTCATGAAAGGAATTTGCACACCAAGTTTCAAGACTGCATCTAATAGTTTAATAATGGAACCAGTTATATATAATGCCCCTTAAACCCCCGTAACACCCCTTGGGGTTCGATCTTTGCAAAATCCTTAACTGATGTCTACTTCATGAAAGGAACCTGCCTACCAAATTTTCAAGTCTGTAGTTTTAATAGGTTATTTTTCATATAAAATGAAATTAGATTTGTACAAGGAATACATTTATTTGCAATGTAGTATTAATACATGTGAAAGAAATATTGCAATTTAGCTTGGAAACTGGTTAAAAGGAAGCTGTGTAACATACGCAAAAGCTTTGATTTATTTATTACTGGTGTAACAGATTTACCAAATGCAACTAGAAATATAGTAATTATCTGAGAGAGACGTGTCCTTGATCTAGTGCAACAGATGAAGACAAAACTGGTGATGGTAATTGCATTGTGAAGATTAATGAAAACGTGTTTTCAACATGTAAAAATAATGCTGGCATTAGTACTTCCCTTCCATGAGGATATTTGAAAAAATTTATTGTGAATAATTTCTTCTCATTGATCTTAGTGTCACTAAATTAGAGAAAGTTCAAAAAGGATCAACTGTTTTATTTTCATTGGAATGAATGTGTCAAAAACTGGAAAGGTAACTTATGCATAGTGAGCTAAAAATACTTAAATGATTTTGAAACACTAAGGTTTGTGTCACAATGTTTTTTGTTTGGTAGAATGGCAAAATAAGTATTGGGGAATAACTTGGTCCTATGTTGGGGAAGTTTATCCAGCTAATGAAAATTATATGTTTAATATAACCCTAAGAACAATTGCTAAACATTTCTTAGAATGACAAAGAATTAAAATTCATCAAGATCACTAGATTAAATATCAAAGCACAGAATTTATTTTTTCAAATGGAGTGCCGGATTGGTTATTTTTACCATTGCAGACTAGTACGTTCATTGGGAGCTGTGTGGCACCATATAGGTATATACCAATTGCCACAATGTAATTTTGATGCCCAGTTTCCTTCCCAGAGGGAGGCACCTGAGCTCCTAATATAAGATTCTGTACCAGGAATTTGTTTGCCGAGAGCATCCTGTGGCCGCGGTAGCCGAGTGGTATAGGTATCGGACTGTGGCTTGCTTTGTCACAGGATCGAGCCCAGTACCACTAAAGACCCGCCGTGTAGGGCAGCGATGCACGTTAAATCTGTCGAGAGCTGAAACGTCCTCCCGTTGGTGTGGTGTGGTAGTTAGAGAGGGGGTGCCAGCTCAGGTGTCGCCCACGCCACTTGACCATGGTTCAAAATTACGTGGTCAGTCGCCAAAAGCCCTCGTGTAGCTGAACAGTGCGACGTTAATATTCAATCAATCAATCAATCGCCGAGAGCATCCTAATCAAACAGGCACTCTAGAGATCTTTAACATGCCGCATAATCACAACATGGATGCTGTTGATTTTTTGCATCATGAAAATCCACAGAATTGGGCCTGGGCCTACAAGGCCAGCGCCTAACCAATACACCACCCAACTAGCACAGAATTAATATATGTTTCAAACGTGAAATATCAATTGAAGTAAGTATTCAATTTATAAGTATCAATTGAAAAGATGTGTGATTAAAATATCAAAGCTTATAAAAATGTTACAACAAAGCAGTTGATGTTTCTAGTTATGAAAACCATATAAGCAAAGGGATTAAAAATTAATTTGTTATAATTATTCTGTTTATATTGTACAATTGTATCCAAGTCATATCAAAACAAACTGGTTATTAGATCCACCTTTGCATTCTGGACATCCAGATCTGTTGTAACTGTAATAAGGTATTCATTGTCAAGAAAAGTAAGATGTGAAAAGAGCACATTTAAAGCTGAAATTTTACAAATCAATTAGAATGATATACAGATTTATGAAATATGAAATAGTTAAAAAAAAAAGGTGACTGTTCATATATATAAAATAGAGTAATCAAGAAATAAGTGGTAATGTTTCATCCAAATTAATTTTTAGTTATTCTCTGGTAATAATTTAACTCATAAAGAAAGTGGTGCCAATATATTTCCAGTATTGTTCCAAAATTAAACCATAATGAAAATATTTTAGGTAAAAGTTGCCTGCTTTCTGAGGATATGTACATTTATAAAGTATGTGCCTAGTGAAGCTTTCCGTGTTCCAAAAACATAATTTATATTGCAGAGAAAGAAAGAAAAAAGCAATAATCAAAATTAGAAAAAAATAAAGGCTAGTAATAATTGATAACTTCATGATTTTGTCAGCTTTTTCAAAAATGAATATTGGTATTCTGCCAGTTTGAGAAAAAATAACCTGAACTATATAAGAATACATTTGTTCATATAAGAATAACATTGTGCAATTGCATCATAAGTCTTTCAGTAACATACCGAACAAAATGCTTTTTATAATGAATAACTAGCTGCATGGCCTGGCGTTGTACGGGCTATCTCTACTTTTATAAATTTTCCCTTTCTTTCACAAAATCGGAACTTCTAATAATCATTTTCAAAATGACTTCCACCGCTTAGCCTGGTATTGCTGAGGCTTTCTCTTTTCCTCATAAAAATTTCCCTTTTTCGAAATTTGTTCCATTCCACTTATTTTTGATTTAAGTCAGGTTTCTTTCCCCTCTCTATAGCCCGAACACAGTTTTTTTAAGTGTAAAATTATTGTTCTATCTTCCTCTCCTTCTCACAGATAAGATATAGCTTCAAATTTCGATGTATGACTTATAAAAAAAAATATTGCGTTAGAATTAAAAAATTATTAATGCGAAGCAATAAAAAGAAAACGATTCTGATGCTAAGAGTAAAACAAAAAAACGTTCATCATTTTTTAATAATAGTTAGTTTCTAAGAATCTAAAATAAAAAATAGATTTCAGATTTAATCAATCGTTACATATAGTTAGCTTAAAAATGTCTCCAAAATGTATTTTGATCCAAAATAATAGACGATGTACTTTTTAATTAACAAAAAATTCATTTCGTAATGAAACAATAGAAATAATCCTTTTAAAAAACATATATTTATTAAAATCAAATTTCGCAAAGTAATAAATGAAAGAAAAATTAACAGATAGCTATTGAAACGATTGCTTTTTTCTGAACGTTTGATTAAACATATAAATATATAAGTAAAAAAAACGATCTGATAAAAACATTTTGATATTTCATTTTAATTTTAACCTTTTTCATTCCACTAAAAAAATTTTAAACTTTAAGAAGTAGCGTAATGCGAAATTGAAAGTTTCTTCCTCTTCAGTTTCGAACCTATGAACTACCATTTTATAAAGCAGCGCTTTTAACAACCACGCTGTCTTTTCCTTTTGGGGAGAACAGTAAAAATACCTTTAAAATAAAAGAATATTTTTTAAATATCCCATTTTGTTATTCGTCAAAGTAAAAAAAAAAATTTCGGACATTTTTAAGTTAATGCTTTCAAACTTCATACATCGAAAAAATTTACAGATAGCTATTGAAACAATTGCTTTGCTCTGAACATTTGAATGTTTGTTTAAACATATAAATATATATAAGTTATAAAAAGAAACAGTATGGGGAAAAGCCTAGATATATATATACATGTACTGAAAAAAAACCCGATCTGATAAAAACATTTTATTTTATTTTAACCTTCCAAAAATGTAACAAAAATAATGCTTATATATTTCTCGCAAAAAGGGGAAAAAGTGAAAAACACAAATTTTTTTATAAAAAAAACTTTAATTTTTTCAATCTTTGTACAGATTATGGTTAATATTGTTCTACACACGGAAAAAAGTTTCGTTAGATTATTTTCAATTTTGCCAAATCTGGTGATTTTCAATATTTATAGTCGCATCTTTTCTAGTGTAACCTTTCATCAAACGTCGAGGGCTGAGTAGAAAGAGTTTTCTTGCGCCATACAGGTTTTTGCCGCCAAACTCAGAGCTATTGTAAAATTGATTTTTTTTGTTTAAGTTTTAATTTGTTTTCGGGCTTCATTTTTAAGTTAATGCTTTCAAACTTCAAATATCGAATGCAAGCAACGGTAATTTTTAAACAAAAAACTTTAAAAAAAAGTAATGTTTACATATTTATTGCAAAAGGGAAAAAAATTTAAAAACACATTTTTTTTTTTAAACCGTAATTTTTAAGATATTTTATCAATCTTTGTACAGATGACGTATAATATTGTTCTACATGCAGAAAAAGTTTCAGGAGATTATTTTTATTAATAAAGAAGTTATTAAGTATTTAAATAAAATTTTGAGTATTTTTTGAAAAATCGTAAAAAACAGTTTTTGACATTAAATTTTTTTAAATGACTGATTCTAAAAGAGAAAAGCATGAATTTTTTTAGTGTAAAATATTTTTGTCATTAACGCGAAAGTGCAAGCAGAACAACTTATAATTCGTATTAAAAAAAAAAGGAACCGATTTCGACTCATTTTAAAAAAATCGTAAAAAAATACAAAATATAATTATTTTGTAAAATAAATTATAGCATATCGTGGCGAAATAAATGATCTTTTTGAATCTGTAAATTTTTGCGTGAGTTTCATGAAAAAAATTAGATTGTGTTTTAAAAACCTCTGAAAAAAAAAGTTCCGAATTTTCCCCTGGCGGTGAGAAATGATACTAATTATGTTTAAGGTTTTTAATTAATATCTTTTTAACTAATTAGAATATCGGAATATAAATGGTCAAAACGGATCATTCCCGAAATTTTGGTACCTTCGGCGAGTTTCTGCGTCGTGTGGTTCGTGTGAAAATTGGGCTACATTCATTCATATATACGCTTGTTTACCTTCAGATTTTAATAGTGTAGATAATACTAGTAAAGAAGCCATAGATACTCTTGATATTTTGAGTAATACTAATAATTTTAATATTAATGTTCTACATTGTTTTACATTTCATGAGAACACTGATTTTATTTGCATATTAAATATTTTTCTTCCATATAATGCATGCAATGGGATTTTAAAATTATCTTCAAAATATTCAAAGAGCAGTATTTGCAGTTAAATCTACATGTGGTTATATTTCTTTGTAACAATTATCATTATGCTTAATTAACATTTTTATTATTTTTCTTTTAGCATTCTAAGAGCAAGTTGCATCCTGAACCTGGTGCACCAGGACGTGCAAAGGGTGTCGTGTTCAGGTAAATATGCTTATTGCTGCTATTTTGAAAATGAATGGTAAATACTATTTTCCCCTTTGGATTTGTAACTCAACAATCTTGTCACATATCTGCAAATGTAGGAAATATTTTTAATATAGAACCAAACTCAGAATTATTTTTTATTTAAAAAGTTGTAATTTTTCTCAGGTTTAACATGCACAGCACTTATAAAATCTTGAAAGGGATAGAAATTTCCCCCTTAAGATAATGTAATTAAATACACACACCCAAATATGTATTTTAAATGGATAAAGGTATTTGTTTGGAAAACTTTGTCTGAAAAGTGTACAGGAAGTGTGTCATAAATTGTGTACTGTTTTTAAATATAGGAGTAATTTTCTTGAAATAGAACTTGAGTATTAGACAATGTTGTCTGTGTTCTTAGTTTACATATTTGAATCCCTTGATTTGCAATTCATATAGTTATTATTTATAAAAAAAATCAAAACTAAGTTTAGGATATTAATGTAACTTGCTTTCTATAAAATTTATTAGTATATACATATCTTTTTTACATATGATTTCAAAATTGAGATTTTTCAAACAAATAATTCATTCTGGAAATTATGTTATCTTTGATGGTTTAAAAATGATTATTTAAAGGCAATTTTTGGGAAGGGTAGGGAACAGGCAGTAATCAGATTTCTTTATTGTGATTATTCCTAATTTAAGATTTAAACACTAAGACAATGTTTCAAACAGCATTGAAATGGTTCTTTTTCTTTCTTTTTTTTCTGTTTTTAATCTTTGTTAAAGAATGCAGAGGAAACATATGAATTCTGTCTAATTTTATCATTAGATACATTAGTTTATTTTTCACTAGGTATTATCTGTTCATTTGAAAATATTGAGGAAATATTGTTAGATTTTATTTTTAGAAGTCTGTTTCTAAATGTAATTTTTTTTCAGGGGTGGTCGTGGTGGCGGATATGGAAGACCAGGAGGTTATCAGCGTGGGGGCTATTCAAATGGCTATCCAAGATATGATGAACCTCTTTTTGGAGGTAGAGATAGAAATGACGATTATTACGAAGACCGTTATGGAGGTGGTAGTATCAGCTCAAGAATGAGGCATTATCCTATGCCTTATGATCGCCCTTCTATGGGGATGAGTCGTGATGAGTATGGATACAGATCATCGCCGTACTCAGTGCCATCTCGGGACCCTTATGCAAGATCTCCTGCTCTTTCACCGAGGGATATGTATGAAAGGAGAAGTTCTATGTATCAATCTTCTAGTGATTTTCTCTATTCACGCCGTTCACCTCCTCAGATTCCTCCTAGTTCTTCAAGGTAAAATTAATTTCATGAAAACTAATGAATTTTTTTTAATTAGGATTGCATTGGTTCTCAATGAGAACAATATTATCCTTGGGTGGGCAATGGGAGGATTTTGAAGGGTGAGGAACTTGTTTTTAGAATTTGGGTGGTAGACATGTTTTAGATGGTGTGTTTTGATATTCGAACTTAAATTTAAAACTCTTTAAAAAAATGTAATAAATTGGTTATCCAGTTTATACTATATGTACCAGGAATCAAAGAAACTTACGAGAGGGCTCTTGTGCAATTCTAAGAATTTGGGTTGCAACAAGTTCATTCAGTTTCTAATCTTGTCAAATCTGCATATGAGAATGAGATCTCTTTCGATGAAAAAACACGTTTACTTTCAACACCTTGAATCTTTGCATCAACACTTTTCTGAGCATTTCTTGGGTATTTTGTCTCTGGAAGTTCTTCAATGAGTTAGGAATCCTTTTATGCGTATTGAGTCAGCAGTTTATATTCAAGAGGAATTGTTCTAATTTAACTAATGGAAGCTTTGATGGTCAGTTTCCAGAATGGTAAATCGTTTTGTAGAATTTCAGCTGCAAATTGTCATTGGTTACATCTTTCTAGAACTGTAAAAATGTTTTGATAACAAATCAATGTCTTCTTTTCCTTGTTGGGTGTGGATTCATTCAGTGCTGTGACGGATCTAATTTTAAAAAAGAGAAAAGCAGACTTCAAATCATGGAAAGGGAGGGGGAGACTTGCACTTTAATCTCTAAAAATATTGAATTGAGCCACCCATCCTGTGTAGTGGTTTCAAATTCTTGGAGGTGGGTTACTTAGTCTTATAGTCTATTCAAGTGCTTTCTTTTTGCCCTGCAATTAAGGTTTTAATTTATTTAACTCTAGAATTCAAAAATGTTTTTGGCGCAGCTACTTAAAACTTTCTAAGGATTTTTCAATAAAGTGGTTTTTTATTGTATACTGATATCTAAAACTAAGAAGTTGACTATATCTTAATTCTAATGAGGTCTATTTATGCCTTGCAATATAACTATGGGCAACAAGTTATTAGTATTGGAAACATTAGTTTTTTAAGAATTTTAAACATAAAAGATTATGTAAATATACTTTTTAATATACTTTATGGAATTTTTTTTTTTTTTTTTTTGCAATTTCAATATCATAAATATACATAAAAAAATTGTAAATGCATATTAGATATTTTTTTTAATTAATGATCATTTGGCTGCATATAAAATAAATTTAAGTGTGTAATTATTTTTTTAAAAAAATTTTTTAAGGTGAATTTAAATGTTTTTTGTATCCCTTAAACATACGGAAACTTCTGAAATATTGTCATTAAACAAAATGTTCAATTAAAAAGTCATAAATGTAATTTCTGGTATTCTGAGTCTGAAGATTAACAATAAGAGTAGTGCTAGTATTTATTACATTGGAAATTGTTGACTGAATATGCAATTAAAATTTAAATTCTGAGTATATTTACTTTTAAGTGTGATATGTTCTTTTTCCTGTTTAGTTATTAGTGGGGTACTTATGCCAAATACAGCTTCAATGATTTGTCTTGGAATGTTTATAAGTAGCATTTTTACAAGCTACTTTTACTCTTGTGGAAGTTGTTTTTACAGTATTGTTTCTCAGTGAAACTATAGTTTAATTTTAATTGTAATAAATGAGAATTATTTTTATTTTAATTTATTTTTTGCGACATTACTTCCGAATAGAGGTAAAAATTTCAATCAGTATTTTTTTTTCTAAAAAACTAGAGTTTATAGAATGTTGTTGATCATTGGGATTAAAAATGTGTCGTTGGACCGTGATATTAATGGCAGATTGAACTATGTTAAGATTTATTTCTTAAATTTATTAAAGAAAATGCAAAATTGTTGCTTAAAAATAATGTATAAGTACATAAACAGGTTTAAAATTTTCAATCAAAAATATCAGATACCCAAGAACATTCTTTTTTAAAATGAGGAATGGGGGGTGGGGAGAAGAGCAATTTTGTATATTTTCAGATTAAATTTTATTTTTCAAAATATCCACCATCATATTTAGCAATTTTTCCCAGTGAGAAGCTCAATTATAAATTCATTATTTATAAGTTGCATATTTATCTTTTCAACAAATATTGGTACCTCTTTTTGGATTTTTTATTATTAAACTGTTCATCACACATTTAATTGCTCAGATAAAAATAGGTGAAAATCTGTATGTGTGTGATGATGTCACTCACCTTAAAAGCATAACTTTTGTTCTGACCTATGCTATTATATGTAGCCGTGCATCACTTATTTACGTAACTTCCAAGTCTTTCCTGTTTTAAGTAGTTTCTGTATTGTCTAGTTACTTGTGTTTTGAACACTTCTGCAATTTCTTTACATTTTAAATTGTTATTGGTTTTATTCATTAGGTTTGATAGTCTAACTTATCTGATATTGTCTTCTGGGATTCTGTCCTGTTAAAAATTTTTTAAAAAAACACCTCTTAGCTTTTTTTTTATGTAACTGGCTTTTTTCCTAATACTGTACTTTTTTTTATGACCTTAGATCCTTAATTTCTTAAAGCAAACTTGCATGTACAGTAATGTTTCACTGAAATTTTTTTTAAGGGTTTTAATTATTTTTCAATTAAAGTGAACAGTGTTTGAAATTTGGTCAATAACTAAAACACTTGCTAAATTTTGGGTAAACAATTCTTCGAATTATTGTATGTTATAACTTTCTTAATTGTCTTTACATATATAATACACATAAATTAGTTTTAATAGGAATATCCAATCAATTGCATTTTCAGTTATAACTACATTCAAGAGTAATTTACTGTTTAATATATTTGCAATGTTTAGATGTGATGTATTTTCCTTTTTGTGATATATTTTTAAATTTAACTCACTATATATTTTTAAAAGTATTTCACCTATTCATATCAATCTTATGTTTATGAAACCTCCATTATTAGTTATATATATGTATGTTGAACATGTAAAACATTTTGGCTCATCTTTATATGATGAATTTTTACAGTGATTCTATATTTTGCATACAATTGTTCTTTAAATTTCCTTTTCTTAATTTTTATATATCATTTTATGACTTATGCTAATATTCAATTTACATTTTTAATAGGTCTTATTATGGAAACTCTTTCGAAGATCCGTGAGTATTATTTATATATGTGATTAAAATATTCCCCTTTTTTTACTAAGTTAATTTTATACTTATATCAGATATATTTATTTGCTTAGAATTCTCAAAATTTACTTCCTAAAATAAGCATTTTTACAGATCTACCAGATTTGATTTTATAACTTTTTAAAAACTTTCCTTAAAATGACCTTATGAAATTTACGAAATTGCTCATAAGAGGTTATGAAAATGCATTTTTGGCAATTCAGATTTTTAGAATTCATTCTATTTACAAAAAAAAAGTTTAAAATGGAACTATTATTAACTAACGGTCAATTAAAGCCAAGATATCAAATTTTATTATTTTAAAAGGGATGCATGAATTTTATAATATTTTGGGGGCATTTATATTTAATGAGAAGGTAAAATGCATACATAAGAACATTTTTATGTGCTTCATTAATTTTTCTCGCATATTTATATTTAACTAAATAGTTGAGTTACATTTAATTTTTGTACTAATGCAATCTATCCCCTTCACCACAGCATATTTATTTACTGTGGGATTTCAAAAAATGAAAGGAAAAAAAAGATTAGTTTTGCATAATGTTTAGAAACATAAACTCTTTTTAAACTTGTAAGATTTTTTTTTTCACAATTCTTACTATTAGTTCATTCTCCCCATTTATATATATAATCTTGTTCAAATTTTCAATCATTAATAAAATACTTTTTATTCATCCACTCAAGTTCAAATACATTTTTTAAACTTGTAGTGGATAAGAGGAAAATAAGATAAAAAGGAAAATCGGTTGTTGTGTCCATGTAGTGCAATTGATAGAATGTTGGACTTCTAATTCAAAGGTTGTAGGTTCAAATCCTACCTGGGATGGCCTAATTTCTGAGATTGTGATTTCTTTTTACCATACTATTTTATTAGAATAATTAAAATTAATTGATGAATAAAAAGTAAACAAAAAAATAGCTCAACACTATACATAGAAAGGAAAATCGTTTTCTATTATGCCACTTAATACTGTGGTTCTGTCATATATATATATATGACAGAACACCACAGTATTAAATAAGTATTATTTAATAAGAAGTAGCTAAAATTAAATTTTTAAGTAAGAATTGACCTTTTTTTATATTACTTGTTCCTGAAACATTTTATAATTCCTACAAATTTTTTCATAACTTTTCTTTTTGTAAATCATTTATAGTTCTCCAATTCAATCTCATATGCCTCCATCATCAGATTGGACATACCAGAGGTGAAATATATGTTTCTTTATTCTTAAATATATTATATAAATTAAAATTTTTGCATCTATCTGGAAAACATCAAAATCTGAAAGAAAAAAAAAAGCTAAAATATAATCTAAGCATTGTTTATTAAAAAATATTATCATGTTTAAAATTTTAGATTTTAATTAGAATTAGATTTAATTGAATGCATACATAATTAAACAAAGCTTTTAAATTGTTCTAATTTTGTGTAACTGTTTTTCCATTAATTCTAATGCTTTATGAGAAAAATTATGTAGTTGAAAATTTCAGAATTCTGTGTTTAGCTAAGTTTCTTATTAAAATTGTATGATCAAGTCTTGAGATTGAATTTTTTTAAGGCCATTCAATTATTTCTAGTGTTCCAATTCAATCTCATTTGCCACCATCACCAGATTGGACATACCAGAGGTGAAATATCTGTTAATCTTTATTCTTAAATATGTTATATGTATTAAAATTTTGGCATCTATCTGAAAAACAACAAAATTTGTTAGGAAAAAAAGCTAAAATGTAATTAAAAATATTGTGTTAAATAAATTTTTTTTAGAAATTTAAAGCATAATGAGTGTTGATGTGTGGTGTTTAATTAAATGTATACATAATTGAAAAGCTATTAAATTTTTCTAATTTTACATAATTGTTTTTCCATTAAAATTTTTTTTAACGAAAAATGTAATTGAAATATCTAAGATTGTACAATCAAATCATGAGATTGATTTTTTTTAAGGCCATTCAATCTATTTCTTTTAAAAATAAAACTACAGTTTATTTTTCAGGAATAATTATTAATTAAAAATTTATATATATTTAAGAAATTATTTATACGTAGTATTCAATTTTAAAATTGTATATTGCAAATAACTTAAAATGATGTAATATTATTCTACTTTTTATATTTTCGTTAAAAATTCTTTAGCTGAATTTACTACGGTATATATATTAATGAAAAAAAGTTAAACTATTTAAATTTTTATAAAATTTGAAAAAATATTGGTTTTTCCCTGAAAGAAAATATTTTATTTTTTAAATTTTATTCATAGGCAGGCAGTTACTAGTTTGTAAATCAGTAATTAATTATTTTTATTTTTAAAATTTTTTTAATTACATGTATTATATCAAATTTTCATCCTAATTTTAGTTCTCGAGTTCCTCCAGCAACATCTCGACGACACTACTATTGAAAGTTTTAGATGAAATTAAGTGCATGGTTTTGTTTCTTTTTTATCCATCACTTTTCTAATTCACATTACATGTTTTTTAAAAAATTTTTATGTTTGTGAATTGTCGACTATACGTTGAAACCTGAGTGTCATCAATAAGTATATGTTTCCTCTGAGTTGCATCCCATAATTTGTTCTCACTTAAAAAAAAAAGTATTGATAGTGTCATTTTTATTTTATTTGAAATTCAGTTACATCTTGATATATTACAATTTCAAATAGATAAAAATTAAAAATGTTTTAACTGAAAATGAACTTGCCTCATATGGATGAATATTTTTACATGCCATAATCTGTTATGTCATCTATTAAGATATATATGAACGTGTTGTAATTTATTCATACATAAAACTGCTTTTCCTTCATAATATTCTTTGTACATTTCCTGTATTAATTTTTAGTACTGTTAATTTGAATCAGAATATAAAAATTATAAAATGATCCAATCTATATATATGTGTCATTGATGAACTGCCATAATATTTTGTATAATTTTTAGCACTTTATTACTAAGATACTAAAACCAATTTCTGTATTTTATGGTTGGACTGATGTATTTTTTGTATCACACTCATTAAAAATATATCATTCTTATTTGTGGTAGGTTCTTTACTTAAAAATTTCAAATAACTCAAACTCCCATATTTTGTATTCATATATTTTTCTTTTTTCTGCCATGGCAAATTGTTTTTCAGTTTTAATGATTATAATACATGCTACTAAAAAATATTAGGAAAAGATTTTAGTATGTAAAAGGAATTTTTCACTGGTATAACTTATTACTAGCATATACACATTCAAATAACATGCATTTCAATTTTCGTAAACAAAATAAACACATTAATTGTAAAGGCTTATGTGAAAGATTATTAACTTAGTGTTAAAAGCACTTACTGTTATGTTGATATTTTTCATCTAAAATGGTTAGAATTATTTTTTTCAGTTTTTCATCCAGTTACTGCATAAAGTATAGGAATTTTTATTTAAAAAAATTCAGTTATTTGGAAACACATCTAATTTACCAACTTAAAAACTAATTTCTCTGCTATATCTCTATACATTGTTATTTAATAGAATAAAATTTTTAAAAAATCACAACATTTAAAATTGAAAGGGATGTTGCTATTAATCTCGTAAAATAATTTGCTGTTTCAGATTAATAGAGGTATCAATATAATTATTTAACTTAAAAAATAAATTGACATTTATGTCTGGAACACTATTTTATGTTATTTAAAGCTTCATTGTATTCAAATACTTCAAGTTAATTCGTCAAAATATCAAATGTAGAGAAAGATAAAGAATCTTGGGGGGAGGTCATCAAACATATTGTAAACAACTTGTTTAGTACTACATTGGAAACATGTCCTCGGTTTGTTTTTCCCTACTACTAAGATCAGACTAATTGTCATACAATTATTTCCCATCTGCTCAATTATCTGTTTTTCTTCCTCTTTAATTTGATCTCTTCAGTGCCTCCATTTGTATATAATATATATTTTCATTCATACATGAAATTATTATTTTTGCACATTTGTGCAGTTTTGTGTTTGTTTTATATATTTTTCATTTTTAAAATTGGGTATGTTTTTGTTCTAAATTATGATTTTGGAAGAAAAAAGGAGGAGGTATACAAATGTTAACCCCTTAATTGCTGATTAAAAGTTACGCAATTTGCTCACCAGTGCCACAGTTTTTCACATTGGTGAACACATGCAGTGTATTGGGGAGAAAGGAAAAGATAAAAACAAGCCACTTTTTCACTGAAATAAGTAAATCTTCCACAAACACTGCCAAGATCATTTTGTTGCATTACAAAGCTTTTGGAATAGTTTTACTGTTAGCTTGCGAAATAAAAGAATTGTATTTCAGAGGGACGGATATATCTATCTGGAGAACATAAAGAACTGGTTGAACAAGATAGGTATATGCCCTGTTGGCACTTAAACGGTTTTACTGCCACTCATAATAAATGTAAATTTTTAAAATTTGATTTCTGTCCAACTGTAACATTTCAAAATAAAATTTTAGGAATAGGTCAAATTAGCTCTGCAGACTTTTATTAGTTAATCATTAAAACTTAAAATATCTTTGTAATTATATTGAAATTTTTATTTAATTTTTGGAAGAATGTTGGCTTGTCTTTTTTTAACGCTATATAGGTTTACCTTCTGTTTAATTTAGACAAGATGGCATTTTTCAGATAACACTTCACAGCTATCTTCTCACAGACACAAGACTTTATTGCACTTGAATGTTAATTAAAATACTTTATCACATTCCACAGGAAACTCGCAAGTAGGCGGCATACTTTAGTTCCTTTCTCTCTTTGAGTGTGGAAAAAATACCCACACCCTTACATTACTGTGTTTACAAAGTGTTGCAGTTAGGCTATAATAACAAGTCAGTCTCATCTTCATTTTTTACTTCTAAGTAGCAATATAATTTAAATTTTTAATTTTCAATCTAATTTATATATGTTTTAATTTTTATGTGACACTTTTCTTAAGATTTTGCCTTCTAATTAGATATGAATTTCAATTATACATTCTTTCCAAAAAAAGTTTTGTCTATGCTTCAGGAAAGGAAAGATTCTAATTTCATGTTTTACATTTAAAAAAAATCCTAAAATATGGGTATAGCAATAAATTCTTCAAGTTTTTATGTATTTTCACACATACGGTATGGTTACCAGAAAAGTTACTACTTTTCTATCATGTATTCTTTAAATCAAAAATACACATTTAGTTGCCATAACATTTGAATTGTTGCTGCATAAGGTATTGCAAACTATTTTTGAATAGATAATTATTGCATTACAAATTTACAGGAGGGCTTTGGGCTCAACAGATTAACGTGCACCCATCCCCTCTACACAGCTCAGGTTTAGTCCTTGTCACTTGACCATGGTTCAAAATTACGAAATCTGTCACCAAAAGCTCTCAAGTGGCTGAACAGTGTGATAATTTTCTCTCACTCACCTCAGAAGGGTTAAATATATTTGAAACGAGGAATTCGGCTGGAATTATAAGATGTTTATTTATGGATATCCATTTTTAGTAGGTTTATCTGTCTCGTTAGGCATTTCATCCCTTCGATAAATAGGCCTGGTGACCCAATAAAGCGGGTTAGGTGCAAAGAAAATCAGTATCGACATGCCCTTCAATCTGTAATATAACCTTTAAAAAAAAAATCAAGTATTTTATTTTTTATGTATTGAATATTTTTATAACAATTGTTCCAATAAAAAACGAAATGCCAGGATAGGAAATTATAAGAAGCTAGTAGAAAATTTCTCCAAACTAAAACTAACGTCAAAGGGAAAATAAGAGGATATATAAAATATTGCTCGGACAACTCGAATGTGTGAGGCCTGTGCTCATCTGAGAGGAATTTGTAAAGACATAAGAGCTAAAACAAATATAATAGATCATAGGGCATCTGACTTTTTTCTTTTTTAAAGGAAATTAAGAGAATTATATTGGTTTGAAATATTTTTTTTGCGTATCAGAGCAACTATTGGATGCTTTGGAAGTTCTTATTTTGATAAAAGTCGAAAATGTAAGTTAAATGAAAAATAAAATTTTATTAGTAAATCCTTTGTAATGATGAGAACATAATCACAATAAAGAATAGTCTTCTAATTCAAATTTCATTGAATTGCTCATCCACAGATTTCCAGTAGTTCTTCCTGATAAAAGATTACAAGGTTAATTTTTTAATACAGATGTATTTTTGAAGTTAACTTATGGCACGTTAGGGAGAAATTTCCGTTACCAGTTACGGTTAGCGATGAACGTAAGGTAGAAACGAATGAAGTTCTGAATCCCCGTTTTAAAAAACGCCATCTAATTCATACTATCTATCTCAGACAAAAAATTACAGAATAGGAAATATAATTTTTTCCGCCACGATATGGTATATTTTATTTCAACAAAATAATGATATTTTCTATTTTTACTATTTTTTTTAAAATGAGTCAAAATTGATACGCTTTTATAAAAATAGTTTCTAAATCATTCCCTTTAAGTTTCATTTCGAGTTAATGGATTGATATTTTATTCTAAACAAGTTCATGCTTTTCTCTTTTAGAATCAGTCATAAAAAAAGAAAATGACGAAATCTGTTTTTTTTACGATTTCAAAAAATACTCAATTTTAATTAAATGTTTAATAACTTCATTATTTATAAAAATAATCTAACAAAACTTTTTCCATTTGTAGAATAGTATTATCCGCAATCTGTTTAAAGATTGAAAAAATTGATTAAAAATTATGGCTTTTAAAATTTTTTTTGTTTTTCGTCTATTAGCCCTGAGCTAGCACCCACTCCCCTCTCCTCATTCAACAGCAACTTTAACAAGCCTTTCCTCTTTTAGCCATGCGATACATACTTTGTTTTGTTTTTACGTTACCTAGAAGTCAAATTATAATCAATTTTATGAATTAAAAAAAAATCGGAAGCGAGTCTTTAATCTACCCAAAGTAGGCATTTAAATGGTTCAAAATCTGTCAAAAATTAGTTTAAGAATAGTTTGTTGGATATACAGTTTTAAAATTATTTTAAGGAAATAATACAATCTATTGTTTTAAAATTTAAAAGCAACACGACAATTCTTCCAATAGTTTGGCAATAAAAGATTGTGTTTACTAAATTTTCAATCGAATGGAATTTCTAAATACAGTTTAAAAAGTGAGTATTTAAATCATATATATACTTCGGTGTAATTAATTTGATAGTTGTGAAAGTGTTATATAGTGCTTCATTAATTTGTATTTTAAGACTACAATGGACAGAAAACAATTTTTTACAAACATGCTGCAAATTTTTACTGGCTCTGTGTAACTTAAAACTAAAACCATGTGAAAAAAAAATTGGTGAGAATAAAATGAGTAACTTTTAAGAAATTAAAAAATTTCAAAATGTTCCATGCGTTTTGATTTCTTTTTAAATTTCATATTTTCACCTGATTTAACTTCTTCAAGCAATTCTTTACAAATGTATGCATGCAATGTAATGTTTTATATGATAATTTGCAAAATATGGGTAAATGCAAATTTTTATATAAAAATTTCTCAAGAATTTTAATGATTTCCTACATAAAAAAACTTTGATTTCTTCTTTCACCCTATCACTATTATTACAATGCATTCAAGAATTTATAATTTTGTAAAGAATCTCACTGGCCGCAAAATTATTCAAAGCGGGACGTGGTTTGGCCACATCTGTTTTAAATCATTTAGGCATCTGTAGGGAGTCAAGAAAGACTGTTCCAAAATTTTTGGGGTGGGGAGGGCACGGTAATCGAAAGTTTATAAACCACTGGTGTACATGAATAATGCGTATGTAAGTATGGCTGGGTGGCGTTCTTGGTTTGTCGCTGGCCTTCTGCGTCTAAGGTTGGGGGTTCGATTCCGGCCCAAGTCGCTGGATTTTCACGATACTGGGCGTCAAAATTACTTGGGGTAATTGGTATCGCCTTTATGTGGTGCCATGCTAAAAAGTTAAACCAACTCCTGGGGAATGTACAAGGTCTGCAAAGGTTAAAATTAGCAGTGCACAGCCCCATTATTAAAAAAATATTTTTATAACTAAATAGGGCGTGTGAGTGAATATTAACGACACTCTTTTCAGCTACACGAGGGCTTTTGGCGACGGAACTCGAAATTTGGAACTGTGGCCAAGTGACGAGGACAAAACTTGAGCTGGCACTCCTCTATCCTAACTTCCACACCACACCCATGGTAGGACGTTTGATCCACACGACATGCATCTACAAGGTGGGTCTTCAGTGGCACAAGGCTTGGAACTCGTGACACGCCCACCACAAGTCCATGACCTTAACCACTAATAACGTCGGCGCTGCTTTTGTCGAGTCTTGGGTCTGAGCTACTGAAGGCCCCCTATTCTCATAATGGCTTGATGGGGAAGTTTTGAGAGTGAGGGAGAAAGTTCAAGTGTCGTCCTCGTCACTTGATCATGGATCATAATTTCGAGATCCGTTGCCAATAGTTTTCGTATTGCTTCTGAATGAGACGTTAATAAACAATCATCATCATCGTAAATTTCTAAATTCATTTTTATTCTATTATGGTACTAATTAAAAATCATATAATTTTATGAAATGTGTGAGTGCATAACAAAT
The DNA here is from genome assembly GCA_019973935.1 of Trichonephila clavipes. Taxonomy (NCBI): domain Eukaryota; kingdom Metazoa; phylum Arthropoda; class Arachnida; order Araneae; family Nephilidae; genus Trichonephila; species Trichonephila clavipes. The sequence continues at coordinate 171,884 of BMAU01017396.1, read as the reverse complement.
TTAATTTTTTTCTCATTATTGAAATCCTGACGAACTATCGTATAAGGATCTATGATTCTCTTAATCAGTGGTCTTCAAACTAAGCTTCACGGAACTCTGGGATTCCAACCTGGGAACCCAGGGGCTCCACGATTCACTATAAAAAAAATCTAAAAGAAACCCATCAACGTGTTTGCAAAGTGGATTCATTTTTTCAATTCCTTTTTGTTTATATATACCTATATATATATTTATTTCTATATCTTGTTCAAATTTTCAATCATTAATAAAATACTTTTTATTCATCCACTCAAGTTCTAATACATTTTTTAAAACTTGTAGTGGATGACTCTTGATAGTACAGTTTTTTTAAATATTAATTAATTAATCGAAATTTAGGGGATATTTCAATCGATATTATTCCTTTAGGTGGCAGAACCATGAGATAAAACTGCTTTTGTTAAATTTGTAATGAAGATTTTTAACCTGAATAATCATATTTGCTAGTTAGACGTCAGCATTCCTTTTACACTGGTTTTAAGAGAAATTCTTACTTACTATTTATATTCAACTTTTATTACAAAATTAGGTAGGGCCGTGGGTAGCCTAGTGGTTAGAGCATCGGACTCCAGACCGGAAGGCCTGGGTTCGATGCTCGATGTCACCAAATACCCTCCGAGTGCACACGGAGTACGTGCTCGTTAAATCAGTGGGTCCGTAGACTTGTGGGCTTATTCACTAGCGCAGGAACTGGAGAATATTTCCCTCCCCTTCAGTTCACTTGCAGAAATTGTGGAGGTGGAGATAGAGGTCGTGTCGCCATCTATCGTCCCTTCGGGGAAGTTTCACTGAGCTTAAATCGCACTGTCACCTGTATGGTGCTCAAGGCCAACGACAGGCGTACCTCTTGCCCATGCCACGATGAATTTCGTGGGCCTCGCTCTGACTACGTCAGACAGGTGGCATTAGCCACAACAACATTACAAAATTAATTACAAATTTAATGTGGTTCAAAAGTTTTTAATGTTTATTCAAAATGTGTTTTGCCACTTAATATTGTGATTCTGGCTTATGGAAATACATATTTATATTAATTGTAATTATTTAATAAAAAGTAATTATATAAAATAAAAATTTTTCTCTTTGTTGACCTAAGTAGAAATTGACTTAAATTTTTTTTTTATTACTTGTTCTATGAAGTTTATATAATTACAAGTAAATAAAACTCATCCCTGTGTGCAATTAAAACTTTATAAATTTATTTATACACAATAACTTTATTATGTAATGCTTTTTAAACTATCATAATATAATAGAATATAAAACGTTTATTTCTGTATACCTACTCCCTACAAGATTGTGGATATTCTATTTTTTATGATTCTGGGTTCCACGAAATAATTTTGTATTCGTTAGAATGAGTACTCCGGGTTCTATCCCCGGGCTGGGAAGGTCGAATCAGCCTTTCATCCCTTCAGTGGGTCGATAAATGAGTGCAAAGCTTGCTTGGGCCTTAAACACTGGGGTTTCGCCTTAGACTGACCACCTGATCGGAACATCTAGTCATGCACCTCAGCGCCCACTGGTCACGTATACTGGTATGGGCACAGTAGGCCCTGCCCTCATGGGCTGTTGCGCCACTGAGTTTGAGTATGAGCACAATTTTTTGCAAAACTAAGTAGTGTCCTAACTGGAAGTGCACCTTTTTTTATTGGTTGTAAAAAAACTCATATATAATTACAGAAAAAGGAACAATTTTTATCAACAGATTAGATTTTAATATCTAAATTTTAACAAGAACAGCTCCTGAATTTTAGGTTGCAAATTCGTGCATAATACACAGAATTCCTCACAAAGCTGTAAAAGTTTATAAACACCATTCGGATTTGATTGAATATTAACGTCGCACTGTTCAGCTACACGAGGGCTTTTGGCGACGGACCACGTAATTTTGAACCACGGTCAAGTAACGTGGACGACACCTGAGCTGGCATCCGCCTCTCCTCACTACCACACCAATGGGAGGACGTTTCAGCTCTCGACAGATTTGACGTGCATCGCTACCCTATACGGCGGGTCTTTAGTGGTACTGGGCTCGAACTCGTGACAAGGCAAGCCACGATCCGATACCTATACCACTCGGCTACCGCGGCCTCAACACCATTCGGAACTATGTATTCAAATGAAAAATATTTGTCAACGCGAAGGGTTCTATAAAAACAAATTAAAGCCGGAATAAACGAAATGCGACTTGCAGATAATTTCAGTAGACTTAGACTTCGAAGTTAGTGTAAGAAAATGCAAGCACACATATTGAAGTTACTATATATAATGCTCGGGTAAGTGACAGTAGGATCACAAATTAATGTTATTTACCCTTGGTACCCTAAAAATCACAAACCTATCGTTTTTTTTATTTTCATTTAATCTTATTCTTTGCATTATTATCTTTCGATTGATATATCACTTGTGCATGTCGGAAAGTTAGAAGTTGAATAAAACTTCATTTGAAAACAAATTAGGCAATTCAGCCACACCCCCTTTTTAGAAAAAAAAGCTAAAAAATGTGTTATAAAAAAAAATTTATTTTATAAATAGAAATAATAACTAAAAAGGAATGTGTAGTATTAAAAGCAGAAGATTTCCGAGGCAATACAATAATTAATTTTTCTTCCTTATGAAATGTGTGCATGTAAAATTTTTAAATTAAGGCATTTTATATTAATAATTTTATATATAATTTCGGTTCTTATTCCTGATATATTTTTCGTACAAATGTAATACTTTAATATAATAAGAAGAAAAACAGCTAAAATTTCTGTCGTGACAGAAAAAAAATTTTTTAAACGTTTTTCTTGAATTTTCTTGTGCAATTAGTACTCTCTAAAAGTTGATCATTTATAAAAATGTGTGGGTTGAAAAAATATGAAAATGCAATTATTTTAAAGAAAAACGTATAAGTAATATCATAAAGTGGTATTTTAAGTTTAATTAATCTTATAATAATTATTTTTTCAGAATTATAAACTTTAAACTGGTTTTTCTCAGTTTGTGTTTTTCTAAACCTTATTGCATTCAAAATGCTACTCCTTCGACAATTATTTACCGATCACTTCCATTTTTTTCCTACGTGTTAAAAATAAGGCATGTAATAAAATTAGGGATCCGTTTTGCTACAAACTGAATACTTTTTTTTAAAAAAAAATAAAATGTAAGACATGTTGGCTTTTTCGTTGATTTTTAGCCTGTATATCAACATTTTATTTTTTTTCTCGAAAACGAATAAAGTTATTCTAAAATTGATCCCTAAAGTTGTTTAGAACATCCATAAGAATATTATAAAAAAATTTCAGGTCAAAAATTAATTTTTACAAAAGGAGTAGGATTTTAAAATTTTCTTCAAAAAATTTAAATTTTTAAAATTGTGTGAATAATACATGAAAATTTTCATCTGGTAACATTTTCTTGAATAGAAACATTTTATAAAATGCTAAAATATAATTTTTAAATGCGTAAATAAAGAAGTTTGCTCAAAGGGTACCAAGTCCTCTTAACGGAATCTTTAACTCGTATTCTTACCCACTTTAAAAGGACAACTTGATTCGAAATTTTACACACTTGTCAAGGACCGATGACAATGCAGTAATTTCATAATTTTGTTCCAGTGTCCTGATCAGGATAATTAGGAATAATGATTTCCAGATTTGACGACTAATTCATTATACCATTTCCAGATTTGGCGAGGCGACTAATTCCATTGCCAGATTTGGCGACTAATTCTATATATCAATTCCAGGTTTGGCGACTAATTCTAGATCCCATTTCCAGATTTGGCGACTAAAAGATTAAGAGTGATCCTAAAAGTGAAAACGTTTTTTTGCGTCAGCAATTTCTTATCAAAATGTATACAATTGTCCAGTTTTTCTGAAAAAAAAAATTTTGTTGTAATTCAGGGATGGGCAAACTTTTTCGGTCGCGGGCCAAAAGTTAAAAAAAAAAGTGTATGAATAAATGATAGTGTTGGGTGACAAGTAAAAACTCAAGAAAAAGTCTCTCTCAGTGGACTGTAGTTTTTATTACTTGTTGCTCAGCTCGCTCGATTCGACTCCTTTCTCGATGGAGTCAGAGGTTACACAGCATAGTAAGACACTCTGAGCGCTAGAGGGCGCTCTACATTTACATACGTACACTGAACATGCCGCCCGGCCTTGCAATGTTTTTTAACATGCAAGATTTACTCAGAACATAATCATAAAGATAACACACAGAAATACAATACTTCAAAATACAAACAAAACAACATACAAATGAAGACAATGTATAAAGCAATTGATAAATCACACAGAATTTAAAAAAATACTATTCTACACACAAACATTACTATCTGAAGGGTTATTGTAACGTTTGAAAAAATAACGGTGATATTCTTGGTTAATTAAAATATGGAATTTTTATTTACGTCACAACTATTGAAAATTATTTACAAAATGATACATTAAAGTTATTAAAATTAATTATAGATTGTTAAGAGTCCACTATTTTGTGAGAGGAGGATTCGTTGGTCACCGCTCGCGTGCAAGTTCAAAAGCATCTCCCCCCTCATCTTCCGGTCGGGTCGCTAGATTCCTCGGAGGGTCAAACAGGGGTTGCCCTGCACATGCAATGCACGTGTGGGTGTCGGTCTACAAAGAAACCGACCAGATGTTGTTGTTTTCGAGAAGTGACGTTACAGCTCTCGCCCTCTCTTATAGAACTTTTCCGTTGAGAAAAGTTTAATGGGATGACGATGAGACAACTGACAGATTACCGACACATCCCTTAATCAAGCACCACTATATTTCTGAGCTGCAATTTTAATGACTAAAGAAACGCTGAACTAAATTTGGAATTACTTATTTCTAGTGAGTGAGTGTTCTTGCTAGGGAACTTACACAAATCCATACTACGAAATAGCAATGTAAGAAAACATACTATACATTAAATAAAAATACAAACACTCCTATCACAATGCCTAGTATCAATTATACTAACAACATGTTATATCAAATGCTAGTGTAAGACCTTGCACACATAAAATATTCTTCGCCACAATACTTAAATAAAATTATACTAACGACATGTTGATATGATATGCGAAGTGTACAACCTTACACACAAAAGTTTTTCACAATATGCCTCTTGCGTAAACTAAATACTCATGTATATTTTAAAACCCTATACACAAAATTAAGCATATTAATACATTTGCTTTTCATGGCTTTATCTTTTGACACGCATCTCCATTCGATATGATATACAGTACTAGTAAATAAATAAAATTTAATATACAATTATTAACCTTTAACTAAAAAACATAAGCAACAATTATTATTCATGAGCAAGAGAACATTGTTAACAATTCCTAATTATCTATCACCGATCTGCTGAGACTATCTGCATTTTTGTGATTTTTACCCGACCGATGTACAATTCTAAAATTATATGGTTGCAAAGCCAAAGCCCATCGCATCAATCTAGGGTTAGAACTAACACTTCTATTCAACCACACCAACGGGTTGTGATCGGTCATAACTAAAAATGAATTTCCATCTAAGTAATAATGTAACCTTTTAATTGCGAAAACAATACTAGCACATTCCTTCTCCGTCGTACACAATAACGCTTCTCTACCTCTGAAAATTTCTTACTCAGGTAAAGGATTGGATGCTCCTCACCTTGTTCAGTTAATTGGGTTAAAACTGCTCCCATACCTGCGTTTGAAGCGTCCGTTTGAACAATGAATTCTCGTTCAAAATTTGGCGCGTACAAGACGGGCTTATCAATTAGTTTCCCTTTTAGTTCTCGAAATGCGTTTTCACACTCGGTCGTCCACTTAATTTCTCCCTTCTTGGCTCTTCCTTTCAACGCATCCGTCAACGGAGCAGCGATTACCGAGAACAGATTTATATATTTTTGGTAATAACCCGCTATACCTAAGAAAGCACGTATTTGGGTTTTCGTGCGAGGGTAGGGGAACTCTAGAACAGCCTGAATTTTGATCTCGGAAGGGGTGCGAAAACCCTGACCCACAATGTGACCCAAAATTTGACATTTTGTTGCGCAAACTTACACTTTGAAGGTTTTATCGTTAACTTAGCTCTCTTTATTCTCTGCAGAACCGTTTCCATATGTTTAATGTGCGACTCCCAAGTATCTGAGAAAATTGCGATATCGTCTAGATACGGGACAACGAAATCCTCTAGTCCGTTAAGTAATTCAGCCATGAGTTTACTAAAGAAATATGGAGCATTCTTTAATCCGAAACTCATCCTTAGGGGTCGGTATGTACCAAAGCTAGTACAGAAGGCTGCGTATCGCTGTGCTGTTTTACTCAAAGGTATTTGCCAATATCCCTTAGATAAGTCAAAGACGGTAATAAATTTAGCCGCCGATACTTTTTCTACACGTTCTTCGATATTCGGAAGAGGAAAATATTCCGTTCCAATGATCCCGCTTAATTTCCTGTAATCTATACATGGACGAGGTCCTTTCCCAGCTACCTCAACTAAAATCATAGGGGACATGTAATTCGATTCTCCTACCTCAATGATTACTAATTTTAACATTCGGTTAATTTCGTTTTTTAAGATTTCATTTTGTCGGTGCGACATTCGATAGGGCTTCGTCCTAACTGGTTGATCGCTAACTAACTGGATTTCGTGTTCAACCAGATTAGTTAAACCGGGATTGTTTGAAAAACATTTAGAGTATTTATTTAATAATTCGCGCAGTCGATCCATTTGTTTGTCGTGAAGGTGTTTGTTCAACTCGCTAGCCTGGATTACGTCCTCGAAATCATAAATGAGATAATTGTTTTCTAAGTATGGGATTTCTAACTCCTGGTCTGCGAGAGAGTTTTTTGTTTCATCATTAATAATTACGTTAACGTGTTCTGGCCTTTTGTAATATGGTTTTAGCATATTTATATGATAGATTTGAGATGTTTCGCGTCTGCCGGGGATTTCGAATAAATAGTTCGTTTCCGAAATTTTATTTAAAATTGTCCGGGACCTATCCACTGCACTGCTAATTTATTTGCTCTGGATGTAGCTAACACTAGGACTAAATCTCCATCCTTAAATTCACGTTTTACTGCGTTTTTATCATACCAAGTTTTCCGCTTAACTTGCATTTCCTCCATTTTATTTATAGCTACTTCTTGACATCTTTTTAATCTATTTATTAACTTAAACATATATTCAGTGACGAGATCACCCTCTTCTTCCGGTTCCATCTAATGTTCCATTACTAACGTCTCTGGGGTTCGCAAATTTTTCCCATACACCAACTCTGACGGTGTATACCCTGTACTTTCGTGAGATACAGTTCGTAACGCTAAAAGAATTGACGGAAGATGTTTGTCCCATTCGGAGCCTGCATCTATACATAAGACTCGTAAGAGTCGTTTCAACGTTCGATGAAATCGCTCAACAGGGTTACTCTGTGGATGATACACAGAACTATGCCTGACAAGTATTCCGAATCTTTCAAAAAACTCGGTAGTCAGAGCACTAGTAAAAGAAGTACCCTGGTCACATTGTATTTCACGGGGAAACCCCATCCGACTAAAGATGTTTAACAGCGCATCTGTGACACTAACGGAACTAATATCAGACACCGGAATAGCTTCAGGGAATTTTGATGACATGCAAATGGCCGTGATAAGATATCGATTCCCTTTAGATGTGATCGGGAGAGGCCCACATGCATCAATATTTAGCTTAGTAAAAACCTCCTGAATAACAGGGACCAATTTTAGTGGAGCTTTCTTTTATCATTGGGCTTCCCAGCCCTCTGACACTGATCGCAAGTTTTTACAAACTGTTCCATATCTCTATAGCAATTCGGCCAGTAAAAATATCGGTTTAATTTGTCTTTGGATTTCGTAATTCCCAGGTGTGCAGATGTTCCCTCATGACACAAGGATTTAATAGGGTCGCGCAACCCTTCCGGCATTACTATTAACTTCACCACGTTACCTAACTTATCTTCACGATTTTTGACCAATAATTCCTTCTCTAGCGAATAAACCTGATTGGTAACCTGCACTGACTGGCTGCCTGTTCGTATAAGGGTTTAATCTCCTCGCTATTTTTTTGAGCATTGATTAAATTTTCTCGCGTAACCCTTAGCAGCGCTAATTCCGGAACATATTCCTGGAGTGCAGGTATTAAAATTTCGTCCTCTGCATCCGAAGAAACAATTATAACCTCATCTTCCCCTTTTTTAGCATCACCACTATCTATTCCCCTTTCTTCTCTAGCCGCTTTGACTTGAGACCTTGTTTGGACAGCATTCAATATTTCGACTGGCAGGAAATTATAGCCTAAATTTCCTTTTATTAGCTCGGCCGTTTTATTTCCAAGCAAATATCGACCGTGTTGATTTAAGTGATTTCCACAAACCGCTGCCTTAGTTTGCACCGTTCCAAAATTTCCGGAAATTTCCACGACCGCCAAAGGTAAACAAACTAATTCTGGGCTTAACGGTTGTTTTACCCAAACATTTTCACCAGAGAAAGAAGAAGGATTTATGTATTTTGCACATACTAAATCTATTGTCGCTCCCGTATCTCTAAGAATGTCTATCTCGTGACCATTCACAGAGCCCTTTGTTGTATATGAATTAAGAAAATCCGGGTTTTCATTTCCTTCAATATTATTGAGAGTTTCCGTCGTTTTGTTTTTTTATTAATTTAGGGCAAACGGCTTTTATATGTCCAGGCATATTGCAATGATAACATCTTTGTATCACGCGTTTTTCAAAAGTTCTCTCTCTAGTACTCTCCGGAACAGAAGCTCCTAATCTAGGGGAAGTTTTCCCAAATCTATTTTCTTTTTCCTTGACCCCTGAGTATGTCAAAATTTTATCATTTCTGCCCCACCTACCCATGGGTTTCGAATTTACCTTTCGGACGTCCTCATAATTATCAAAGAGTTCTGCTATTTGAGTAGCTGATTTAAGGTTTGCCCAATTATCTAAAAAATGATCTTTCATACTAGCATTGGCGCGTTTTTTTAATTGATCTACCACCATTAGATCTTTAAGATCTTGAAAGGTGTTTATTGCTAAGCCAATCAGCCACTCATCTAGATAATTCGTAATTTCAAAAGTGAAATCCTTCCAGGTGCTATCGGATTTTTTCTGGGGTGTTGGACAAATTTTTGCCGAAAGACCTCCGGACTTAACTTGAATCTTTTAAGTAATAATTTCTTTACATAATCGTAATTTTCGGCTTGTTCCTCCGGTTCGCGAGCAATAAATTGCACGATCTCTAGGGGTAACAAACCCAATAACTGCCCCACCCACTCTTTCTTTTCTATTGACGCCCTTTTAGCCTGGCGTTCAAAGATCACTAGATATAAACTAATATCTGACTGCTTAGGATCGAAATCTGGGATCAATTTTTTTAAGTTTAAATTAGAGGTTACAGAACATGCATTTGTAGAATCGTTTGATTCATCGTTTACCCTAAATCCGGATTCTATTTTAAACCTTTCTAAATCAAATTTCAGCTGTAATTCTTTCTCTTTTAATGCCTGCTCCTTTACTAACTCCTTCAATCTCATTTTTTCAGCCCTTTCTAACTCTTCCAATCTTTTTCCGTTTGCAATGATAGTCTCATACAGATTTTTAACAAATTCCTCTTCATAACCTTCACTGTTAGTGATTGCAATTTTTATGCTAGGGACAGTCATATTTAAAGTGGCATTTATTCCTAATTCCTCAGCAAGTTGCAACATGTCTTGCTTTTTCCCTTTACCAAGGAAAGCCATTTTTTAAACAATATCAAATAAATGTCACGCTAAATTTTGCACTATTGTTACTATTCTCTATTAATACAATAACACTGGTCCCATGCATACACAGAAATACACAAAGAAAAACTTAACACTAAAAATAATCAAAATCATTCAAGAGACTTAAAACACAATAAATCTTAAGCTAAAATTGCACACAATGCTTGAAATACAATTACAATTCTCTAGAAACAAAATAACACTGTTCCCATGCAAGAAAAAACACTAAGTATTTCAAAATTTCTAAAGAACACTTTAACCAAAATTCCTAATACAATATGCAGTTTGCAACTCAAAAATATAACAGTACTCACCCATTTGAAGTACTCAGCTTGCTGTCAGAAGCAAATTATGTGCACTAGTGGTTTTGAACTCTTAACAATAAGTGTGATCAGTTTGACCAGCCTTGAATTCACTCGTGGTACGGCTTCCGAAAATCGCTTTTCCTTCGGACACTCTCGCCGTTAACACTATAGATCAGTTTGATCTTCTATGAGCAGGACGCTCTCTTTCTCCGAAGCTGAATTGAATCGCAGCACGGCTCTTCCGAAGATCTCTTTTTCTCCCTGCGTTGCGGTCCGTCCGTAAAAATCCAAAATTTTCCTCCTCTCACGGGTCCTGAATGCTAACTTTTTATCCCAAAGCGCTGCCACCAAAACTCTAAGCTGTAACGTTTGAAAAAATAACGGTGATATTCTTGGTTAATTAAAATATGGAATTTATTTACGTCACAACTATTGAAAATTATTTACAAAATGATACACATTAAAGTTATTAAAATTAATTATAGATTGTTAGAGTCCACTATTTTGTGAGAGGAGGATTCGTTGGTCACCGCTCGCGTGCAAGTTCAAAAGCATCTCCCCCTCATCTTCCGGTCGGGTCGCTAGATTCCTCGGAGGGTCAAACAGGGGTTGCCCTGCACCTGCAATGCACGTGTGGGTGTCGGTCTACAAAGAAACCGACCAGATGTTGTTGTTTTCGAGAAGTGACGTTACAGTTATATATGCTACTTCACACACACACTGTTTCAATTGGTAGAATGCACAGTTTCGAAATGGGTCTCTTAAATATACCTCTAGTGGTTTTGACTTCCACTACTCTTACTTTAGAATCCTTTCCTGGATAAATATTGTTGATTCTACCTAATGACCATTGACATGAAGGTAAATTATCCTCTTTTATTCTAACCATATCTCCAATTTTAGCATTCTTTTTCTCGAAATGCCACTTATTTCTCTGCTGCAAACTATTTAGATAATCTACACTCCATCTTTTCCAAATTAATTGAATTATTTTTGTAATTTTCTGCCAATTATCCAACCTATTTTCATTTAAATTAGTTAAATCAGGCTCAACAATTGATGTAATTGATCTACCTATCAAAAAATGAGAAAGAGTCAATATATTTAAATCATCTAAGTCAGAAGATAATGGGACAAGAGGACGAGAATTTAACATTCCCTCTATTTGGATAATCACGGTCAGAAACTCGTCATATGTTAATCTAATGTTACCTACTACTCTCTTTAAATAGAACTTAAAAGATTTAACGCCTGCCTCCCAGAGACCTCCAAAATTTGGGGCTCTAGGGGGGGGGGAGGAATTTCCAATCTATTCCTACAGAGGCCATATAACTTGCAAGTGCCTCATCAGGTTTACACACCAAATTAAACATTTTTTTAAGTTCTATATTTGCACCCACAAAATTTGTTGCAATATCAGAATACAACTTAGCACATTTACCTCTTCTAAATATAAAACGCTTAAGTGTAGCAATAAATGCATTAGAGGTTAAATCAGTCACAATATCTAAGTGCACAGCTTTAGAAACAAAACATATAAATATACAAACATAGATTTTGTTATATACACCTTTTCTCTGCCCTTTATACTTAATGTAAAAGGGGCCACAGAAGTCCACACCTCACACATTGAATGGATAATTTTTGATAACTCTATCCTTTGGCAAGTCAGCCATTATTTGATCAGTACAAGTAGGATTGGCCTTACAACAAATTACACAATTACGAACAACTTTTCTACAAATATTACGGCCATTCAATATCCAAAATTTTGCCTGATCTGATATAACAAGGATTGTGGACCACTATGTAAAAACTTTTTATGAAAATGCTCAACTATTAAATAAGTCAATTTATGTTTCGAAGGCAAAATAATTGGAAATTCCTGGTTATAATTACTATCACCATTTCTCAATCGACCTCCAACTCTCAAAATCCCTTCACTGTCAATAAATGGATTGAGTGTTTTTACTCGACTGTTGGAAGGTACCATGGCAAAATTTTGAATACCATTCATCTCTACTTTAAGGGAACCAGGACATGCTCGAAAGAGTAAAATGCCAAAATTAAAACCCTTTGTTTATGAGACATATATCATTTGCAATTTCCAATAGAGCTTAGATTTTTTACGTTCTTAATAAAGATAACTTAATTATTCTGTAGAACTACAAAAATAACTTTTTACTCCAAAAGGTTTTTTTTACTACTTAATTAAAGTAATACATAATTTTTGAGAACTCGTAATATATACTTGTGTTTAGGTACCATTTTTTAAAAAAGTATCCTTTTTTATACAAAATATTTTTTACACATATATAAAACAATACATAAAATACAGTGAACCCATTTTTTTAGTAAAATGTTAGTATAGTTTCTTTCAAAAAATTATGAAAATTTGAAATTTTTTCATTTTTCTGCTTTTTTTATGCATAAAACTATTTTTAAAAAATTAGGCACTATCTTAATAGAAAAAAAAAATAGGTTGACTATATATGCATAGGCATCTTGTATAGAAGTATAAAAAATCTGGAATCATATAGAGTAATAGTTTTTTTTAAAAATGTACCTAAATGCAAAAAGATATGCTTTTGAGAAAAAGGGAAAAAACTAAAAAAAAACAATATTTTCACATATTATACACTTGATTAGTATTTGCTTGCCTATTTTTATATGACTAATAATAATCCTTAATAATTTTCTAGAGTTACGAAAGTAATTTTAAATTCATGTCTTTTTTCGCTTTGTTTTAGTTAACATGAGCATAATCTTCGAGATCTTGTGACGGCCGCGGTAGCCGAGTGGTATAGGTATCGGACTGTGGCTTGCTTTGTCACGGGTTCGAGCCCAGTACCACTAAAGACCCGCCGTGTAGGGCAGCGATGCACGTTAAATCTGTCGAGAGCTGAAACGTCCTCCCGTTGGTGTGGTGTGGTAGTTAGGAGAGGAAGGTGCCAGCTCAGGTGTCGTCCACGTCACTTGACCATGGTTCAAAATTACGTGGTCCGTCGCCAAAAGCCCTCGTGTAGCTGCACAGTGCGACGCTAATAATCAATCAATCGAGATCTTGTGATACATATATTTCACATGTATTTCTTACAAAAATATTCTTTGAATATACAAAAAAATTTACACATATATATAGAGCAACATATCAAACATAATGGACCAGTTTTTTAACGAATTAATTGCGTAATGTTTTAAAAATAATCATAAAACCTTAAAATTATGAAAATCTTAATTTTTTTTTGCACGTATAAATTTATTTTTTAAAATTTAGACATTACATACTAAAATATATTTTGTTCACTATACAGAACGTTTATATAAATCAAACACAGGGGAAACTACATATTTAAAGTTCAAAAAGGGCGTGGTCATTTGTTTACATTTTTATTTTTCATATTTTAGGGCTATTTTATCAACAAACATATAAGTATTATACATTTTTAGATTCAGAAAAATAAGCACTATTTTTTAGAACTAAAATTGAAATTTTTTTTTTCGAAGTATATGATGTCCCTGTTCCCTTAAACTCTTCCTTTTGTACTAATTTCAATAAAAGCTGAACAGCTTTTTTTAATTCTCCTAAATCTAGAGGCCCAATTCTTTTGCTTTCTTTGCTCTTACAATTATAAACAAATCTACAAATAAAACTTAAGACACGAATAATTTTAAAATAGTCATTACTAAGGTTAAGTAAATTATTTACAAAAGAGTTAGTAGCAGAATCAAGAAAAAAGTTAGAAAAGTCACTACAGTTTTTAAGTTCACCTGGATCCTTGATCACTGCAACAGGAATTTGTCGTTGTGGGTACTGGTTGCTCATCAGAAATTTAGGACCATTCCACCACAACTCACAGGTTTTAAGTTTTAGAGAATCCATTCCTCTGGAAACGAAGTCGGCAGGATTGTCCTCTGTTGCCACATAACGACATTGCTCACTGGAAGTCATCTCCTGGATTGTAGCAATCCTGTTAGCCACAAAGGTTTTTAGTTGATATGACTCCTTCCTTATCCATGACAAAACTATCATGGAGTCACTCCAAAGAAAAGTATTAGTCACATTTAATTTTAAAGCTTGCTTGACACGATGCACTAATTTTGCTAACAGCACAGCGGCACATAGCTCAAGTCTGGGAATCGTTGTTTGCTTGGTAGGCGCAACTCGGGATTTACTGGCAATAAGATGCACAAGCATCTTTCTATCTGAGGTTATGGATTTGCAGTAGACGACAGCTCCATATGCTGACTGGGACGCGTCGGAGAATCCATGCAGCTCGATCACTTCCGGTTGCTTTACCACAATGCATCGATTGATGTTGATGTCATTTACTACCTGAAGTGATTCGACAAATTGTCGCCATTCTCTGTTGATTGTATCTGGAAGCAAATCTGTCCAATCAATCTTTAGCATCCATAATTTTTGAAGGAAGATTTTCGCCTTCGCCACCACAGGGCCTAGAAGACCTAGAGGATCATATATCCTGGCGATGGTTGACAAAACATCCCGTTTGGTATTTAATTCGTGCAAGTCTATTTTTACTCTGAAGGAGAAGGAATCATACTTGGGGTTCCAATAAACACCCAACACTTTTATCTCTGATGAATCTGAAAAATCATAATTTTCGGAAACCTCAATCAATTCCGTGTTATTTCCGCTCCACTTATGTAAAACCATACCTCCTTTAGCGAAGATATTGATCAGTTGATTTTTCAGTTCTTTTGCTTCTAATAAGGTCTCTGCACCGGTAAGTACATCATCAATGTACATGTCACTCATCACAACTGAAGACCCTAATGGAAAATTCTCTGCTTCATCTAGGGCTAATTGTTTTAGCGTGCGTGTCGCTAAAATTGGTGCACTCGTTGTTCCATAGGTCACAGTTGAAAATTCAAACGTTTTTATTGGTTCGTCCAAGTTCTCTCTCCACAGAATGCGCTGAAGTTTACGCTGATCTGGATTAATCCAAATCATTCGATACATTTTTTGCACATCCGCAATGAATGCAAATATGTGCTTTCTAAAGCGAGCCATTATTGAAAAAAGGTCATTTTGAGCAACTCCCCCATTGTATTGTAGAGAGTTTAAAGAATAACCATTTGTAGTTGCACTCGACGCATTAAAAACTCTAAATTTACTTGTTTTTTTATCAGAGCGATAAACACCAAGATGTGGTATGAAACACATTCCACACTCCTCTTTCTCATCTACCTCTTGCATATGGCTTAGCTCTTTATACTCTTTTAAAAAATCTCTATATAATTTTAAATAGTTAGGCTCACGTTTTAATCTATTCCATAAAGAATTTAATTTTTTAAGGGCAATATCTTTTGACTGGCCTAAACAATTTGGATCCTTTTTAAATGGCATAGATACTATATATCTTCCCGTACTATCTCTAGTATGATTTTTTTGAAAATGCTCCTCACAAATTATCGTTTCCTTATTTTTTATTGTCTCAGGTTCAACATTTTCGATTTCCCAAAATCTCCTCATTGTCTTTTCTAAATCGACATTATCTTTGATTAACCCACAGTGAGGTTTATTTTCACTAGAAACTGGAATACTCCCACTCGCAATATAGCCGAAGACTATTCTGAAAAATTAATTTTGTATTTAAAAGATTTGTTTGCCCTGGTAAAAGAATTTCATAAAAGATTTCTGCTCCTAACAATAAATCAATATTTCCCGGAATGTTGAAATTTTCATACGCTAATTTCTCTCTACTGAAATTACCCAAACTAACGTTAAATGGTTGAGAAGGAATCATATCCGTAATTCGCGGCACTACAAAAAAGTCTGCATTAGTTTCATAACTATTTTCTCTATTTACAATTGTTGCATTAACGCGCGATTTAATCGTTAACTCTGAATTATTTAATCCTGAAACTAAAATGTTTATTTTCTCTCTTTTTAAATTGAGTCTATTCATACACTGTTGCGAAATAAAATTGCTTGTTGAACCACACCGTCCAACAGCGCTCTGACTTCCTGCATTTTCCCAAAGGAATCTCTAATGAAACAAATCGCGGTTGAAAGTAAAACGGATTTCGATCTTACGTAACTCGTTGCAGTAAACAGATCTCCTACACCCTGAGAAGAAGACACCTCTTTCGAAATCTCCCCTATTTAATTTATGGGTTTGAACACAGACGCCTTCGCTGAAAGTTGACTCATCGAGGATTCCTCTGTTTCCGGCTCTTTCTGCCCCCCCCAATGAAGAAGGTTGAACGACCCTTTCACTCGTAAAATTTGGGTCTTCAGAGAAACACAAAGAAGAATGATGCTTTTTTTGGCAGCATTTACAAAGAACTTTAGTTTTACAAAACTTGACTCTATGCAAATTTAAACAATTAAAACACAAGGAATTATTTTTAACAAGTTCTACCCGTTTATTTACTGATAATTGCTTATATTGAGGACATTTATTTAAAAAATGACTATCAGATTGACACAAAACACATTTTTTGCCCTTGATATCTGAGAAAAATACTCTAGACATATTTTTAGAATTTTGATTTTTGCGACAATAATTAATACTCTCACTCACAGTGGTTTTCCTCACGATGAATAAAATAAATCAATTTCTTTTCCCAACGTTAAAGGATCAAACCATTTATCTGCTTGTCTGACACTAATATGCGATGCGGTTTCTTTATCTAAAGTACTAAATATTTTGTCTGAAACTATTAATTGTTTTAATACCTCGAAATTTGAAACATCTCTCAATTTTAAATAGTATTCCCAATTTGTTGTTAATCTACTCGCAAACTGGACATGGGATTCACAATTTTGCCGTATTGCTTTCTTAAAATTCTCTAAACACAATTGAGGAGTTGGCTCAAATTCTTGGAGTATTATGGACTTTATTTTATCATAATTTTTAAGATCCTCATCTTTCAGATATATAATGATATTTGCAGCTTTTTCTCCTAATAAATTTAACAAAATCTCAGGCTTAAATTTATCAGTAACACTTTTGGCTGCAAATGCACGTTCTAATGATAAAAAAAAGAAACTCCATCCCTCAGGTTTGTCAGGAATTTTCACTGTAAGTGTGCGGATACTTTTAATTAAAGAATCTAAAGAAGAGGAATCATTACAATTAACTTCAGTATTATTGTCTTTATCATTTGCTCGTATTCTCGCTAGCTCGTATTCTCGCTATCTCTAAATCAAGCTTAAACTTTTCTCTTATTTTTTCTAACTCTAATTGCTGACTTTCGACATACTTCCTTTCTTCGATAATTAAATTTGCTAACTCATGCACGGAATCAGGATCGTTTTTGTATCGATCACAGTTTTTTATAAGATCCATGAAGTCTAAAACAGTTAATTTATCACTCACACACAACTCTAATTCAGAAGCGATTCGCCTCAAGTCTTCTTTTTTTGCTCCTTTAAACATCGTTAAAGTTTAAAGTTCAATTTTTCAACGAAAAGTCAAAAAACAACAGCACATACCTCGTATTTTCAATGCATGGGTCGCTCCGGCTCGACGGACCAGAATGTTGGGTGACAAGTAAAAACTCAAGAAAAAGTCTCTCTCAGTGGACTGTAGTTTTTATTACTTGTTGCTCAGCTCGCTCGATTCGACTCCTTTCTCGATGGAGTCAGAGGTTACACAGCATAGTAAGACACTCTGAGCGCTAGAGGGCGCTCTACATTTACATACGTACACTGAACAGATAGTTTAAAAAACTAAAAATACATGCTTTTATTGTGGATCGTACTAAAGAAATGAAAAATTAATTATAGTTTATATAAAAAAACGCTTTTATGGTGAATCGAACTAAAAGTAAAAAAAAAAAAATTCTTAATATAAGAATAAAATGATTTACGTAAAAATTAATGTCGTTGTGGTAAAATGAAACACTTTTAACAATGTGTTACTTTTGCTGAGCAGAGATCAGCTTAGGGAGGTATTTTCAAAAATCGACCCTAAAGAGTGTTACGGGGAGTTATAAATAAAAAAAAATCTTTTTTATCAGATATTAGATCTACATAAAATTTATCAAAGGTTGTTTTTTTCTTTCTTTCTTTCTTTCTTTTGTTTAGCTGAGATATGCAAAAAGATTTTTTTGTTTAATTTGAAATTCACGTAAAATTAATTCATTAAAAACTTCTTTCTCCTTCAATCTGTGTTGTTTAATTTTTCAGTTCACCCGTGTGAAGAACGTGTATACCAGCTAGTACTTCTATCTTTCTTCACTCGCACTAGGTTTAGTACAGAGGATGCGATTACCCGCTTCAAATTTCGGGCGTCAGAGGCCCTTGAAGCTCTTAGATGCCGAATGTCCAACAACGTAACTTTTAATGTCTTTCCAATTTTTCGTTAATTTTCATGTTTTTCTGTAACGTAGAGTGTATAATTTTCAGTTTTATACTAAAATAACTCAAAACAAATATTTTGAAACTTTGAAGGTTTTTCTGCTGGGAATTGAGATGCATCTGAGAGATTCCGTGCGATCACCTGAGAGTAACATTCACATGCCTTATTCATTATGACTCAGGATTGAAGAAATATCTGATGTACCCTGTACAAGACAAAGAACTAAAAGAAAAATACTAAAAAAAATGAAAAATTTCAGGTTTTATCTTAAATATATGTTATTTTAGGACGTGTGTAACATACTCATAAAGCTCAGTGGTCGAGAGGTAAGCGTATCGTGGTTCCACACCACAGGTTCGGGTTCTATTTCCGGGCTGGCAAGGTCGACTCAGCCTTACATCTCTGCTGCGGTGGGTCGATAAAATGAGTACCAAGCTTGCTTGGGGACTGAAACATTGGGGTCTCGCTTCAGACTGACCACCTGATCCGGACATCTGCTCATTCACCTCAGCGACCAATTGTCACGTATACTACTATGGGCACTGTAGGCCCTGGCCCTCTTGGGCTGTTGCGCCACTGAGTTTGAGTAACATTCGTATGTACCTAACAGAGTTTAGTTTGTGAGAAAATAGTTTATTAAAAAAATGTTTTCAGTATATTTTTCATTACTTTTTTATTCACGTCATTAGTTTGTTCATTGACATGGTTACAAAATAAGGTTTCACAATTTCCCTATATTTTCTTCATTTTTCAATATACAAATTAAAACGTGAACTTACTTTTTTTGGGCCACTTTCCTGTTTTCCCCTCCTTCCCTTTTAACACATCTTAGCTCTTTCGTTTTGTATCATTTAATACCCAAGGGTTATTGAATGTTTGGGTGCTACAAGTAGATATGTACATTTATCTATTATCTTTTACTTCAGTAACAATCTCTTATTTCGATAGGTAGGTAATGCTGTAGATCAGTTATTCCTAAAATGGTCTGTATGGATTGTTAAGGGTCTATGACAGGGATGGCGAACCAGTGGCACGCGACACAAAATTTCTGGCACGCCAGTGATCAAAATGGTTTGCATTTTTTATTTCTAAGTTTATTATGAAGTATTACGAACAAACGCGAGTGATCGGTCTCCGGGAGCATACTCGTTTGTTATTGTCTTGCCTTAGTTACGTGGTAGACTACAATTGCTTATGATGTAAAGTTTGCCTACGCATACCATAGTCAATTTCATTGATACAACTGTAATTTAAAGTTTATCTGCGTTGTATTTACGGTTTTTAACTGTTATTTAACATGGCTAGTTCAGCAAAAGAACAAAAAGAGCAAGATAGTAAGTGTAACAGAGAATTTCAAATTTGGTGGATCGAGAAACATGGAATTATTAGTAAAGGCGACAAAATGGTGTGTTTTTATGTTCTGGAATAGTGGTATGCAAAACATCGTCTGTAAAACGGAATTTTGAAACAAATCACAAACCCTCTTTTCAAAAAGACTGAACCACAGCAAAAATAACTTAATTGCTTAGAAACCGAGAAGCCGTTTGGCAGACTACTCAAATTCAACACGTATTCAACAAAAAGTAACATCTTACAATCCTAATATAAGTTAATTGTCATCCAATCTGCAACAACAAAGTCACACTAATGTTACTTTAATTTGAATTACACGTATAACCAAAACATTTATAACTATACTGTGGAAAAGGTATTTTTTCGAATTAAATAGTTTTGTGTTGATAGTATTTAGTTTTATTATTTTTCCAAAATTATTTGACCCACGGCACATCTATACCTCATTAAACAATTCTTTAGAAAAAATGGCACGTTGATCTCTCTATAAAGGTTTGCCACCCCTGGTCTACGACGACTTACAAGGGGTTCACGTATAAATGGGGGTCTATGATAGTGGCTCTCATTATAATCGGGACTTTAATTTTAAAAGAAAATTTAAGCAAGTGGAAACCAGATTTTACCTATCTAACACATTTATTTACTAAATTTAATGAGGTTAATTTGCAGTTAAGTGACAGAATAAATTTTATTAAAACAAGAAATATATATATATATATATTTCAGCGTTTCTTTCCAGAATTAAGTTAAAGCGGTATAACAATGGAGGTCATCAATTTTCTCAATTTGTCACTGACAATCCGTCAGGGCGTTTTAATCTACGTTGAGTATTTAAATGCCCTTTATTCAGATTTTGAAACTAGGTTTGAGAATGCATTGACTATGGTTTGTATTACCATAGTCACAATAATTTCATATGGTCACATTGAAAAAAAAATTCATATTTCAATAGGAACTGATCGGAATAGGCACTAACGAAGATCTTAAAGTTAAGTTTAGAAATGGATACAAGTAATTTTGGATTTAAAAAGACATACTTGTTATGGAATATCGTGAGAAAGTTTTTAATTGTTTTTCCTAGTGAGGAGTTTCAGCACGGTTGCTAGTCTCCAGAAAAAAGGAGAAAAATCCTGGTCATTAATAGCAGAGGAGATTTTGGGTTAAACCTGAAAAGATTGATACCAAATGTTGAAAATTTGTTATTGAAGCACCAGATTCATCCCTCTCATTAAAAGCATGTTTGTTATTCAGTTACTTTATGTATTAATTAAAATTTGATCTAATTAATCAACACGTGCTTCTTACGTTTTCAACACTAAACTTCAATACAGTGAGAAATTTAGTTCTTTTAACGTGAGTAACTCTATACTAGCTGTCAAAAAGACATATAAGTTGATAAATTTGTAAAAATTCAACATTAGGTAAACGTGTCCACACCAAACCAAAAAATATAACAAATGATCTATGAGGCAAAACTGTTTGGGAGCCACTGCTATATAGATAATACAAAAATTAAGACCTTCAGTAACGTATACTGTACCTTATATCAATGTTTCAGGAATAGCATTACACTTAGTCAAACCTGACCACATTAAGGTATCCGAATACGCGCGCGTTTGGAAACCTGATTTTGCAAGAGCGAATATATGGATAATATTTATGATATTTAGTGTCACTTAGATTAGAAAATATATATAAAATTGTTTCAAGAATATTATTACAATAGAAAATTATTTAAGTACAATATTTTGACAAAAAATGAACATATGATGACCCATTTTCAAAATATTCTCCTTTCATGAAAAATGCTTCTATTATAATAATATTTTGCCTGTGGATAGCTCAGACCTCTGTACAGAGGCTCAACTAGAATTTTTGAAATATATAACTTAGAAGTGGGTTTATCCTTGTTTTACGACAACAGAGGGGAGAAATTTTAAGAAAAAAACGCCGATAATTACACTGGTGGGCAAAAATTAAGGACGAGTCGGTTTTTTCAATATAAATTTGTACAAAAGCTTTCCAAATCAACACATTTAATACCGTAAGATCCCCAATACGTAAGGACATATGTAATATGTAAGCAACATTTACTAAAAGAGAAATCAGAGGGATAAAAAAAAGCTTTATTGAAAAAGTAGCATGGAGCGCAATGCGACTGAAGGCCGAAACATCCCTGTGATGGGTGTCCAGCAAGAAACATCCGGTCTTTAGTAGGGGGATATGATCTCCCTGACTGCTAGGCAGGTTTCACAGTGTCTGCCCATGCTGAGAATGAGGGTGTCAATGAGTTGTTGAGGCATTGCTGCCCATTCGTCTTGCAGCGCCAATCGAAGCTCCCGAATCGTTACTGGTGGTAAGGTACGAGTTGCCAAGCGTCTGCCTAGAAAATCCCATACATGCTCGATGGGATTGAGATCCGGAGATCGTGCCGGCCAATCCATACGTTCAATATCCTCACTCTCTAAGAGCTGTTCGGCAGCTACTGTGCGATGACATGGTGCATTGTCGTCCATGAAAAGGAACTGCAGACCCATAGCACCTCTAAAAAGACGCACATATGGAAGAAGAATCTCGTTACAATAACGGGTCCCGTTGACTGAACCTGCGTCGAAGATGTGAAGGTCTGTACGACTACCAAGCATGATGCCTCCCCAAACGAGAACACCGCGACCTCCATACCTATCCCTTTCAATGATGTTCGAGGGATGATTGCGGCTTCCCTCTCTCCAGATGAATATGCGATGAGAATCGCTACTCAAACTGAATCTGCTCTCATCTGTAAAGAGTACTCGTCCCCATTCATTGTCTCTCCAATTCCGGTGTTCCCGGCACCACAGAGAACGCCTTCTCCGATGGGCAGGCGTTAAAGGTACACACCGTACAGGGCGTCGTGCAAACAGACCACCACCGTGCAGTCTTCTGGCCACGGTAAAACGCGATATCGGTCGTCCAGTCGCCTGTGTCGTGTGTCTAGCGATTTCTCCCACTGTCTGCCGCCTGTTTCTTCTGGCCTGTAAGACAATGTACCGGTCATCTGCGGGTGTGGTTCCTCGTGGACGACCACTACTGAACCCCCGAATAGCTGTTCCTGTAGTTTGAAATTGTCTCCAAAGTCGTGAAACGATGCTGTGAGCAATTCCGAACTCTGCAGCCCCACTTGTCACACTGTGGCCTTCCTCCAACTTCCCAATGATTCGAACTCGGGTAAAAGCATCCAGATGTCGTCTAACAGATTGATTATTCGCCATTTCTCGCTGAGGCAACAACTCGGTGTGATTTTAACTGCTATACGGCGTGCAATCTCTTTGCCAGAAATACTGATCTTACACCGACAACATGCTTTATACTACTCAGACACTCCCCCATTACGTTTACCTGCATATCTGCGCATGTGCTACCGTACATCACCTTACTTAATCTCCTGATTGGTCTTTCTGTCCGCTCTGCCTCTTCGTTCAGCTGATATGCTAATTTTTTGACTTCGTCCTTAATTTTGCCACACCAGTGTATTTCAATTGGTTGTAACTCTGAAAATAATATGAATTTTTAAAAAATCATAGAGCCTCTGTACAGAGGTCTGAGCTATATACAGGCAAAATATTATTATAATAGAAGTATTTTTCACAAAAGGAGAACATTTTGAAAGAAGGTTATTCTAAGTTAATTTTTTGCCCAAATATTGTATTAAAATATTTTGTTTTGTCAAAATGTCCTTTAAACTATTTTATACATGTATTCTAATCTAAGTGACACTGAATATCATGAAAATGATCCATTTAGGCGCTTTTTTAAAATCACGGTTCCGAACGCAGTCGGATACCTTAAAAGGATTAAATCATCTTCAAATGTAAGTATGGCGGGATGCACTTGAGAGATGCCACGCGCCTAGCGAAGAGTTAATGTGAATTAATTAGAATTTTTAAAAAACAAATACAAATATTTGTTTTTATATAATATATCTATAACATATTGATGTACTTTAGCCCTTTAAGTGCAACGGGGGTGTATACACATCCTGCTGAGCTCTGGTGCATTTAGTACCCCGGAAGTGTATACTCATCCTTCCAAAGGAGGATTTTTTGCAGTGTGCTGCTCTGTTTAAACTAATCCCACGGCTTTGGAATACAATAAAATGACATTGACTCTCTAAAGAATTTACTTATTTCGGAGAAGGGAATTTCTAGGAACAGGGAAATTCATAGCTAAGTAGTTTTTCATGTTTTTTTCTTTCTTTTTAAGTGTGCTTCTTTCTATTCTGCATTTGCTGTCATTTTTGCTTACCGTAATAGGAGTTTTTAAATTTATTGTATGAATGCATTGAATGTGATGCTGATTTATGTGTTCAACTATGTTTCAGGATATATCACAGAACAGATAAATTATACTTTATTTTTTATTATATTGTAACTCTAGAGATTACTTCTTTCATTTTCATTTCATTATTTTATCCTTCCCTTTTATTTCTTTTTAAAAATGAAAGTTAACAATTTTTAGGTGCAAAAACACGTCGTTTCTTTCCCCCCAAATAAACTGCTAAACAACGCGCGCCTGTGAAAAAAACGGTGGCATTCGAGGGGGGCTGAATTTCGTAATTTTCCCTCTGCATTTAAGGGTTCGAATATTATTTTAAAATATATTCTTCTAAGAGTATATGTGCGTGGAATGGGGTTCTCCCCAAACAACTCATAGCTCAAAGGGTTCCGTGAGATGGAAAAAGTTTGACGACCACTGTTCTAAATTATGGGTTACCAAAGTCATTCCTACGGATCCCTAAGGGTCCATGTTACCTCAGAAGGGTGTTTGGCAAATTAAAATTATTTTGGAGACGTATAAACAGTTAACCCCAACCTTGTGTGCGCCACTGTCCATCTGAGTGAATTAATCTTACACCGAGAAATTTATCTCAATGAATTTTATTTTATATCTATGATAATGTTTTCTCCAGTAATTCAATGCTTGCTAAAACGTTATCAGAAAAATTATGGTTTTCGTTATTTTAAATATTTAATAGTTTTCTTAAAAAGATAAGTATTGGAGACTACTTTCTTCGCGTAATTTTTTCTTTCAAATTAAAAAAAAATTTTTTTTTAGATGCTGTGCATAGTTTTACGTCAAAATTCTTTTGAACTCTTTCCAATAATACTCAAATAACGGAGAGTAAATACATAAGTTAATTAAAAAAAAGAGTATTGAAATTAAAACTTCTCATTTTCACGCATTATGAGTAATGTCGAATCCAAATTGTTATAAAAGCTTCCCAGATGGCACTGTCACAGGCGAATAAAGTTTTCCTCCAATCAAATCAGTAACACGTGACGTCATGAAGTAGTGATAGAAACTCTAGTGGGAAAAATATGACGTCACATATTGATCTATCCGAAAGATCTCTTTCTGAAACATGAATTGGAAATAATTCTTAATTAAGAAATATCGCGTTAAATGAGATTACCATTAATTTGTTACAGACTTGACCAATAGATGTCGCCTTCTGACATTAAAACTTGAAACATGTGAATCAGAATAATGTTGATTACACTTGCTGTGTGTCATCTAAAAAACAAACTGTTTTTTTAGATAATTACGCTCTGACATAAAATTGAAAATAAAAATAAAGCATAATAGTTTCATTAAATTAAAAAGTTTATACATTAGTGATGCATATTTTGTAGTTGTAGTTTTTAGTGAAATGTTTTGAACGTAAATGTTTAAAAAAAGAATTGCATTTTTTGTCGTATTGTATTGACGCGTTAGTTTTGAAGCGAGGATGGAAGGCACTTGAACTTTTTTTTTTTATCAAATCGCTGCAATTTATTTTATTCGCAGTTCAGGAAAATAAAATTTAAGTCTATAGAAAGTTTGGTTTTTGAAAAGTGATAAAAAATAAGGCAGCATAATCATCTCCTCCTAAAGTTAATTAAAGTCATTAAAAATGATATTTCATCGTTTTTTTTTACTGGAAATAAAAATTTAGTACTTTTTGTAATGCTTTGTAAAAATGTGTTTGGTTTTTCTATCTGAAAAGTTTCTTTATAAACTTTTCTGTCTGATAAGTTGATTGAACCCTGTTGTAGTGTATAGTATCCCATAGAATTTGTGTCTGTATATGAAGTTGTGTTTTAAATGAGAATTCATTAATACTTCCACATTGGGAAGATATCAGAGTTATGTTGTATTATGCTACCTGTTTCTTTTTTTAAAAAAGAGGTAATATCCTAATCCGTGTATTACCATTAGCAGAAAAAGAATTCTGAGTACACAAGAAACAAAAAAATTGAATTTTTTTAAAAGATTAAATTGAGATTTAACTCGTAATTATTAAAAGCATATTTATAGAATTTTATTAAAATTAGACTTCTCTCAGTTTTAAGGTAAACAGATTGCAAAAACAAACTAATATTGTCACTTACAGTTTAATACATCCTCCGACTTTACAATGATATTTACAATGTAATATATTCACGGACTTAAAAATTGTATGCACACTTCCTGTCAAAAAATAAGCAACTAACAGGAGAATCGTCATTTTAACCATCGTCATTCTTGGAATGTATAACAAAAAATATACTGTAAAATGCAGCAATAATTTGAAATACGCAGGTGAAATTTGTCTAACAATCTCGAAGTCCAAAAAGAGGGAGTTTAAAATGCAACTATTTTGACTCACGCTATAAATCCAGAAATGAGAAAAACGATTGAAATATGCTTGCTTACACTCAAAATATATACAGATTTTAAGAGTAAGCAATCAGAAACCAGCAATCTGAATGCTGAAATCCCTTAAATAGCTGAAGGAATATTACATTTGAATGTGCTTCCTAGCTGCATAAACTTCGGACACATTATTAAAGAGACCAGACAGTCTTAAAAAGAAATATATGTGAACACACATCATCAATGGCGTAACGAAGAATATTAAGGCCCCCTGCAAAGTTAGACTTGGGGCCCCTTAGAGACCTGATCCCCCCAGCAATGCGGGAGTGTACGTTACGGCACTTCACATCATATATTTGTAGCCCATCGTTTTATGTGCAAAATTGCGAAACGGCGTGTGTCATCGATAGTGCAACAGCTGTCATCAGTTCCTTTTCCAAGCGAAAACCAGCACATCTCCGTAAAGTTCACGAAATCGAACTGGCTACAAGAGCACGATTTTAAAGCTCTGAAGCCTGTCTGGTGTTTTAAAATAGTTATGTTCGATTTTTTCTTTCTGGTAACAGAAACTTCCAGCTGTTATTGAAGACGACGGGACAGGCTTTCTAAAAAAGGGATGTTCGGCCACGTTACCTGGAGGAAATAAATAAGTTGCTTGCACGCCGTCATGTACGAGTAGAGACATCTTAAAGCATGGGCCTCGTTTCGTTCTCGACTCTGTCTTAAAAGATCGTGATCCGGATAATTTTAATGCGGTCAAATATTATTCTCCCAAAAACAGTGAATTTCAAACTGCATGTCAACTGGCAAAAGTGGTAAAACTGTACAGGGACCTAGTCCATGTCTAGGCATAATATCATAAACAATCATTCAACTCATTTAGTCGAAGATTGTGAGTCCTGCACGTTTATTTGTTTCAAATTACCATTTAAACGAGTATTATTTGACAATGCATGACATTACTGTATACTTTTAAAAATATCAGGTAGGGCCTACTTTTAAATAGGGGCCCAGGGCCTAAAAAAAGAGAAAATGTCTCTGGACCCAAGGTCTCTAAGAATCTTAAGACGTCCTTATGTGTAAGCGTATTTGTTTTGAATCTGTGCCCCTTGCAGTAAGAGCTACTTTTGGCGTCGAGTGAGTACTTTGTAGAGATAAATCATAATTCAATAAGCGGAATAAGTCACAATAACTCTTAAAATGGAGATAATTTAGGTTCAGATGTCATGTTTCAAACATCCATCAATTGCACCGCTATGGGAGAGATGGTTAACTGTATCAGTATATGTACCGCATTAAACTCTATGTTTTTTTTCTGAGGGATCTCAAGCTGGTGTTCACTATCGAGGCGAATTTCTACATTTTCTCTTTATCCTTATGATCGGGTACATATTAATTTTTTTATGGATTGTTTTACATTTATGAGATTGGATTCGGAAGCATCAAAATTGAGAGATACCTTCATTAGGAAACAATTCTGCACATGTACTGTTTCGCAAATTCTACAGACATGAATCTAACAGAGTTTCCTGATATCCTCCATTTTCAAAACATATAAAGAAGACGGATTGGTGATTGCAGTATTCCCTTTCCTCTTGTATCTTTCATGAAATTCAACTTGCCATTCTTCAAGTATGAGTTTTAATACCAGAAGACTTAATTGACAATGTCTTTGGAAGCATTAACCGTCATTTTGTCTAACCTATTTTACAGTTCGATGCCAACAGAGACCATATTAATGAAATGTTGCCTTTCGAACCGCAAATATATTTTTTTTTTTGGTCTTTTAAGCTTTAAACCTTTACTCACAGCATTTTTCTTCATTTCATTTTTTCAATATTTGGTCAACACTGCATGGAATAACTTATTCGGCAAATTTTACATTCAAATCCATCAGTTTTTGTTTTACTTATAAATATCCATTTGTTGCTTATTTTTATGAGTAAGAGTAGAAGAAAAACTATTAAGACATCTATCGAATTGAATTTAATTTCGATTTCTTAAATCAACTATAGAACATCTTTGTATCACTATCAGTGAAATTTAATAAATAAAAAACTAAGAGAGAAATTATAAAACAATATTTTAAGTAAAAACCTTATACTATAACAGTGAATTAATGTGATTTTTTAAAAATAAGAATAAAATTAATTACTATATAATTTATGAAATAATAAAAAAAATTCTGAAATTTTATTTTAATAGTCAAGTATTTGTTTCACTACTTAACTAACGAAAATTTAAAATTAGATTTCAAAAAACAAGAACAAATAGTAGCAGCTTAAAATGAAATTGAGTACTTGATGTATTATAGTATAATGCATGAATATATGATAAAAGAAATCACATAAAACAAGGTTGGATACCTTTATTTCTGCTGTACTTAGTTGAACACTAGGCTATATTCTAACAGTTTTCACCATCTTCACATAACACAGGCCTAACGTACAGATATATTTCTTAACATATCAAGAAACAATATTTTCTTCCTTCTCTGACAGTTCTTATTGACATACAATATATTCTCTGGACGTGCCATATGTAGATGGCCTAATTTACACGATGCAAGTTCTTCAGAAAAAGGCGCTTTGAGACCAGGTTAAATGCAAAGCTTAGTTTTATGCCATTTTTATTTTCTGTAAGTAGAACGCCTTTCAGTTCTGAAGAGGTAGAATTTGTGTCCACGAATTTATAAGAAAAAGTAATTTAAGAATATGACATGAAAAAGAACATTGCCATTTGATTGAAAAAATAAAGGCGAAGAATATTATTCTTATTAGTTTAGACATACGATACTTATATTACAATATGAATTGAATAAATAATAAAAATATTATTTATTTGCAACAGAGAGACGATATTTGCTTCACTGCACGATTGAGAAAAGACGCAAAAAGAATTTTCTTGTACTTATATGAAACAGACGACTTTGTATATAATAATATATTCACATGAATTTTAAAGAATATCTTATAATTTTGCAGTAGTAAACATATTATACCCTGGCAACACAACTGAATGCTATATAATCAATAATCTTCATATTCGAAAAGTAACCAGAAAGTTGCAACAAGATGCCTATTATTTTCATCACAGTATTTCTAAATAACGAATCATTAGTTTTTGAAAGAATTCATAAAAAAAAAAAGAGGATTGTAAAGAGATAATCTGAGAATACCTCATGCGTACACAAAGATTAAAATTTTTTTTAATTCTTGCTTATCTTGTTAAAAACAGGAAAGAAACTTAATATTAAAAAAAAATTCTGTAAAAAAAAAAAAGAAATTTTTAGATCGAAAAATAATGTTAATATGGAATTTTTTCTTTGAAAAAAAACCGTGTTCTCTCTCTATATATACAATTTCCCATCAAATTATTCGGTAGATTTATGAATTAATAATTTCTGCATAGTAAATGCATTACACGATTTTACTTTGTCGCTTGGGGTGAATAAATTACGAATCAAATGGAATATGAGAACATATCGCGTCATTTAATTGTAATATTTTGAAAAATGTAGCTGAAAAAAAAAGACGTTGAACTTTGAAGTGAATTTTTTAAAAATCATTCTCCCAACATACTTAACCGAAAAAGGAAAAACGTAGAAGATTAACTATTGAAAATGTCTCACAAATAATTGATTGCGAATTTGAATGAAATCTTAAACACACATTTTCAACCAAAATGTATTATGCGATCACAAATTTTATTATGTGATCTATTGTCTTTATTTATTTTTTTTCTGTATATAAACTGTTTTTTTATGCGTTTCTTTAAGAATATAGAATTCTGAGTTTCAATCAGAGCTCTAATAGAAAAAAGTTTTCAATATTTATTAAATAAATCTTTGTTTTAAATATGAACTGTAGAATAAGAAAAATGGTAGATAAAAAAAAACAACACGATTTTCTGTGTATTGTTTCAAAATCAATATTGGCACAAAATTAAACTCATCAACGGTGATCTCAACAAGCCCGCGTAAACACCTCTCCAGAAAATTAAGTACCAGAAAGAATGTCAACATATTAAAATTCGTCCAACCGCATTCGCGTGTCGCCTCTTGCAGTTATTTATTAAGTTTGATGAATTTCATCGGAACACATTGCTATTTGCAGTGAGTGCAAAATTTCATAGTGCTGGAATTCAATCCGGTTGTTGAAATTTTAAGAGTTACCAAACACAGTCTAGAAAGTTTTATTCTCTCTGTTTTATATTTATTTCTTTGATTTCTCTGTGAGGTTTTCTCTCTTGGATTAATTCGTACACAGCTCTTGGGTTCTTAAAAACACTTTGATGTCACGAAAGCTGCTTTGGCAATTTTATTTTCCCCCACAAAAGAAATATTTCTTTCATTTTGCGCCATTTTGGTTTTTATTTTATTTTTATTTATTTTTTTACTCGTTCCAACTAATAGTTTGGTCTGCGGCAAAGCTTAGCATAAAAACTATAGCTTTCCAATCTAAAATGCTTTTTTATGCAGACATTATAATTTACAAACACAAATGTCATCACACACATATATCAACGAAGAAAAATGTATTACAGAATGGTAAGCAAATATATAAATGTTTCTTGTACACGTTTTCACAATTAACATTTTCTCGACTTCGAGAAGAGATTTAATTCTAAGGTAATTATTGCATATATTTCAAGCGATTTTTCAAACTTGTCCTGAATACTACGTCACAAGGCCAATGTGTACAATACAATATTCATATAAGAAAGTTTTGAATTCCGCGCAGGAAATCGAATAACAACGTGTTCTATGTAATTCTTTATCCGGAAGAAAAAGAATTAATATACGAACACATCTGGCATTAAGAAATCCAAAGCGGTCATCTGCACTTCACACCACATTTTGTAATGTTACTATGATTTACACATTTCTTCGATGTTTCGAACTTTTAGATCTTGTTTTGAAACGAAATGAAAAGAACTTTGGTACGAAGAAAGCTGCGTGCCCTTTTAAGGAACTGAGTACCTCAATTGTTTGAAGGTTTGGGGCCTCTACCATGCCTAGACCTGAACAATTAACAGCATAACAATAACCATTTGAGTTTGTGGAGCATATCGTTGTTCAAGATCATTTATACCATGCAGAGACCTAAAATAAGACCAAAGAATGGTTGGAACGAGTCTTAACTTTTCTTTTAAAGTGCTAGTCGAATACGAACACACTTCCCGAGTTTTTGTTTCCTCGCTTTGCTTGTTCTCTCACACATACCATTCTTTAAGGTCTTTGACATCTTTCTTTTTGGGTTGCTTGACCATTTTATTTTGGGTGGGGTCACATTTGAGGGCTCCATTCATATGTTGCGCAGAAGGTGGTTGGGACTGGTATGGTGCGGTCCCAGCCGGTGGGAAGTGGTACCTCTTGGCGGTCTCGTCGACCTTGTATCCACCACTGCCAGGTGAAGCTGCCAGAGTCCAACTCCTCACTCGGTACACCACCAGCGCCACAATGACGACTACAATCAACACTCCGGCTATTATGCCGATGACCATTGCTGTATTATCTGCAGCCGATGAGGTTTTGATTTTTGGGGGTGGTTTATTGCTTTCTCGACCCGTCACTGGCATGTCAGGAATGGGAACGATCTGCATAGTTGGAGGTGATCTTGTAGAGGCTCTGTGAGGAGGCCTTGGAGTTTGCTGTGGAATTACAGGATACAGTGGAGGGGGAGGTGGTCGATGATGGGTCACAATCACCTCTTCGGGAGGCGGCCTCTTGAAGAGCGTTGTTGATGGTATAGAAGGAGGAGTGATGACGAATTTCTGGATCATGTCCATATCATGTGTGGGTGGAGGCAACACACGAGGTGGGTTGGCGAAGTTCTCGGAAACTTCTTGTTGTGTACCGGTGGTTGTCACGAAAGCTGGCGTTGCTGGGGTGTTTTGGTTGATGTTGAAACTGACCTCCCCCAGGCCCGAGCCATTCTCGATACAATCCTCTTCGTCATCACAGTTCGTGTCTTCAAGTCCGCCCATTGCGTGGCGTGGTGGTGCTGAAGATCGACCATGTACATAGTTGCTACCTGCACCTCCGGAAATGCTAGGAGTTGTTCTGGGATAAGGACGTGGTGTTGGTGGAATGTAGACAGGTGTTATGAGATCATCACCTAAAGGAAAAAGTGAAATATATGAAAAAGGCTTACAAGACTGCAAGAGCATTAAATTTTCTAAAATAAAGGAAAATATGAGAGCTTGATTTCAGGAGGACACCTGAAACTTTTCTCATAAAACTTTTAGTAAATAACTTTAAAAAGTTCCTAAATTAGATTTAAGAGAATTAAAGTATGAATTCATTGAATGAATATCTTTGTTAATATCTGAATGATAGTAAATAGATATATTGATTGAATTCAGCATGATTTTATTTATCGCCGTTAAGGGGATATATAGTTTTTAAGATATATATTTATGTATATTACTTGAATTTTAGGCACGCATTTCGAAATTAACTCTTGGAAGGAAATAAAATAAGAGTATATATAGAGAGGAAATGCACAAAAGAAAAGATTAAAAACAGTATAAAGGAGGTAAATTATATCATTGAAAACAATTGGGAGAGAGAAAATTGAAGAAGTCAATTCCTGTAAAGCATCAACTCTGTAATATAAGTGGAGACCGTCTTATAACAAAGACCATTGCTTGGCTAAGAACAGGTCATTACAGAAGAATGAAGATTGATAGGGAAGGTAAAAGAACTTATAGGCATTGTAATAACTGTCCAGATACAGAGCTAACACCTGATCATATTTTTGACTGTCCAACTATTCTTGCTGCTCTATAAGAAATTGGGGTCCTGTTTTAGTCAACCAACCTCTATGTGGACAATATTGAACAGATTGCCAGAACAGTCATTTGGACCCATGGTAATGTCTGATTTGGTCCCGTTATGGACACGTCGTCATCATCAAAACAATTGAGAGGAGAAAATATTTTAATTAAAAAAAAGTTATACATTATATATATATAGTATA
This sequence comes from Trichonephila clavipes, assembly GCA_019973935.1. Classification (NCBI taxonomy): domain Eukaryota; kingdom Metazoa; phylum Arthropoda; class Arachnida; order Araneae; family Nephilidae; genus Trichonephila; species Trichonephila clavipes. The sequence continues at coordinate 138,438 of BMAU01017396.1, read as the reverse complement.
TAAAGGTTAGACCCGGGTCTTCTGCTCCGTAAACCGAATAACTTAACCACTATACTAAGATGATCACCGTAGTACGGAGAGAGGTTGTTACTGGCTTATATAGATACCACCAGAACACTCTCCCCTGCCAGTGAGTTGGCGAACGAACGATACTATAGTCATGGCGAGCGTGTGAGTAGTGGTTGTTCCATAATTTTGTGTTTGACGACTTGAGTGTTATGTCATTTGGATTTGACGGCTTGAGTGTTGCGTCATTTGGATTTGGGGGCTTTGCTGTGCTGCGTCATGCGGGTTTGGCGGCTTTTGGTTGCTCTTGCGGCGGATAGATGGCACCGCATCTGCTCCGTGAAGGTAGCGTTGTTTCAAAGTTCAGCCAGGTTAGAACCTTCGGATTCGTAAGCACACAACATATCTATTATACTCAGAGGATCACCGTAGTACGAAGGTCGTTACTGGCTTATATAGATACCACCGCCACATATATATAAAAGCAAATCCCTTTCTAGATTTTTGCGTTTAAAAAGTGGATGATTGAATCTGTTTTAGCAATTCACGTAACATAAAGTGGCTCCTAAATGGGATACGTGCAGGAAAATAAATCCATTTCCCAGCATGCATAGCGTCAAATGAAATGAATTTATTAGTATACATGCTATTTTTCGTTTTTATGCTAAACGTTTTTGAATATTCCTTAATCTGTGCCTTTTGTACTGAGATGTAACACATTATAAATATTAAGCATCTTTTAATCTAGAGTCTACTTTTATCAAAATGCAAATGATAGAAAGTCATATTACAGAATTTTAAGTTTGGTTATGGATGGATCCACGTCATATTATAAATGTGGCACTCAAAATTTCAATGTATAACTATGTAACCGCTTTAGTCTTATCGATCGGATTATTACAGCACAACAGAAATGATTAAAAAAATGGATAAAATTTAAGTATTTTCTGATAAATTTAGAATATAACTGCACTGGAAACGTTCACGTTACAGCTTTATTTCAACTACATCGCATAAAATGAGTATGTGTGCAAAATCCTGTAAATCATTTTTGTCAAACAGGAAAAACGTCAGCAAAAATGCAATATTTTGCAAACTATGTATTCAGATTGGTCTATGCTTGTCTGCAGTTACATGACCACTGAAGCTTAGAGGATATGGTCACGAACTTGCAGCCAGCGTTGTCGAATCGAGGTTTTAAGTCCTGATGCTATTGAAGGTCCGCCGCTTAGAAGAGTTGATGCACTGTCATGGCTCAAAGTCTTCTCGTTGGCATGATTTTTTATTTTATTTTCAATGGTCCCCTAGGACCTTAAAATGTTGTTCCAAAAGATTATGGCCGGGACTACTAAGTACTCGGTTTTCGAATTTTAGTACAAGACCGTCTGGTTTGCAAATAGTTCTTTTTGTGAGCGCTAGAGGGAAGGTACGTTAGAGGACTAGAGTAGGTATACGGCAAGTGTTGTTGTTGAAAAAATTTATTTTCTAGTCTAGATGGGTTTAGATTCGTCGAACGTCTGTTTCAGTCAGTTAGGTACAACCAAGCATTTGAGAAGGACGCTAGTCGACAAACTCTCGTTTTCCTCTATACTTCTGTATCTCGGTTTGTGTGTTCAATGACGGGGTTTCTTCAATTTTGCACATAATGAAGGCAATGAACTTGGAAACCGGTCCAAACAGCTACAAAATGTGTCTAGAGATTTACAAACAGCGCATAAAGCTTGCAGAGAGATTGCTATCTGACTTAGTAAAAAAAGCAAGAATCGCTTTAAGATCAAGCAGAAAAGAAATGCAAGAACAGGATGATAATCTGGAAGGCAATGTTTGGTGCAGGCATCGCAGATTAAAGGTATTGCAAAATTATTCATGATTTTCTTCTACTCAAAACTTCAGAGTTTATCTCGAAAATGCAATTTTTTAAGTTTTCCGGACTCATAACTCAGACAATTTTCAACCGATTCACTTGAAACTTTATATATATCTTGAAAAATACATTGTCTATGAAAGTATGTAGGGTTTTTTTAATATTGTACAGTTCATTTTCTATTAAAAACTATTTGACTATTTTTTAGGCGAATTTTTAACTTTCCATTTTAGAAGTGCGCCATTTGGTCAAAAATTAGTATATCGCAAAATTCCTACGTACTTCTATAGCAGTTATTGTATATAATCGAAAAACATTCATTGGCTCCTTAAAATTGGCTGATTAAAAAATTACAGGAGCTGTTAGTCCAGCCGTGAACCCTGAAATAACGGAGACGTCATCGCGAAAACGCTGCACAGCCGCCATTTTGAAATTAATCACTTCAAAAATTGTTTTGTAAACAGTCACTGACATGTATGATAACACCCTGTTTTTGTAATCTCTATTTATTTTGTAGTATTTCTGAAAAAGAATCCCCAGAAGCCTATTTTTTTCGGCCTCTAGAGTGGCCTAAGGCTTTAAGAGTGAAGTTAGTAAACACTTACTCACTTGGCTGGAATTACACTTTTACAGTAGACGTAAATTTTTTAAACATATATGAAAATTAAATCATTAATTGCAGCCGCTTTTACTATCAAATCCTTTTCATTCAAGTAACGCGCATGCACGCACGCATTGTTCATATATATATATATATCATGCACATAATTTAGGTGAGTTTTTAATGGTAATAAAATGAGCAAAAATTAGTCAAATTTACAGAACAGCAACGAGTCGCGTGATTCAATGATTTTGACCTTAAAATTGACATTATGTAAAATTTGTAATAACAAATAATTAAAAAGTTAGCTAATTCTTTTACAAGACTTCCTGTTTGCATTAATTAATAGTTGGAAATGAAGTTTATCTTGCACGCTTTCCATTGACTTTCTAGTAAGAACTTGAACGTACGTGTTCTACCTGTCGACGAATCAGATTCACCACAGTCATCTTCATCATCCCAGCAACCAGAGCCCCCTCCTCCGGAATAGACCAGGTCGTCACCTTCATAGTTTGGAGATGCACCTGCATGCTGGTAAAACATTAAAAAGAAAACATTAATTTTTCAAATAGTACGAAACCGAGAATACTATGAGAAGATTTCGCTTTAAAAATTCCTAAGGTTTCTCAACCTCGAACAATGAATTTGCATATTTATTGAAGATCTATTATACATAATCTAAGCACATTATATACGTGTAGGGTGCTGGTGGAACTTTTGGGAGTCCATGGACTTTTTAAAAGGGTCTATAGCAAGGGTACTCAACCTTTTTTTCTGCTGGGCCGCATACATATGTCAGCCATTTCACGCGGGCCGCTACATGAAGTTAAACGGGGGTGGGGGTGGGGGGTAGAAATGCTTAACACCAAAATTGGAAATTTAAAATATGGAAAATTGATCAAAATGTTATAGCTCCTGTTTTGCTTTTTTTTTAATTATAATTTTTTTTACTTTAAAATTTTTTTTCCACTAACGCTAAATTAAAAGAATTTAAGGTATCCGACTACGTTCGGAACCGTGATTTTAAAAAAGCGCATAAATGGATAATTTTCATGATATTTAGTGTCACTCAGATTAGAATACATGCATAAAATTGTTTTAAGGACATTTTGACAAAAAACATTAAATATAATATTTTGGCAAAAAATTAACTTAGGATAATCTTTTTTTCCAAATGTTCTCCTTTTGTGAAAAATGGTTATATTATAATAATATTTTGCCTGTATATAGTTCATACCTCTCAACAGAGTCTCAACTAAAAGTTTTGAAAAATCACATTATTTTCAGAGTTACCACCAATTGAAATAATTATCCCGTTTTTTTTCTTAAAATTGCTCCCTTCTGTTGTCGTAAAATATGAATAAACTCACTTCTAAGTTATATATTTCAAAAATTCTAGTTGAGCCCCTGAACAGAGGTCTGAGGCAAACAGGCAAAATATTATTATAATAGAAGCATTTTTCACAAAAGAAGAACATTTGGAAAAAAGATTATTCTAAGTTAATTTTTTGCCAAAATATACTTAAATAAATTTTTTTTTGTCAAAATGTCCTTAAAACAATTTTATGCATATATTCTAATCTAAGTAACACTAAATATCATGAAAACTATCCATTTATGCGTTTTTCAAAATCACGGTTCCAAACGTAGTCGGATACTTTAAGAAAAACTCCTTCACAACTTTTGCATCAATAAACGGTTTCATACGATTACCAATAATATAACAAACTTCTTAGGATGTCTTTGGTACTACCGTGGCATTACTACCGACGAAATACTTTGTTGCTGTTACAAAGAATATTCAATCTTGAAAGAGGAAAAATTACATTAAATAATTCCTGTTTATTGGTATTTTTTAAATACAGCAATTTCGTGACAAATCAAAGAAGTACTGATCTATGTTTGTTTTTTACTACATAACAGTCAACCTCCAAATTATTCGAATATTTTTCGCTTTCAAGGTATGAAAAATTGTTTACACACACAAAATTAGTTCCACCCATAAAGTTGTCGCTGATCCTCTGTTGTCAGTTATCGCTTACCGTAACCGTTACAAATAGAAAAAGAATATCAATCCACAGCCGTACGGCATCAACAACAAAAATGATGCATTTGATTTCTCGTCAAAGAATTTCCTACCAAATTTTTATATAATACAAGGTCTTAAATAAAATTATTTCTCAGAGCAATGGGTCATGACCGGGCCACTTAAAAAGGCTCGGTGGGCCGCAGGTTTAGTATATCCAGGGGTCTATAGTATATTCAGGGGTCTATAGTATTCCAGGGGTTTGCTGGGGGTAGAAGACAACTTTTTTTGTTTTAAAATTTTAAGAATTGTAACTATTAGATAATAGTATCCATTTTAATTTATGTAGATATAATATAAATTTGCATAGCGAAGATCGTACCTAAAACGTATTTTCATAGTATAAAGAAATAAAAGAATAAATATAATAAAGAAATTTTAAAATTTATATACTGTTCATATATATATATATATATATATATATATATATATATATATATTCTTAGCTAAATTTCTATCTGTAAGAATTTTGTGTAATTAGTAGTGTTACGATTATAATATACTCTGTATATTATAATCCTATTCACGATCTGTGAAGAAGTATATACTTCGGGCATTGCTTAGCTAAATTGCTGTCTTTGAGATTTTTGTGTAATTAGTAATATCACATGATTTCATACTCTGTATATTATAAAGCAATACGTAGTATTACGATTATTATATACTCTCTATATCAGGGATGGCGAACCAATGGCACGCGACACAAAATTTTGGGCACGCCAGCGATCATAACGGATTGCATTTTAATTCAATATAACGAAGTGCAACATGAAGTATTGCGAACAAACGCGAATGATCAGTCGCAGTTTTCAGCGAGATTTTCTCAGTTCAAAGAATTATTTGAAACACTCAAGTTTTTTATGTACCCTTACGTGACTTCATTTAATAAACTGAATTAGTCCCAATTGGATTGATTAGAAATTGAAAAATTTGAAATGTGACTGATTGAGATTTACCGTCTAGTTCAAGATGGATTCAAAAAATTGTTGAAAAAAGGAGAAAGTTGGAATTGATTGAAACAGAAATTTTAACAAGCAATATAAATAAAAATGCGGGTAATGGAATTTTGAAAATATGCAATTCAATTCCAGACACATTTAACTGTTTAAAGAAGCTGGTTCATGCTGTTTTATCCATTATTTTCATCCACCTATATGCCTGCGAGTCATTATTTTTAGAGATGAATAAAATTGAAGACTCGCTTAGAAACCGTTTGGCAGATGACTCCCAATTCAGCATGCATTCTGCTAGAAGTAACATCTTACAATCCTAATATATTTTTCATCTAATCTGCAACAGCATAAATCACACCAATATTACTTTAATTTGAATTACACGTATACTAAAACATTTACTACTATAAAGTACAAAATGCAGAGTTTTTTGTAGTAAATGAAGAGTTTTGAGTTTTTTTGTTAGTATTTAGTTTTATTTTTTTCCAGTATAATCACAAGTTAAAATTATTTGACACGGCACATTTATAACTCATTAAATATTTCTTTAGAAAAAGTGGAACGTTGATCCATTAAGGTTCACCATCCCTGCTCTATATTATAAAGCAATATGTAGTATTACGATTATAATATACTCTCTACATCCGGGGTAAGCATTAAGTCGATCGCGATCGACCGGTGGACCTCCAACACATTTTGAGGTGACCGCCTTCACTAAAGACCTAATAATCATTCCATCATACGAAGAAATACCGTATTTATTCAAATCTAAGCCGGGTTCCAAATTCTCAACAAGATTTTATGAAAATTGAAAAATAGTCTAAAACGGTTTATCGATATCCAATTTTATGAAATTAAAATAAATTTAAAAGGAAAACTAATAAGAAGTGAATAATCAGTCACTTTATCAGTATTATAAACTTTTAAGCACATGCATGAAACTTTAATTGCTCTAAATACCCCATCCAACAAAGTTTTTCCCTTCGATTCTAAGCCGCGCCCAATTTTTAGTAGCATTAACATTGGGGAAAAAATGTGGCTTAGATTCGAGTCAATACGGTATTTTAATAAACACGGAGGAAAAAATCGAATCATAAGAGGAGATTCCGTTGAATAGAAAATGCACTTCGCTAATTGGAGGTCATTTTACGAAGAAATTCGTAAAATGTTATTGGTTCCTGAAAAAAGTTCGCTAAATAGAGAATTTCGTAAAATGGAGGTCCGAATGTATTGTACACTTTCTTTGAGTTCACTACATCTACGCCACCGCAACACCTTGAAAAAATTAAAAGTAGTCCACGCCCTCGAAAAGTCTGCCCACCCCTGCTCTACATTATAAAGCAATATGTAAAACGGTCTGCGAAGAAATATATTCTTAGGGCACTGCTTAGCTAAATTGCTTTCTTTAAGATTTTTGTGTAATTACTAGTATTACGATTGTAACATACTCTGTAAAGGGTGTTTTTTTGAGAGGTATAGAACTTTAAATTGCAATAAAACAACGATGTATTATTCGATTGACAAGAATTTTTTTTTATTCGAAAGATAATCTTGTGGCATTACATTTTAAATAGGATTTCTGGCATATGACTGGCTCGGATGTAGTCCAATCTGGACGTCCAATTTTCGATGACTTTTTCCAACATTTGTGGCCGTCTATCGGCAATAACACGGCGAATGTTGTCTTCCAAATGGTCAAGCGTTTGTGGCTTATCCGCATAGACCAATGACTTAACATAGCCCCACAGAAAATAGTCTAGCGGTGTTAAATCACAAGATCTTGGAGGCCAATTCACAGGTCCAAAACGTGAAATTAGGCGGTCACCGAACGTGTCTTTCAATAAATCGATTGTGGCACGAGCTGTGTGACATGTTGCGCCGTCTTGTTGGAACCACAGCTCCTGGACATCATGATTGTTCAATTCAGGAATGAAAAAGTTAGTAATCATGGCTCTATACCGATCACCATTGACTGTAACGTTGTGCCCTTCATCGTTTTTGAAGAAGGATTCCACCAGCCCATAAAGCGCACCAAACAGTCAGTTTTTTCTGGATGTAACGGTGTTTCGACATACACTTGTGGATTAGCTTCACTCCAAATGCGGCAGTTTTGTTTGTTGACGTAGCCATTCAACCAGAAGTGCGCTTCATCGCTAAACAAAATTCGCTTATGAAAATCGACCATTATTTTCGAAATAAAATTGCACAATTTGAAAGCGTTGTTCAGGCGTGAGTCTATTCATGATGAATTGCCAAACCAAACTGAGAATAAATCACTTGACAGCTGTTAAATCGGTCGCCATCTTGGAAAGTAATGCCAACTTAAACTCTTATACCTGGAAAAAAAAACACTCTGTATATTATAAAGGAACATGTAAAACGGTCTGTGAAGGAAAATATTCTTAAAGCATTTTTTTTTTCAACATCGACGTAAAACTATGTACTTATAGATAAAGGGAAGGTCTGATCTAAAGGTATATGAGTTTTAATTCGATCGACCTTAAATTTTTCTAGAAATTTGTATGAGGAGAAAATCTTTTTGGTAAGCAAAGATTGTTATTTCACAGCGAAGAAATTAAAAGTGTAATTGGTACCGTAATTGTGTTTTTTGGAATCGAAGAAAGTCGTCAAAAGTGGAGGATAATAGAAAAGACCCGAAAAGGTTATAGGGAAATAAAAATAACTGAGTTATAAGGTGTATACAGATACCGATTTTAAAACACATTTATTGGGTAAATACAAATCCCTGTGTATACGTGGTATTTTCAAGTGTTCTTCTAGTATATTTTTTCTTAAGAGGAAAAGTACTAAACAAAAATTGGATCTCTTTTAGATTCTTAATGAAATATTATTTCTGGAAGCCTACTGAGGCTTTTAATTTTCTTTGGGGAAATTTAATAGTTATTCATTGCATTTGTTTGTGTAATATGAGCAACTTTTGTGTTTAAAAAAATGAGTTCCCATTCCTTAAAGAACCAGTTTACCAATTCCTTCTCATTGTTCGCTTAATATAACAAACGTTTTCATTTTATTACGAAGCAAATACGATATTCCTCCCGAGTCAAATCCTGTTCTGTTCTAATGTCTTGGATGACGCATGCGTATGATATTAATAGATTTCGTTTATAGACCGTATTTAATTTCACAATATTACGATTTTTAATATAGCAATAAAAACGTTTGTCTCTTCTTTTGTTTACCTGCATTGTCATGTTTCGAAATAGAAGAAAAGAAATAAAAGCTTTTATTTTCAGAAAAACAACCCAAATTTTATTTGAACATTATTATTTATTTACAGGTTTTATACTTGAAAATTAATCAAAGTGTTTTTTTCTTCTTACTTTTAGTTCGTAAACGCATCCACATGAAATCTTCTAAAGTATATAATCATATCACCTCATTTAATATTTTATTTATTACTAATTCCGTTTTATGTGAAAAATATATTGCTCTATATCTACAGTCATTATTTCAATTTTGTGTAATTCAAGATTAGATAATTTTCGAGTAATGTTTTAATAAAAACTTCCACAAGAAGCAGAAAGGGTGACGAGAAAGTATGCAGCATCAAGAATGTAAGATATTTTACCGGTTTATAATGGTGCGTTTTTTCCATCAGAATTAAAAAAGAACTAGATTCTATTTTTGTGTGCTTGAAGGACAATAATGAAAAAGTTTCAACACAAGTAAAAGAATAAAATGCGTTTTAAGTATTATATTATGTCTATTACCAAAATTTAATGAAGTATTATTTATTGACTTATTTTGATGATTAATCGTATCTATTAAGTTTCTAGGGAAAAAAAGTAAAAATCTCTATGAAAATAAATTTCGAAAATATGGATGAATTATAATATTTAGAAGTTAAATATAAATCAAAATATAACTGCTTATATTTGTTCATGTGCGAAAAATAATCACGATCACATCTATTACCTGCTATATAATATATCACTGAATTATGGGATATTTTATGAATATATTATTAATATATATACAACATAAAGATTTTATATAATAAATCTTTTATAAACTATGACAAAATAGCATACATAAATTAGTTACGTATTTATTGCACACAGTTTGTAATTGCCCTCTCTAATGTGGTTCACTCATAATAAATTTAAAAATTTAAGAACTGTATGAGTATGTTAAAGGAGAAAAAAAAATACAGTTGAACCTCCATATTACGAAAATTTACATAGAGAATTTTTCTATATAAATAACTTTTTTTCCTGGAACCAAAAACATTTCACGATTTTTTTCGTACAAAAATATCACTGAAAGGAGTTTTGGGGAAAAAATGCGAGGCGTATTATGAAACAAAGCATTTTCCTAGCAAACAAAATTAACAGTTTTTATAAGTAAGTAAATTTATGGACGCTTGTGGTAATGTATGTTTAGAATTTCTAGTTATAAAATAAAATGTATGTTTAAAATTAGTTGTATGCTTTAAATTAGAGACTGTCCTCAAAATTCATTAATTTTAATATATAATTATTTTCTTAATGTTGAAAATACAGTATATTCCTCGGCATTCTTTTTTCTTGTTTTCCTTGCAGTTTTTCTTTTTCTTTTTTTGTGAAGTAAGATATATAAAATAAATAGATATTAATTTACAAAAAGGTGTGAATAATTACTTTTTTTAAATATATAGTATTTATGAATTTAAATTTTTTGTTTTATGTGGTTTCTAAAGCTTATTAAAAGATGAACCTCTATATAACGAATTTTCCATCTAACGAACTTTTTTCCCCAGGATTTAGCGACTTCGTTAAATAAACGTTTAACTGTATATCATTATTTTATTTCCGTCAAAAATATCTATCATGTCGCAAATCATTTAAATCTAAAATTCCAGATAAAAGTGGCGTAAAGCAAAAATAAACATTCAAATCGTAAGAACAGAAATGTCGATATAAATACATGAATGAAATTAAACTTTGTGTAGCAAAAAAAAAAAAAAAAAAAAGAAAAACCGAAAACGATTACTCGAAAGTTTACTACGAATAAACGAAGTATAAGTTTGTCAGTTTTATTTATACTTTCATAGAAAATAGTTTTTCTTTTTAAAATTCAGAATAATTTTTTCCCCATTCTTTTCCGCCTTCGCTGTTGCCTAGCAACGGAAGTAGCAGACGACTATTATATTACAATTTTTCCATTTTAAGTTCTATCTTCAAGAATTTAAAAGTTTTTAGAACAAATTAGTGTCAAGACTTCTTTTTGATTCTCCGATTAACATTTATGTTTTGAAAAAATTGCCGTGGATTATTTTTACTGCGGAGTTGGAAGTTAAATTTGTTTTGAAATTTGATAGTGCTCTTAAGAGAAAATGGGTTGAATTTTTGAACGTAAGTTTCTTATTCAAACTGAACTTAAATGCTTAGAGTTCTTCATAGGAAAATGATATAAACTTTGTGATCTTTTTAGAAAAATGGAATGTAATTTGTTCCCTTAAACTTTTCTGGACAGTTTGTTATTACATATAATTCCAGTTTTATATAATAAACAATATATACAAAATTTTAACGATTTGTAAAAATCAAAATGCATTTTTGTGCAATTTTTTTCGTATTAACGGTTTTTTAATATAATTTACAATTTACATCTAATATGGATACAAAGGTATTTAAGTTTCTTCTTTCATTTGATTTCATTTCTAATTATGTTTTATAATTTTTGTTTTTAGTTCATAATTTTGTGTTTTAAAGAATGCAATGATATTTTTGAATTATTTGGAGGAAATTAGGGTATTAGAACCCTTTTTACTAACGTAGACGTAATGCACTTTATGATTATTATTAAGAAATAAAAATGGTATTAACAAAAAAAATTTAAAATATACAAAATATAAAATTTTTATATTTTTCTAGATTGATTAATCAGTTTTTAAAAAAAATGTAAATTCGAATATATTCTAGAAAATAATGGGGAAAAGGGAAAAAAATGAACAAATTAAAATTCCAATATTGAAAATCAGTGCATATTTTTAACCCTAAAATAAATTGCATTAGTTCTTTTATAGGAATTAATTTCATTTTGTAGCTTTTCAAGTACCCATTTGAACCTCTTGTTTACTGTTATTTTATGCCAATAACAAAAATTTAGGTTTTTTTTTATTTTAACCACTATGCAAATTTTCTAGATTACTTCCATAATTAAAGCGATAAAAATACAAGAAAAATTTATGCCATAGATCTATTTACTGAGAGTTATAAACAAAAACAAATCATGTTTCCTTCTAAATATTAAAAATATCACGTTTTAACTCTTTATTATTGCATGTAACTTATTTTTTATGTGTTCTGAATAATAAGAGATCAACAAACTTATGAAATTCCTTTGCTCCAGAGATGTTAGTTGACAACGGGCTAAATTCCTGATGCTCACATGATAAATTTAATCACGTGTTCTTCATTGAGTTCAAAACTATGAAATTTAGATCCAATTTCAAATTTGATAATTCTGTAAAAATATACTCAGATATATTAAGATTCTTCAAAGTATTTTTAAAAACTTACATGTGTATTTTTAAATTAAATACATTTTGCTTACTTATTTGCGTTATTGTTGTTGACAAAATACAGTGGACCACAAGTGTTCATTCACTTTCTATTTTCTATAAAATTTAATGTTTTTGACTCAAAAATAAATACAGTGGATCACAAAAGTGTTCGTACACTTGCAATTTTCAATAAAATCTAATGTTTTCGACTGGTAAAAATTAATAAATCGGAATTGTAATTTTTTTATGATACCTGCAAGTTGTTCTTAATGGAATGACATAATCAATTTTTTAAGAATAGAATAACTTTTTTTTAAAAAAATTAATAATCTCAAAAAGCTACTAAAAATTACGCCTCAAAAGTCTTAGTACACTTAACAAAAATCTCAACATAATATAAATATTGTACTTCTTTCTTAATTTAGTACTTAGTAGGATATCTTTTAGTGTCCACAACAACTTTTAAGCGTCTTGGTATCAATTGAATAGTTTTTTGTAAATTCTGCATCGATTTTCCTCCATGCTTCTGTGATTATTGTTTTTACTTCCCATAATGTGTTTAAATGTCATGTTTTCTTTTTTTAAAAATCAAATTCTCACCAAATATGTTCTACTGGGCTAAATACAATGATTGAAAGGTGTTTTCAGATTTTGGGGACAGTTATAGAGACACTAGTAGCGTACATTGAGAGCAGTGCGCTTGGCATCATTATCCTGTTAAAAAATGAAGTCGTCTCCAATATCCAAATCTTGGGCGGATAATTTAAAATTTTCTTTTAAAACATTGAAATAGAGCTCATGCTTCATAATACCATAAAAAATAACAAATTATCTAATTCTGAAGGCGATTTACACTGAATATCAGAATTGTAATTTTTTTATGATACCTGCAACTAAGTCTTAATGGAATAACATGATCAATTTTTAAAACATAATACGCTAAATATATCATACTAAGTTTTAAATACAATATTTAGAAAAAAAAAACAATATTTAATGCTATGTTGAGATTTTTTTGAATTGTACGAAGACTTTTGTGGCGTAATTTTTTTAGCAGATTTTTGATTATTAATTTTTTTTAAATAATAGTTATATTATGTTTTAAAACTGGTTATATGTTTTTTCCATTAAGAACAAGTTGCAGATATCATGAAAAATTTGCAATTCTGAAAAATTAATTTTTATTAGTGGAAAACAAAATATAGAAAATTGCATGTGTGCGAACTTTTTTGTAGTCCACTGTATGTACTTTTTAAAAGAAAGTTGATGTACAATGCCCAAGCCAGCAACAGCGAAGCGTATGAACTAATTGACTGGAAACACGCGTCTGCATTTTATCATGTGACTATGATATCCCATGAATGCATGAACTGATTGGTCTGAAACACGTGATTGCAGTTATCATGAGACTGTGACGTCACGGAAATTTAGCCCATTGGTTAGCTTCAACGTACGTGCATTATGTCTTTCAGCATTTATATATATGTGGGAGACAACAAGGGGTCCAAGACGTTGGTCTTTCTTCTATTTTATTTTAACATTAAACAAAATTTAATTAAAAAGGTAGAAAAGTTTTTACAGATAAGTTTGACGATTCAGAAGGTAACGCCTGCTCGCGCACCTCTCGCGTTCTCCTTTCTCTCTTTTTCTCTCTAATGTCTAAAAGTTTTTGTTTCTTTCACTAGTTCGACAGTTTCAGTTCTAGTTTCCATTCAATGCGCCTGCGCGCGGAGACTGCGTTGCTTTTGGCTGCATGCCACAACGGCCAGCCTGACCGTACGCTGTCCGCAGCGGTATTTCCATGGAGACCAGAGGAGAATCTGAAACATACAAAAAAAAAAACGGAACAGACAAGGACTATACGACAAATATACAGAGATTAAACATATCAAAATTTTTCTGAACTAGACAGTTTCTCCATCATGTGAAGGCACCTCTTCGACATCCGGAAGGTTCCACAGGAAAACATTGTGTTTCACCGGCATAAGAACATCTTTTTCAACAAGTTGATCTTTGGTTGAACGCATCGATATTTTCCTCTGTAGAGTTCTGGACGTCTGTTCAAAACGATTTCTCTTTTTCCTTCGCTTCCACTGCCAAGGTTGAAAAATTTTTCGGAGCAACACAAATCGTCGATGTTCACTCTTCATAGGTAAAGGGTTAGGTGAGCGGGAGATAAATTCCACGGAACTCGTTTTCATGGCACCATTGGCTTTCTTACACAATACTATATCAGAACATTTTTCTCTTACAATACTCAATTTTAATTTAGTAATCTTAATTTTATTACATTTATAATCCTTAATTAGAGAACTCGAATCATTTCTAGTATTAGAGTTCTTAACATATGGCAAATCATAACTACAGTTTTTTATCACATTTGAAACAGAAACATTTGGAAAAGAAACACTTGAATAAGCATAAGCATGAGCACCTAAAGAGGATTCACTTTCATTCAATAAAACATCGCTCTTTGCGTGGCCTAGTTTCTCTATTTCAGAATATACACTGGGATGTATAATAAATTCTTCGGTCAAGGTCGGTGATATTGCCGTTCCAACACTTAAGCTAGAGAGTGTTGATTAAGAGAAATATTTATGGGTTTAACTTCTACCATACGCTGTTCGCCAAAACATGAACTTAACGTTATTATTTCTTCGGAAGGTGTTTGCACTCTAATTAGTGAGGAATTTAAAACTGGGATCTGGCAACCTGAATCAATCAAGGCTGTTACGGGCTGATTTTCCACAAAAATGTTTACATATTGAAGATTTGCGCATTCATCGCTATTTTGTTTTTCGCTCTCGATTTTCAAAGTATTCACGTTTATTCTATTATGGATGTGGTCGTTAGATTCTTTAGGTTTAAAACGCTTCTCACAGTCTCTTGCGCAATGAGATGAATCACCGCATATAAAGCAATTTTTATTTTCTCTTTCAAGATATTGGGGATAGTTCTCTTTAATCTTTGGTTTAAAGTTTTGTGATCTATTTTTAAAGGGGTCTTGGGTATATCCATAAGTAATAGGAATTTCTTTATGTGATCCGCTTCTAGATGAAATATAAATATCGCACTCTTTAGCTAAATCGATAGGCCTAAACCAATCTTCTGCTTCTCGAATGCCAATATGAGTTGCAGTTTCCTTATTTAAAGTTTCAAATAATTTATCAGAAATTATAAGATCACATAGAGATTCAAAGGAATTAACTTTTCTTAACGAAAAATAATATTGGAAGTTTGCCGTCAATCTTGCAGCAAATTGGATGTATGTCTCGCCTGATGACTTTACAGCATTTTTAAATGAGTTTAAACACTCGCGAGGGGTTAATTGGAATTCTCTGAGTACTATAGATTTTAGTTTTTCATAGTCGTTTAATTCCTCTTCTTTAATATACAGTAAGACGTTATGAGCTCTTTCGCCCAGAAGATTTATTAAAATTTCAGATTTATATTCGTCATTTATTTTCTTGGTTAAAAATGCGCGTTCTAATGATTGGAAGAACAGATTAAAATTTTCAGATCTGGTGGGAACAGGAAGAGATAAAGTTTTTATACTTTTTATCATATTTTCTATGTTAGTTTCGAACTGTTTTTCTTCGACTTTAGCTGCAGGATTTAAACTTAATGCTTTATTTTTAACTAATTGAAGTTCGATTTCTTTTTTCTAATTTTGCTAACTGAAGTTTCGCGAGCTCAATTTTTTTTTGTTCTGAAGTTACCTCTCTTTCGTTTTGCGATACTCTCTCATCTATACAGTTTTGAATTAAAGTTTTAACGAAATCTGTATCACTTTCAAATGTACTACTGTTCTCAATTTTAGTCTTTAGTTTAACTATAGTGTCAGTACTTTCGACAGTACCGTCTAGCTTCTCAACAACTCTTATGAAATCCTCTTTAAGAGCGTTTTTATACATTTTAAAAATGGAAAGATCCTACCTTTTTTTTTTTTCTGGCTCCCTTGTTGCTCGCACGTACGATGTATCCAATAAAAACGTTGATTCCACTGATGTCACCTCTTCGCAGGTAATATAGTTGAAATTGTAGTTCCGGCCTCTACACAGGCGGATTATTCACACTGAATTAGTTCCAACCTCTACACAGGCGGGATTTTCGTCGATGGGTTTTCCAACCTCTACACAGGCGGAATTTTCGTCGATGGGTTTTCCAACCTCTACACAGGCGGAATAAAGTTGAAAAATTCAACCTCTACACAGGTTGAACGAAGTTTCCGAAAAATGGCGGCGCGTCTCCTTCACGGACGCTGTTGTTCATTGTCCAGACTTTGGTTCAAAATCGAAATTTTCTCGATCCCGGGCGAGCCCCCATAATTTGTGGGAGACAACAAGGGGTCCAAGACGTTGGTCTTTCTTCTATTTTATTTTAACATTAAACAAAAATTAATTAAAAAGGTAGAAAAGTTTTTACAGATAAGTTTGACGATTCAGAAGGTAACGCCTGCTCGCGCACCTCTCGCGTTCTCCTTTCTCTCTTTTTCTCTCTAATGTCTAAAAGTTTTTGTTTCTTTCACTAGTTCGACAGTTTCAGTTCTAGTTTCCATTCAATGCGCCTGCGCGCGGAGACTGCGTTGCTTTTGGCTGCATGCCACATATATATCACGTGTAATACATCCCTCAATAAGTCTCGGGCCTAACAAATAGATGGCACTACCTTCTAAAGTTCTTTAGTCTAACATAGAAGAACTTTCGAACGGCACGCGTCAAAATTTCGTGATAATATATATATATATATATATATCTTGTTTAGTAAAAAAGTTAGAGATTTTAGTGAAGAAACTTTTGTTTGCTTAGAAACCATGGATGGAAAAGAATTTTGTGTGAAGCATTGCTTTTTAATGGAGAAAAACACTGTTCAAGCGAAACAATGCGCTTCGAATTTCTTTCCCACCCACCGTAGATCAGGGGTGGCGAACTTTTATGGATCAACGTGCCATTTTTTCTAAAGAAGTGCTTAATGAGGTAGAGACGTGCCGTCAAATAATTTTAACTTGCGATAAGTGGTCAAAACTCGTTATTATGGAAAAAATACCCTTTTGCACTATATAGTTGTAAATATTTTAGTTATACGTGTAACTCAAATTAAAGTAACATTAGTGTGACTTCTGTTGTTGCAGATGGGATGATAAATAACATGTTAAGATTATAAGATATTGCATTGGAAACATCTGCCAAATGGTTTCTAAGCAATTAATTATTTTTGCTGTGGCTCACTTTTTTGACGAGAGGATTCATGTTTGCTTCAAAATGCCGTTTTACAGACGCACACCACTGCTCCAGAACATAAAAGACATACTACTTTGTCACTTTTACTAATAATGCCGTGTTTCTAGATTCGTCAAGTAAGAAATTCTTTGTTACACTTACTATCTTGCACTTTTTGTTCTTTTGCTGAATTAACCTATTAAATAACAATTAAAAATTGTAAATATAACACAAATAAACTTTAAACCACAGTAGTTTCAACTAAATGGACTATATTATGCTTAGACAAATTTTACATCACAAGCAACTCTAGTCCCCGACGTAACTAAGGCAGGACAATAACAAACGAGTGTGCTCCCGGCTGCGTTTGTTCGTACTACTTCATACTGAACCTTGTTATTTTGAAATAAAATGCAAACCATTTTGATTGTTGGCGTGCCCAAAATACTGTGTTGCGTGCCATTGATGGCACGCGTTCCACTGGTTCGCCATCCCTGGTCTAGATCTTGCCCCCAGTGACTACTCGTTTTTTTTCAGACCTTAAAAGAATGCTACAGGGAAAGAGGTTTGGCTCAAAAATAAAAGAGTGATTGCCTAAGTTGGAGCCTATTTTGAGAGCAAACACAAATCGTTCTACGAAAAACGTATTAAAAATTTAGAAGAGAACTGAGCTGAATGTATCATCTAGATAAATAAAGATAAATTTTACTTAAAAGATGTTTTATTAGTCAGGCCCGAGACTTATTGAGTGATGTGTTACATATGTTTATTATTTATTATGGATATCACACGCTAATATTTTTGATAATTCCATTTTTTATTTCAATAATAATGACTAGGCTACATATAAGACTTTAAAATTTTTTTTTGTTAGCTCAATACCGTTGTGTTGAAAATCCCTATCACGATTTTCGTTCCCTATATAATTTGTAAATATGTTTTAAATCGTAGAATGTGTATTATTTCTTTATGAACTTATATAAATATTAGCCATTTAGCCGTTGATATAATATAATTGTTAACAAAATATTCTACAGTACAGTCCCGATAATCCGAACAATATCGGACCGACCCCTGTTCGGATTACGTGATTGTTCGGATTAGCCGGAGTAACAGCGAAATCACTATTTGAACCGGGAGTACGGGTCTATTGTGTCTATGTATTTTGTCGTAATGTGAGCGTACGCACCCGCTTTTTTGCCGCGTGGACTGTACTCCCACTCCTCGACGCGTGTGTCCTCCCTCCACCACTCCTAACTTAGTGCGTCAGTGTGACTGCGTGTGCGTGTGCACGTACTGTTGGCCGTCAGTCGTTCCGCGCTCGTTCTATACTCGTCCGCTTTTGTCTCTGTGTTAATAACAGTGTTACAGTGTGATATTCTACAGTGAAAACAGTTTGTTCTGTGTTTTGGACATTAATCTGTGATACAGTGTACGTAAACAGATTGTTATGGCGAGTAAGCGTAAACACTCAACACTTACTCTTAAAGACAAACTAGAGGTTCTAAAGAGGTTCTGTTGTACAATTTTTCATACTAAACATTAGTGTTCTATTCTGTAGTTTATTCCATTTTAAAATTTGTACCATAACTTGATGTACAGTGCGTGAATATTAAATAAAGAACTATTTTGAATTAAGGTTTACACTGTTTTATATTGAAATATTCACCGATTTTCGTCCTTAAAATTATAAATTTTTTTCCGCGGAGTCGTTCGGATTAACCGGATGTTCGGATTAGCCGTGTTCGGATTAGCGGGACTGTACTGTATTTATATCAAAAGCGTATACTTCCTTAAAGATTGTGTTTGACGTATTTAAAGAGTATTTTTTATTGGCAATAGCTTTAATTTTTTGCACTTGAGAATTATGTCTTGACAAAATATTTAGATTTGACTCACTAGTCTGACTCATTATTCTTAGGCAATATTACTTAAAAAAATAGCTACCATAATGATTTAAAAATAGCTATTATCATTATATACAACTAGATATCCATTATAACAGATTTCTGACTGATAACACTCTAGCGTTAAAAAATATCTACCTGCTGCATTTGATGATCCGAGGGCACAGATCTTTGCTGTAAACTAAGTGGTAAGGACATGAGGAGTTCAACATCACCCTGAACAGAGATTCGGGGATCGTCCTCAGCAGCCATGTCCAGTATGCGGTCGCCATTCACCACTAATCCTGAAATTATGCCTTGGAAAGGTCTTTCTATTCCACCTCTAAGAGGATTCCTCTTGCCTCCTACTTGGATTGTTGAATGGCTATTGAATACAGTCAGCTGACGACCTGTAGAATAAAACAAATTATCGCAGAAAAAGAATTTAATGTTTTGTCACGTACATGATCTGAAGTACGTACATGATCACGTACATGATCACGACACATTATTCTAATTTTTTTACAAATCTCTAATTGGATTTCAATGGCAAGTGTGTATTGATGAATCAATTATAAAATTCTCCTGATTGGATTTGTACGCGAACCTTGTGGAGCAAGTCATGCACGTTCTCTGTAATCCCCACGGAAGATAATTTTAACAGTATCTTCTCTACCAATGAGGAAATTCGAACAGTTAAAGATGAAGTAATAAATTATTAATTCTTGTTTCTTATTGAATTGATTGCTGTACAGTGGCGCACACAAGGGGGTGTCCTAGGGGTCTGAACCCCCCAAAGCCCTTGATTTTTTTCCCGATTGATTATAATTCTAAGTATATAGTACGTAAAATTTAACTAAGTATTTGTTATTAATGATTAATTTTATTAATTAATGCTTATTATTTATTCAATAATTAGTTTTTTTACTGTTTTTTGTCCCCCAAAATCGACAAAATCAAAAGGAGCATGATACAAGAATGGTAGACTTTTGACCCTGGACACCCCCGTTGAAAAATTCCTGTGTGCGCTACTGTTGCTGTATGTTATATTATCGTCTGCTTTTATATTGTTATTCTAATTGTTTTACATGTGTTACTTGGTTTTGTAGTCAGTAAAATAACGAAAAAGAAAATAATTTTGAATTTTGAACAAGTACCTTGAAATAAGGAAATATGTATCACACCTCGAAATATTTTTCTAAAGAAATTTATCCTGACTGATGCAAGTCAACTTGTAGGTAGATAAATGAAGTTTTTTTCACATACATGTAAGGAGTTTTATATTGATTTATTAATAGAAATTGTGCTTCGAAATAATTATACTTATTTAAGTTAAATTATAACGAAAACTATGAAAAAGGTCAAGTTGATTATTCTACAATTTCAAAGCACACATTATAATACAATTATTACATTACTTGTATAGATTAATTATAACAGAAATTAAAAATTCTAACACTCCTTTTCCATGGTAAATCTCTTACTCGTGATTGTTTCATGCTATTAAAATGGCAGGGAGATCCTGCTGTAAAGCTCTTTTAAAACAGAAACGAAATATGAATTACTTCTAACCCCTCTGACTCTTCTTGAGTATTTAATTATATTTTGGATACGTTATCTAAGAACGAATCAACATGCTTAAAAGTAAGTATACAATGAATTCCTTTCAAACGAATGTTAAAATGGTTGATATTTCTATAACTAATAAATTAATTCGGATGTAAAAGTTTGCATCACTACCAAGTGGTTGCTTCACTCGAACATTATGTTCGTCTACTTGGATAGTAGAATTAGGTCCGGATCGGGTAAATCGAACCACGTGATACTGTCCATCATTTACATGTACACTGTGCTCTCCTATAGGGTGATCTTCAGTGCCCATGTTGTACACCATGTAAATGTTACCATCCACCTGTAAATATGAAAGAATGTTGTTAAAATGCGCAATCTATATACATAGGAATATAGTTTATTCTAATTTAGGGGAAACATAATCATTAGTTAAAATAATTTGCTATAAAAATACAAACACAATGCAGCATCTTCATTGACAAATAACCCTCTTATTTTAAAACTAATTTGAGTTTCGTTTTACTCCACAAAATGCATCCTTTTACAGGTTTCTTTCATGTATTTTATTCTTAAAATTTTGGCTTAAAATTCTGTTAAGAATTGTTTTTCTGAAGCAATAATCCTCATGGATAAGCCTATGAAGTTTAACTGTAGCTTTTAATAAAAAGTAGTTCTAGAGAATTTGTATAATACACAATATATATATATATATATATATATATATATACAAGATGGATTATGAATTTTGAATATTCATTTCATTTAACCCCTTATAAGGCCATAGTAAGTATATTTACCACTAACAAATATTTTTTAAATATTCATGGGAAGATACTTTCCCACCTAGGATTTGTGCTGCTAGCACTTCGGCTGGCATGACAATTGATACTTGGATTTTCAAATCGCAATCACAAAGGACGACCTGTAAATTTCCTGAGCAGCCAGAAAACTGTTCCAGATGACGTATGATTGTCTATGTATGCCAGTTTGACAAAAAACATATCGACGCTGTCGTTTGTGAGCTCTACTAAAGCACATGAGAACAAAAGATGTTTATATGGCTTTGCAACGTTCACTATGTATTGATCCCTGTTTCCTGAAATTTCATGGAAAATCTTTATACATAAAATACATTGTGTGTGTTGTGAGCGTGTGTTTCTGTGCGTGTGTTTGTCACTAAACTCCTCCTAAACGGCTGGACCGATTTCGATGAAATTTTTTGTGTGGGTTCAAGTAAATTCGAGAATGGTTTAGATTCACAATTCGGTCCAATATCGCAATTAGTTAAAAAGATATTAATTAAAAACTTTCAAAAAATACAACTCAACATTCACCTACATTGTTGTAACAACACTATTGTTATGAAATAAAATTTCCTTTCATCTGAATGCTTTAACACGTGAGAAAAAAACCTTTTCAAATTTTGACATAAATCGCCAAAAGGGTCGCTAAGTCGCCAACGTGGCTGCATTTGTAATTTTTTAAATAATTAGTTTTAATCAATTGATTTTTATCAATTATAATTAAATTATAGTATTGTCATCCAAAATAATCATGTACATTACATTTCAGCTCAATTGAGCGCTTTAAAATGTATTGTATTAACGATTGAAATTTCCACCAAGATAAATAAACAAACAAACAAACAAATAAAATATGTATAGAAATC
Source organism: Trichonephila clavipes (assembly GCA_019973935.1). Lineage (NCBI taxonomy): Eukaryota > Metazoa > Arthropoda > Arachnida > Araneae > Nephilidae > Trichonephila > Trichonephila clavipes. Next base: position 116,074 of record BMAU01017396.1, on the reverse strand, counting down.
ATGCGCTAATAGTAGGAATTAAAATAGACGTAAGTTGGCGTCGAAAATTGATTTTCAGCCAAAACCGGTCTTTATTGTTACGAAAATGCAGACGATTCACGCTTTTTAAGCGTTTTTAATTAATATCTTTTCAAATAATCTTTATATATGTAACTCTTCTGTGCGTGTGTATGTAACTGAACTCCTCCTAAATGGCTGGACCGATTTTGATGAAAGTTTTTGTCTGTTCCAGTGGACTCGAGAATGGTTTAGATTTATTATTCGGTTTAGAAATGCTTATTTAATTATTTTTTTATTTATAAATTGTTGATCTTGGAATGTTTTACATTGGATCCGGCAGACTGCGCTACGATCGCAGTATCGAATATTTAAAAACCTTTTATTTTGAATTTAAGATGTGTGTACAGGACAACGTCTGTCGGGTCCTCTAGTAATAAGTATAAATTATTAAATACAAAACATATCTAATTTATAATTTTTTTCAGTACATTTATTATTTACAAATCATTTTGTACATATAAATACAAAGAAATGCAATACAATACACCTCATTTCCACAACTCGCCACATGAGAAATTAGATATTTTATTAAATTAATCGTGTATGGCTCTTATCCTCAGTCAGCATTGAGGTCAGTGGAAGAATCACATTTCAAACCTCAACACCTCTACCGTTTAGTTTGTAGCTATTCTGCTCTTTTTCTGATATTATAACATAAAAAAAACTTAGTAGGAGATATTTTTTTGGAGTAAGGAAGCAGTTAAGATCTGGCTAAGGCGTATAATATAATTTGAAACAACTTTAAATCGTAAATGAAATTTGTAAAAACATTAATTAAAAGTATTCTACAACAGCTTTGGTCATAAGTTCATGGTTAATGAAGCTGTCTACAAGGCGTAGATTTGAATCATAGTTCCGCAAAAAACTGTCTTGCACAATAATAAGTGAGTGGATGTTAGCAACACCTTATTCAGCTACATGAAAGCTTTTTGGCGACGGACCCCTTCCCAATAATAAGTCTCACTGCCATTAATTTCAATAGGGTAAGTGGTGATGTGGAGAAGCTGAGAGGGAGATACCAGCTGAGGTGTTGAAAGTCGTTCAAAATTATGAGGTTCTGCCGCTTAAAGACGTCTTCGGTTAATGTTACAGAATAGGACCCGAATCGGGTATATTTTCTTCAGCTATAAAAGAACTCCAACATCAACTTTATATTCTGGCTTCACTATCCTGTAGAGAATCACTTATTTTATCATATTACTCAATTTTATCCTACTTAAAACGTTGTTTCTTTTATAAAATGTGTTTCGCGTTTTTTCTCCTATACCGCAATGCTAAATGAGCTATCCTTTTACATGTTAAAAAGAAAAATTAATTATTTATGGAATATTTTGAAATTTTAAAAGCACTATATTATTATAAATAAATCTATGAGTTACAATGTTACAAATTTTCATGAAAATAGAGGCATTTTTCTGTCCGAAAATGTGTTTCGCGTTTAATTTAAGTTCTGTTGGCGAAAACAGCCTTAAGCTTCGTATTGGAGTTAATGTCTCTAGAGACATGCATATTCCGCAGCAACAAAGTCATTGAAAATCAGAGCTTCATAATATTGTATATTGTTATCACAAAACTTTTTAAAATGTAAGCTTTATAAATATTGTTACGAATTTTGTGTGTGTGTGTAATTAATGCTTAAAGTAGTGTAAATAATTTATATCTGGATGTTTAATATGTGTCAATATTACCTTCTGCTGTGTTTATTTTATAATAAAAATTGTAATATTCGCAAGCAATGTGGTTCCTTACATAAAAATGGGGATTCATTTGAAACTTGGCAAAATGTTGGTGATACAGCCAAGTTGGCATCATTTTTGGCGACAATACGGATACTTCTGGAAATAACTGGAGAAACACAACAACATGACGATCTATGGCGTTAGTGAAACTTTCGAGAAAAGGCTTGAAGATAGCCACGCAGGCTATAAATAGCAACAGCTCGCTGAAGCTGAGTCAGTATTACTTCAGCTTGTGAAGACTTCAGTTGCTACGATCGAGCGATTGCTTGCGAATATTTTTTATCATTACGTATCTATATTTTTAGACATATAGTATCTGAGCGCTCTAGAAGGTGCGAAGACCTTTTGGAATTTATTTTGTAAATTTTGCTCTTACATCCTGTACTTTACGGATTGTTTATCTGCACTAAATTTCATTGCTCTTAAGGAACTGTTTTGTTCTTTGAGACTGATAGTATAAAATCCATGAACCTCTATCTACGCAACAATATGAACATTTAAAAAAAATAAAAAGGCTATATGCTTGTAAATTTTACAAATATAAGCTTACAATTTCCAGTTCCATATAATCATTGGATGTACCACTATCGATTCGCACTAAGACTCCGTTATCTGCCATTGTGATGAACCCCAGAGCCACGAGATCGGCTTTTGTGTCGGGCATTTTGTCCGGAGGGAAGGACAGAGTAATTAAGCCAGTTCCTGGACCAAACTCGTAAGAAATGCTCTCTGAAAAGAAAAACAAAATCTATTATTTTCCTGGTCTTTATGTGACATGTTCAAGTGTTTATTTAAGTAAATAATTGATAATAAAACTCAGTTATAGTATATATATATATATATATATATATATATATATATATATATATATATATATATATATATATATATATATATATATATATATATATATATATATATATATATATATAATCTATAATCAGTCAGTTTAAACTCAGTTATCAAAGATTGTTCTTTTTAGAAAATAATCGGAACGTTGTCGCCTGTTAATGACCTAAAATAATTTTAGGAAAGTTGGTTTTCTGGAATTTTAATGGGAACGTTATCGTTCATAAATCAATGAAAATAAGTTTAAGAAAGATAGCTTTCTGGATTTTTAATCGAAATGTTAGCATCTGTTAATTAGATAGGAAAGTTAATTGCTAGGTTATTTAACTGAAACACACATTATATCGTCAGTTAAAGAACTAAAATACTTTGTAGAAACTTAGTTCTCTGGATTTTTAATCGAAATGTTATCGTCAGTTAATCGATAAAAATAAATTTAGGATCGCTAGATTTCTGGAATTTTTCATCAAAAAGTCATCGTCTGGTAATGAATAAAAAAAACTTTAAGGAAATTTGGTTTTTTCAATTTTTAATCGGAACTATATTATTTGTTAAGGAATTAAAATAATTTTTGGAAAGTGAGTCTTTTGGATTTTTAGTCAGAACAATACTATTTGTTAAGGAATTAAAATAATTTTAGGAAAGCGAGTTTTTTGGATTTTAATCGAAGATTATCGTCAGTTAATCGTTCAAAATTAATTTACGATTGTTAGATTTCTGGAGTTTTAATCAAAAAGTTATCGTTTGCTAATGAATAAAAATTTTAGGAAATTTAGTTTTCTAGAATTTTTTAATCGGAGCTATATTATACACCTGTTAAGGACTTGAAATAATTTTAGGAAAGCGAGTTTTTTATTTTTAATCGAAACTTTATTGTCAGTTAATTAATTAACTAAAATAATTTTAGGAGAAAGTTAGATTTCTTGATTTTTAATCGAATCGTTATCGTTTATTAATTAAAATAATTTTAAGAAAGTTAGTTTACTGGATTTTTATTCGAAACTATATTATATCTGTTTAGGAATTAAAATAATTTTAAGGAAGCTAGTTTTCTGGATTTTTAATCGAAACTTTATCATCAGTCAATTAATTAATTTATTAAAATAATTTTAGGAGAACGTTGGATTTCTCGATTTTTAACGTTTGTTAATTAAAATAATTTTAAGAAAGTTAGTTTTCTGGATTTTTATTCGAAACTATACTATCTGTTAGGGAATTAAAATAATTTTAAGACTAGTTTTCTGGACTTTTATTTTGCAGTTTAAATTGCTTAGTTTGATTGCGCTTCAATCTCGTAAAAAATTTTCTTAGACAGCAAAGATAAAGTCAAGGGTCTTATAGCAAGAGTTTTTAAGATAAACAAATTTTCAATAGTGCTGCAAACAGAACTTAAATGGGAGAGCCACAAAAATATACTTATTTTATAACTATTAACCTAGTTATTTTACTCACGCTATCGTTTATTTAAAGCGTTGCAATATTTCGAGAATTTGACACGAGACTATTCTTAATAATCTCGTTTCAAGGAATAAACTAACGTGTCACGACTTAATTGAAAACGGAAACTTTTAAATGTACACAAAAAGCAACTTTTTAGATACAGAGTTAAAATTGGAGTTATTCAATTAACGAATAAAAAAACAATGTCCGTTTTAAAAAAATTCCGCAAAAAATGTCACTTATTTTAATTAATATTTTGAACGAGATTTAACCCTTACAGGAGACCATATGGTTGCTAAGAGTAAATATTAATACGTAACTGTTTACCTTAGTTTGTTTAGACGTAAAATAAATAAAAATCGCAAGAAAATACATAACAATGTGTAGTTCATTTTGAAATTTTATGGGATAGAATAGAATGATTGCTTTAGAATTATTTGCCATTATGAGGCATTTATTTTCATTTTTTCAATTATACTTTATTGCTGCACAAAATTACTTACCGAATAACATAAAACACGAGAAAGCACAATAATATATTTTTAGACGCCATAATAAACTGAAATAATAACAGAGTACATCACGCGATTGTTTTATCATTGGCGTCAGTTGATTTGGTAGTTTTTTTTCTAAACGTTCCAGCGTGCGTGCGTATATGTAATTGCGTTCGACAAACTGTGTATAAATGAAAATTGAAATTCTGTATATAAATGCAGATAAATAAAGCAATCACTAATTTTAAAATGGGGAAAATATGCCTTCCTTAGTCTTAAACTGAACTAAATTCTCTGTGGTGCAACAGCCCATGAGGAGTAAGGCCTACTGTGCCCATCTTAGTTTTCGTGACCTTGGGCAGGTGGATGAGCAGATATTCTGGTCAGGTGGTCAGTCTGACACGAAACTCCCAGTGTTTCGTTCCCAAGCAAGTTTGGTATTCATTTATCTGCCTAATGAAGGGACGAAAGACTGAGTCAGCCTTCAGAAGCGCGAAATGTTACCACTCAGCCACTGGTTTCTTTAGTCTTAAAAAGGTTAATTATTTACGAGCTATTCTAACACGAAAATAATTCGCGAAGCTTTCGACTTCAGGAAGCGAAACTGATTTTTTACCCTATTCCATCTTTTAAAGGTGTATAAAACAATAAAAAACGTTTGACATAATGTACCAATGAAATAAAAAAAAAGTCCCAGAATTTATATTTTGGGAATATACGAGGTTCGTTCCAAAAGTAAGTTTCGTCATTTTTTTTTCACATGGAAATTTTATTGCCACTAAAACTTACATCATGGCATTATGAGCTACACACCTTGCACTATTTTTTGACGCAGTCACCAGCGACATTGAAACATTTGTCGTAGAGTGCAATCAGTTTGAAGTAACCACTCTGGTAAATTTCGATGACCTGCGATGCAAGAAATTGTCGCACAGCCGGCTCCACTATAGTACTGATTTGTGAGAATTTTCCCCTCATTGGGGAACTTTTACGTCCTTCAGGCGGCCTTAGTTTCTCGGGTAATGTGGTGCACCCGTGTTTCTTGGTCTTAGAGGAATCTGAACAGGAACTCTTTCTTTCTTTCTCTCACTTTTCCGTAACTCAAAGTATCATAGATCACACGATGGACCTGAACACGAGAAAAGCGCAATGTGGACGCCACTCTGATACTGTTATGCGCCTGTCCACTAACACTATGTTCTGCATCCTATCAATTTTATTTGCATGTGTGAATGTGGAAGGATGCCGACCTCCCTCCGCGACATTTTGCTTTCCTTCATTGAACATGCAACACCAGCGACCAACCATTTGTGACGAAATATGACCTCTTAACAATATATGGTCTGTAGTTATATATGGATGACGGACACACTACTCTCACGTGTTCATTAATACTAGATAACAACACGTGCTTCCATTCGCGACCACGTGCTGTAAGCACACGTCAGCCTACCCTCATGATTTGTACTCAAATATACTCGGGCACGCCAGGACGCTGTTACTGTTTCTTCTTCGGTGCTCTGTGCATGCGTCGTTTAACCAGCAAAAATGTATCTTGTGGTGTTGTATCACCTGGTGTACTGTCTTATCATTCAAAAAAAAAGATGAAACTTGCTTTTGGAACATCTTTTGTATTTAATTTTATATTAACACTAGAGGGTATCCCTTGTCCACCTAACGGTGGACTAACCCCCATTGTAAAAATTATACATTTGTTCATACTCATTCCTCAAATTGTAATTTACATGTACTATGTAATTCTAAAGTATTCGTAGCCAAGAATATATTTTTTTAAAAAAATATACTGCCGCCATCTATTGCAGCTGATCTTAATTACGTCAAAAATTTATTACAGTATCACAAAAAAGCTTTATATATATAATACGGGAATGTCCTAATATAGTAGCTAAATTAAGAAAAGAGATACGTAATAAAATTAAATAACTAACCATCAGCACATATCGGTCCGGAGAAAGATGTCATATCACAATCACACGTGTAGCTGTTGAAAACTTGCACGCACACTCCATGATTGGCACAGGCTGAGTTGCTGCATTTGGTCATAGACCCTAAGGAATCATGATTTAAACAATCAAAATAGGAAAAAACACAACTCAAAAAAATTCTTTATGAAACAAAAGGAAATGTGAAGAAAGAAATGCACTACCTTTTTACTACTACAAAGCAAAACGCATTTCTAATGAAATGCGAGGGGGAAAAAAAGAACTACAAACCACTATATTTCTAGTACCATTTGTCTTACCAGGGCAACCCCTTGACACTAAAGTGGAAGGGATGAGCGATTCCCTTACGGGGTCTCCTGTTTCTCCATTAAAGTCCAAAGATGCAAGGCAACCCTGGAATCCTTGTCTCGAATGCAGAAGACGAGGAAGGGCGAGGAACATGGTTCTTCTCACGCCACCCACATAAAGCAATCCTTGAAGATCAAGATGGGTATTGGGCCCTGGACTACTAACCTGCAAAGATTACACAAGTGTGATTGGGGACTGTTCATTGACGTCACACTTTGAAACATTACAAGGACCAATGCTGAAAGATCTTGCTATTCTTAGCCACAGTCAGGCTGTGGCGATTTTATCTTTAACTGGTTAATGGGCTAAATTCATGCGACGTCATAATCACATGATAATGTAAACTACGTGTTTCTAGACAATCAGTTTAAAAATTCATGGGACGTCATAATCACATGATAATGATAACTACGTGTTTCTAGCCAATCAGTTCAAAAAATAATGTGACGTCATAGTCACACATGATAAAAGCAACCATGTGTTTCCGTCTAATCAGTTCATGCGCTTCGTTGTTGCCAACGTTTGCTCTTTGCAGAAACTTTCTTTTAAAAAGCACATAGTTGTCAATAGTAATAACGCACATATAGGTATACAAAATGCATTTTATTTTACAGTGTATGCATGAAATATGATTTTTTAAAATTTTAAAATCTTTTTGACGAAATATCTTTTATAACATTTGAACATCTTGACCTAATTATGAAATTTGAAATTTTATTTAAGTTTTACAAAAACAAAAATAGAACAAGTACAGTTAGTTGAACGTCCGTTTCGAATTTAATGGGAGACACGTGTTTGACTTTATCATGTGACCGCCGTGAATTCAGCCCACACATTCAATCATTGAATAATCAATACAAAAATAAATTAAATCAGTGAAGTGGTTTAACGGATTTTATAAAATAAGGACGAAAACAAAATTTATTTATTTAGAAATCTCTAATAGAAGGATTCTATATAGGTTTTTGAAACCCTTCTGATGAGATTCCTCTGACCTCGGTAACATTTCTACAGCACAGACTAATTTTTCTATTCTCCTTCTGCTCTCTTCTATATCTTGTCTCTCATAGCCGGCTAGGTGGTGTAGCTAGTTAGGCGCTGATCTTGTATATTCAAGTTTCCGGATTCGATCCCGGCCCAAGTTGGATTTTCATGATACAAAAAAATTTACATCGTCCATGTCGTATGATTACGCGGGATGTTAAAGATTCCTTGAGTGCCTGTTTAGCTTGAGTGCAGTAGATGAAATTAAATTCCTAGAACAATTTCGCATCGTCAGAGCTCTAGTGCCTCCCTCTGGGGAGGAAATTGGGCATCAAATTTAAACTGTGGCAATTGGTATCCACCTATATGGTGTCTCACTAAAAAGTTATTCCAGCTCCAGAATGTACAAGGTCTGCAATGGTAATTACCAATCCGCAGCAAAATTTGAAAAAAAAATCCCTTTTCTTTGTCTTTCTTCTAGTTAAATAGTACAGCTCATTTGCATATACTAAGGTTCCTTCACTATGTGAGTTTCTCATATCAAGCATTCTTGTGAAGAAGCCCCAGAAGTTAGTTAAGGTAAATACGTGTGAGAACCCGCTACCATTTGACGAAGATGTCACCTGAGATATGCACCGGCCTCTCTTCACGATGAACCTTTAATGAAATAGGACTGGAATACATGGCTTGATTGTGTAAGATCACCGTTTACGAACTTGCGATCATGATCGTTAAAAGTATTTTATAATTCGTTAAACAAAACAAAGTAAAAAAAAATTGAAGCAACAACCAATCTAAGAAACGTTAACAGAACGCCACCGAAAGAAATGGGATATATTCATATAAATCGTGTGTGTGTGCACACAGTTATCTAAGGATGATCTGCGAATACATTTTCCCTTACATACCTAAAACTAATTATCAGTCGCCCAACCGGTGCAGTTGTTAGCGACGCTGACTGCTCTACCGTAGGGACTGGGTTCGAATCCAGGAGAAGACATGGATATTTGTAAATGTATAGTGCCTTTGCGGCATGAGGGTAGTCTAAATAGCCGTCGAGCCGCAAGTAATCTCGTGTGATTGGTGGAAGGGGAAGAGAGATGGGAGGTCTCCTGACCACCCCAGGTGTCTTCCCTCAAAATTGGGGTGGAAACGAGCCAAATCGTACTGTCTCCTGTATGGTCCTCAAAGCTACGGCTAACGACAAGCGTCACTTAGCCCTTTGCCATGATGAATTTCGCGGGCCTCGATCTGGCCTTTGCCGATCAGGTGGCATCATTAACAACAACAACTAATAATCAAATTCAAATGAAATTTAAGAAGTAGGTTATTTAGAATATATTTTCTAAAAACAAATGGCGTCTTTGAAGGAGAAGTTTATTTTCAAAATTTAACAGTCAACTATGTTTCTTTGCTCAATCCATAATAATCTAGCTCTCATTAAGCTGTTGGCAATTACATCTGTTTTGTCCAGCTGTGGCAGAATTTAAGGAACTTATTAAGGATATTCCATTTTTTGAAAACTGTTCATGTTATATTAGCATTTATTTGACAGTTTTGTACAAGACACCCTAAATTGTAATGTTTTAGATTAGCCGATACCAATGCTAATAAGTTACTTCCTCGCCTATTGACTCCTTTTTATTTTTTAAGCCATATTTTGAAGCTACACCATGGCGATGGAGACAGACCCTCAGTTCAGTGATGACCTAGCAACCCATTCATTAAATTCCTTCACTACTCCAACATGAGGATATTAAACCTCGACAGATTTAAGAGGCATCAGCCTATCTGCAAGACCGATGCATGTTAAAGCTACCAAGGAATTTTATTTTTCAACTGCTCATGAAATGAATTACATGAAGGTTAATTAAATTAATTAATTAAAGCTCCATAAATAACATAATGGTTAAATTGATCTATAGATAATGGATAGTAAATTTATTTTTGAACGATCAGAATTAAAGTTGATTCAGTTCGACGTGTGTGTAAATACTCAACATAATATTAAAATATCTCTATTTTGTGCACTCATTTAATATAATCGTAAAAACGCAGTTCCCCCGAATGAAGCGTTACGAAATCTTTCTAAAAATTACACACAAGGAGAAAATAATCCATTACTGTTATTCCTCTGTATTTTTTTCTTTAATAAAACAGCAATTCATAGAAAAGGAGAAAATTAAATTGATTTCTTGGCATTCGGAATGCATTAATTCATGTAGAGGAATTTTTCTGATTTTGCAGATGATGCTATTATTAAACCTCGAATGGTGTATTTTGGGATAACTGACTATATGGAAAAAAAAAGAATCATATATAGAATTCTTTTCGATTACTTAAAGAAAATCACCTAAAAAGTATTTCGTCAACAATTGTTAAGACACGTAATTTCAAACAACTGGTAAGACAACAATATTTAAACTACCAATTATCCAGGTTTTATTCTTTTAACTAACATCATTAAATAGGGTTTATCAGGTAGATGTTTAAAAAGGAAAAGTAATCCACACACCCAAGACTGCGAAAATCAAGTAGCTCAACTAATTAACGACCATCTCTAGATATTTAACCATCGCAAAATTTGCATTTTTGAAATTTTTTGCATGAAAATAAATACTAAACAATGATGTGTACATGTCGGAATCTAAATATTGATACACGCAACGTATGTTGTTTTCATTGCAGAGATATATTGCTAATGGATAATTTAGATTTACAGAGAAAGTGTACTTCCCAGCATCAACTTGAATAATATAATGAGAACCCCCTAGAAGAGAGAGAGAGAGAGAGAGATGTGGCCAGGATTTCCAGATTGGCAATTTATCGCCCTTGGTTACATGTTTGGCGAGAAATTATAGCCCCAAGGAAATCTTGAGAAGTCTCTGGATTCGATCATTCAGGAAAGTTCCATGAGGCTTTATTAGAGACCCTTGAGACAACAGTCGAGTCAATCGAGTTCAGAATATAATTGCCCGTTGTCTGCGATCAGTCAGAGTGAGAGACGTTATATGCCTCACACACACAGTTCGGAACTGCTACAGAGCCGTTTCTGTATGACTATTTTTAACCTCCCTGGTGCCCTAGGCACTTCAAATTGTTACTCCCCACACATTATTTCCAGAGAACCTCCCTCCCTCAGTTCAAACCTAGCTAGTTTTGGTTCCGGAAGTATTTTCCCTTAACTCTCTTATTCTTTTCCCTTTCTTTGTTTTTGCTCTTTGGAGAGTATTTCGATTATCCACCACCTATGGACCCTCCGTATCCTGGATTAACAACCGGCAGCCGTAAGGAAAGGATAGTGGCATGATTTGGCCGTTCTTGTTCATTTCTTACTTTGCGGCTTCACGGACTATCCACCCACCCAATTAGTACAATAAATAAATGTAATTACAGTCAAGAGTTACATTATTGCATGAGCTGTTTATTACCTTGTTAATTGTCATCTTTTTTATCGCTTATATCTTTACTATCTTTTATTTTTACACATCTTTATTCTCTGTTGAGTGACTGTCATTGTACAAGTACGATAATTAATGGCGAAATAATTAATACCACCATTGTCATCAAATTATATGGAAATGTTTTGAGTGCGTAGCAACTTCAGACTGTTAAGCTTTTCATATTTTTCATAGTAGATTTCATTTCAGTCTTTACTCTCTTAAAAACAGAAATGCTTCTCTCATGACTCAATAGGCGGCGGTTCGCTGTAATTTTAAATTTTTTCTTTTTTCACCATCCAACTTTTTGTGCCTAAGGCACGTGCTTAGCGTGCCTAAGCGGAAAAGCGGCCCTGCGTTTCTGTAGCGCAGCAAAGCTTGTTTATAACGAGTGCGTTTTTCCATCATTGTAAAGAATATTTTTTAATATTTATTTGTGTATATACTGTTACGTAGATCCGGATTCGAGGATTTTATGCAAAACAATCACAAAGAAAATAAACAGTTCTTTAAGAGCGATGTGAATTAATTATGGAAAATCCAATCCTTTAAATACAGGATTCCGCAGCAATATTTACAGGGCAAATATCCGAAGGTTTTCACACCTTCAACAGCAATCACCAGTGTTTAAAAATACACGTATGTAAAGATTATTCACAAGCACAGCCGAGCTAATCGCTAGTCAAAACAATCCTCACTACTCGCTGGCTTAATCAAGACTCATCGCCGTACCGACGAGCATCGTTTTATAGGCGCGACAGAAAGTTCCAGAAATATAACCGCTCGTGTCATTGAACGTGACACTAGTGGAGAGATCTACTACTTTCTAGAAGATTCTAGAGGGTTCCGGTCTCGCCAACATGGTCGCCAATGACGCCCAAATGGTCGCCAAATTGGCCGGCAACTTGGCTCTACCGCCAAGATGTCGACAATTTCTCATTGAATTGCCATTATAACGTAAGGGGCGGCATTGCTCGTCAATAGTACAATTTTAACATAAAATAAATATAACATAGAGTAATATAAATGCATTAAACTCTCAAATACAAATTATTTACACTATTTACAAAAAAATTCGTAACACTACGTTGATTTGTTTTCGTATAGTCATTTGTTCATTTTTGTCCATTAACAAATTTCTTATTCAATGAATTTGAGTTATCAGCTGTCCCCCCGCCCTCAAATTTGCAACACTATAATTAGACGTTTACGTACAAAAAAAAAAAAGAAAAAAAGAATTTACATAGCAAACAAACGAACAAAAAATAAACTGACCTTTGCAATCATATCATCGACCATTAGTGTATGATGATGCAGCGAAGGTCGACCAATAGTCACAGCGTGCCACTGATTATCATTGAGTGCTCTTTTGGTGTTGGATCTCACTCCTCTCGGACCATCTCCTAAATTGAAAACGTAATGCAGATGACCGTCGACGAGCTCGACAGCGATGAAGTCTTGTCCTTTGCCCGCATTGTACAGTATCAAACCGTTGGGCTCCATGGTCTTGAACTGGAAGTAGATGTTGAGGGTGGAGTAGGCTCTCAGCTGGGGAAGGCCGAGGAAAGTAAATTTGGACTTGAAAGTGACTGGGTGGTGGACGATGTTGTCCTTCTTGCCGAACTTGGCAGTAACCTGTTGAAAGAAATTGGTGAAAACAATGCATGAGGTCAGGCTTCATTTGGAATATATAACTAACTCTTTTTTTACACGGTCATTTTTTGCACGGTTTTGAAATAACACGGTACACGAGTTTAAAGATTTTTTTTTTATTTTACACAATTTTGTTTGTTTGTTCTAGCACGATTTCCTAAAAAATTTGAGGATTCGTGTCCTTTGGATGAGGATGGTTTTATCGAATTTATGACAGTTTATGATAATAAAAAAGTCTATATTGATCGTCGAAGGTGAAATTCAGCTATTAACAGCTGGTTTAATTCCCGTGGGCTTGAAATTTAGATATATTTGACACATCTACTGATGATAACATTTTTGATCCTGTTCGTGATAAACGTGCATGCTGGTTATGAAGTAGCGATGAACAGTTGTTAGTTAAAATTTTATTTCTATATATATAATTTCAATTTGAATCTTTATATGTTTTATGTACTTACAGAATTAATTTTCACAGTGCACCAATTATTATTTTTTTTGTAATAAAAATGAATTGCTTTTGTTTTATGAATATGTAACACGGATTCAGTAGCGCACACAGGAATTTTTCAAGTCCGGGGTCTAAAGTCCACCATTCTTGTATCATGCTCCTTTTGATTTTGTCGATTTTCGGGAACAAAACACAGTAAAAAACTAATTATTGAATAAATAATTAGCATTAATTAATAAAATTAATCATTAATAGCAGATACTTAATTAAATTTTACGTACTATATACTTATAATTATAATCAATCGGAAAAAGTCAAGGGCTTCGGGGGGGGGTCCGGACCCACAGGACTTCCCCCTTGTGTGCGCCACTGCATGGATTTCATTATTACTTTTTCCACGGTTTTGATTTACATTTAGAGATTTTTCATTTTACACGGATTTTTTAAATTTGAGGAACATATCCCAAAATTTACCATAGGTCGCATGTACTTTTTTACACGATTTTTTTTTTTGCACGGTTTTCTAAGGAATGTATCTACTGCGTAAAAAAGAGTTAGATGTAGATGTAGCTGTATATAATGCTTAAGAACTAGACCGAAACGAAATGAAATAAGAACTAAAATTGGTTCACAGGGCTTCATGCATAAAGATAAAGCAAAAGTTAATTCCAGTTTGAGGTAAGAAAAATTATTTAAGAATTTATCAGAAAATGATATGAATGTACCGGTTGAGGCTAAAAAAGTTTGCGAAGCTCTAGAAATAAAAATAATATAAATCCAAATCTCTCGACGCACTTCAAGTTAAATTCACGGGCTAGCCTCATCAGGGGTAGAAGATTCCTTTTTAGATAGAAAAAGAATTCATTAATTCAATCTCTCCAATCGACTGTGTCCTAGAACGCCGGCATATACTTAATTCTAATATTGAATTCACTTCAATTCTTTACGTATTTGTAAAAAAATTATTATTTTTATCTAAGAAGAAATTCTTTACGTTTTTTAGATAATTTTAATTTAGTTTCAGCAAAAACTAAATTGACACAAGTTTTCAAATTTTGTGACAATCATCTTGGAAAGAAAATAAAAATGCCATTTTGTTCATAATTTTTTAAACTTATCTTTAACTTTATAGTTTCGCTTTAAAAATAGCACCAGTTACTTTCCTTATTATTGTTTATACAGGGTGTCCGGGCTAAAAGTATCCAAAAGTAATGGCTTATTATTACGGAATTACCCATCAGAATGTAATAAACTGTTCATCCGTGGATAGGAAAACTCTCCAAGATCTTTTGGGGCCAGTCCGATCGGCCGCACGTACGCGCATCATTCGGCAATCGCAGATGATAAACTTTTTACACTATTTTCATTGGTAAGGAAGTAGACGCAACAGTAAAAGATGCAGTGTGCACTTTTGTTAACGGAATTTAAATCAGTCACGCGTGAACAGCGACGTTTTCGAATAGAATGGAATGAATGTCGTTACTGAATTGCCTAATAGACTTATCAGCACTCCTGCAAAACGAATCACGCACACGATCAACAGTGTCTTCTATCACGAAAACTTAAGGTTACTTGCTAGTTTTTGAGATTCCAAAGTTCCCGTCTCCTTTAAAGTTCTTTCCCATTGGTGATTAGATTTTGATGTCGGAGGAGCGACATTTCATTCTGTTCAAACACATCGCTGTACACGCGTGACTGATTTAAATTCCGTTAACCAAAGTAAGCACTGCACCTTTTACTGTCGCATCCACATCTTTAATAATGAGGTCAGTGTAAAAAGTTTATCGTCTGCGATTGCCGAATAATGCGTGCACGTGCGGCCGATTGGACTAGACCCAAAAAATCTCGGAGATTTTTCCAATCCATCGATGAACAGCTCTTCTGATGGGTAGTTTCGTAATAATAAGCCACTACTTTTGGATACTTGTAGCCCGAACACCTTACATTTTAAAAGATTTGGGCAATTTAGATTATCAGTCTTACCATTGGAGAACCATTATAATCATTTCTATTTACTATTATTTGCGAATGAAGTAACTGACAACCAAGGATAGAGAACTATTAATTACTTACAACCGATTGAAACACAAAGACATTTCATTTAGTTTTATAGCCCAAACAAATTATCAAGTTTATATCAATAGCGACATTATAAGATACTATTAAAAATAAAGTTTATAAGTAAATTATTAAGAAAATGCTTATCACCTTGAAGTGTGAAATCTGGCCGCTGTGCGCCATATCCAAGTAATGTTTTCTGTTGAAAATGAAATGTTGAAGATGTCCGACGAAGTTAGGCATGCTCGTCATAGATTTCAAATGCTCGGGATGTATTGAGCCCACGTGGAGACTTTGTACTTCCAAAGTCATTGAGTCCACTTCTCCGAGATCTTTGAAATAAAAAGAGTTTTATATAATTGAATTTTCAATGCAGCTAAAAAGTTATATTAAAAAAACTCCACTTCATTAATGAGTGAAAGTGTAAAGAAAATATCGGCAATACATTAAAAACACATTCAACTGAATATAGTGGATAATTAACACTTATTTTTTATTTTATATTTGCTAGATTTTTAATTATTAATAAATTTGGATGATTGTGAACTTAAGTAGAAATTTAACAGTTTAGCATTAAAAAAAGTTATGTTGTATTATTCAGAAATTTTTTTTCTCTCTCTCTCGATCTCCAGTATGTCCTCGTAAACTTTATAATTTTATATATATATAAATATTTCTATGTCTTTTATTTTATTCAATTCCTACTATTAGCATACTCTCTCTATTTATTTATTTGTATATTTATCTTGTTCAAATTTTCAATCGTTAATAAAATACTTTCTGTTCATGCAATCAAGTTCAAATACATTTTTTAAAACTTGTAGTGGATAACACTTTGTGAGGTATTCGCCCGTGGGTGATACCTTACTCATAAGTTATTTTCGTGACCTAGAGGTGTGGGAGTGAATGAAGAACCAGGCGTTGCCATGATTTTAAAATATCTTTATTAAGATCTGAACTTAAACACTAACAATGATAATATTTATATTATAACTTAGTGGATTTGAGGTGAGAAAACACACAATACGTATTACCAAATAAGCGCGAATTTAATCACTTTCTTCCGCCTATTCCTTATCTCAACTTATATACAGTCCTAATAGATAACAGAACTATATCCTACCTTAATCTCTTGTTTAACCGCAATCCTCTCGGATCCTAAATATCATTTGTTTATCTTGCGTGGAATAGTATTCACCTTGGCTTGATCGCTCTATCACGGCTAGCTTCCCACTCAATATCACGGCTTTCTTCTCTTCCTTCAGTTCACGCGCTTAAACTCAGACTAGCATAATCACTTCCCAATAGGTCATACGCTTACGTTAAACTTCTTCTATTTAAAAGGTTTCTAATTTGCATATTCACACTTCGCTTCTGGATTTGGTTGGAAAGAATTTGCCTTTTTCGGCCCCAAAGAACCCAAGAGGAGTTTTTAGTAGAAAACGCGATGAGCCCGTCACAACTTGATGTTAATACAGTTTTTCAAATATTAATAAATTAATTTAACTTAATTTAATTAATTATCGGTTTTTGGCGCATAAAATATAACTATTTATTAAAAAAATTTTTTTAATTGTACATACATTATGTATTTTTTAACATATTTATTAAAATAAGAAGTAGACAACATAAAATATAACTATTTTCCATCATTATAGTTAAAAAAAGATAAATAAAAATTTTAATGCGAACCTAGTGCTTGCCCCGTTCTACTTTGATATCGCAAAACCAGGGGTATAATTTATGATTTTCAATTTGACACAATGCAAAGCATTCAATATTGAAACAATTTCTTTGCGGACTCGAAATATTTTTCATATGAGGAAACATTTATTACTTTTAGACATGTAGAACCAAAAAAGGGAAAACAGAGTGCGCGTGTCATAGGTTGCCGACCCCTGTGTTAATAGTCAAAAAAAAAAAAATTCCCATCAGGTACAAATATAACAACTTTTTTAGTATTAAATAAATTTTTTTGACCCCCCTTCTGTCGGAAGTACAGAGCAAGGTAAAGCGGAAGACGAAATAAGGCTTAAATCAATTTAATTCCACGTTGCGGGGAGATATAGAACTGTTTTGTCTAATGTTGCAACATTACATTGTACTACTCATTGTCAGTACTCACCAATTATTAATCATCATTTTTGGTTATTTATATTGCAGGAAAATAATTATTTTGAGTCTAAAATTATATTACAAAAATTAAGTCTTTTTCGATTTTTTTTCGAAAATTCAACCCTTTTACGGCAATATTAAATTCTGAAAGAATTTTTTAAAATGATTTTTTTTGCTAATTCCCATATCATAAGACATCTATCTTTTCAGCATAGGTAGATTCTGACTAAAAAAATTTTGTTTCTCCATACAACCGCCATTCACCTAATATACACATAATCCGTTACACATATTGTTTCACATTATTCTAAATAAATTATATTAATAAATTCATTTTTAATTACATTAACTAACTATCTGGTTTAATAATCATTGCGTGTTTTTAATGCATTCTGAACGTGTTCTTGTTCTGTATTCAGTTTATTATGCATATTTAATGCATTATGTAAAACACTGGGCAACTCCTTGTACCGGAAATCGTCGTTTCTATTGAGTTTAATGACTTTATTCAAGATGTGTTAAATCAAGCATCCGGAGAATAATTATCAATCTTAGTGCGTAGGATTGGGTGAAAGACCCATTCCCTTTCAACGAAAGAACTATGACCTCCCCCAGAATTTAGCGATTTATCACAGGTGACGATTGTTCCTCAAATTATGTCCTTTATCTTACAAAGTGATCAATGGTCCTTACCATAGCTCTTCGAGTCCGAGTCCAGATGAACGTCCATCTTATGACCCCTCCTCCGGATGTGGACAGTGTGCCACGTGTCGTCATTCAGGCTCTGTCCGAGGTCAATCACCTGAAAAAAAAGGGGAAAGGGGGGATTTGGTTAATTGCCAACATTCTCCAAACTAATCAATGAGACTCAATTTAATCCACTCTTACGTAATTAGTAGCCTTGGCTGTTTGGTTTAATGGCGTGGGGACGCAAGGTTCATTGGGCAGGGTGCCAAAGAAGAAGGAATGCTTTCAGGTAGCGGCAGTGTAATACGTATTATCAGAAAACGACGAACAGATGATGTTGCTAATTAGATAGATAGCATACAGTTCCTTTGGTAGCTGGTGACGCAATTTGGCAATAAATAGAGCTAGCAAATGTGTTTATTGCTGTTCCAGAAATGTGATGCATTAGATACGTACTGTTAATCGAATCCCCCCAATACAATTGGATTAAAAATGATTGAAATTAGGCATTTTTATTAACTTCCAGTACATACACCTCTAATCATACCCTTAAGAGGTCTCAGGGGTGTTAATTTTGTCCCGAGGGGTGAAAATATAAACAATTTTCAAACAGGTATAATTCTTTTAAATTTAAATTAAATAATTCGAATCTTTTGCACATTATTTACAAAGGATTATGGTTTTAAAAAAAGGACAAAATGTTTGAAATATAATCATAATTTAAAAATTATATACATATGAAAGTAGGAAATAATTTGTAATAAATATTAAGTAATTTTTGCGCTGCGCACGCTATTTTCTAAAATAGTAGCCTATAACGTATAAAACTTTATAGAATTGTAAAATGTATCCTATTCTTTAGACCCTACTTAATTTAAGAATAATAGATCTTTTGTATTTCAAAATATTTAAAAAATATTGAAATTAAAAAAAAATTGAAAATGTAATTTTTTTTTATTTTGAAAAAAATATAATTCATTATTCTATTTATATAAAAATACTTCAGTGCAATAAGGATACATTTAATTTAAAAAATAAACTTATTGCTAGCAATTAAAGCTACTATTTTTAGAAAATAGCATGCGCAACGTAAAACATAATTAATATTTTTTATAGAAATGTTTCTTATTTTCATCTGCTTATAATTTTTAAAATTAAGATTATATTTTAAACATTTTACGCTTTTCTGAAGCCCTATTCCTTTATAAAAATAATGCGTAAAAGATTCGAATTATTTAATTCTAACTTCAAAAAGTTATATATATTTGAATATTATTTATATTTTCGGCCCTGTAGAGATTAATACCCCTGGACCCCATAAGTTCTGACACATTAAATACAACGGACTTAAGAAAACTTTGTATAATCCCACACAAGTTTAAAACTAAATCTTCTTAAAGTTTTTTTTTGCCTATAAATTTACCATAATCCATCTTTTATTCGAAATGATTATTTTTTGACTTCACACAGGCTTTAAATTTCTTTGTCCAGTAATCTGCGGGGACATGTACAACATCTATGGGAATTTTCATCATTGTGCTTTTCTTAAAAACATTTAAGACTGTTCAAATAAGCTAAATTCACGTGGCATCATAGTCACACGATAAATGCAATCGCTTGCTTCCAGCCAACCAGTTCTTTTGTCTTATTGTTGCCAACTCTTGCTTCTTTACGGTAACTTTCTTTTAAAAATAGATATATTTGTGTTAATAATATTAAAAAATATGTACAAAACAATAAAATGTACTTGATTTAATCATGTTTTTCTGGTTTCCTCATTTTATCGTGATCATAAATCTTGAACTGGTTTTATTAGATCCTAACTAGCCGAGAGCAATAGAGTTCTGAACGTTTCATCCAAGAAAGGCAACTTTTAACCTTCATTGCCCAGTTCACTAGAAACATCTTTTATGCCTTCTTTCACCCTCAGTGGAGTTGTCCCGTGTTTTAATAACAAAATAATGTATGTTTAATATTACTTGTATGCTTTAAATTATAAAATGTCATCAAAAGATCATTTTGATTAGTGGAAGAATCCGAATATTACCCGTTACAAACATTATAACTAAATATGTGTTACCAATTTTAAGGTATCCGACTACGTTCGGAACCGCGATTTTGCAAAAGCGTTATAAATGGATAATATTTATGATATTTAGTGTCACTTAGATTAGAATATATGTATAAAAATGTTTTAAAATATTATTACAATAAAAATTATTTAAATACAATATTTTGACAAAAAATGAACATAGAATGACCTATTTTTAAAACATTCTCCTTTTATGAAAAATGTTTCTATAATAATAATATTTTGCCTGTATACAGCTCAGACCTCTGTTCAGAGAATGAACTAGGATTTCTGAAACTTATAACTTATAAGTGGATTTATCCATATTTTTTAGTACAACAGAGGGGAGAAATTTTAAGAAAAAATCACCGATAATTATTTCAATTGGTAGTAACTCTGAAAACAATGTGAATTTTTCAAAAATCCTAGTTCAGGCCCTTTGAGGAAATTTTTACTTTATATAAGCAAAATATTATTATTATAGAAGCCTTTTTTCAATTCCTACTATTAGCTCACACTCTTTATATATTTATATATATATATATTTATCTAGTTGGAATTTTCAATCGTTAATAAAAAATAATTTCTTTTCTTCCTATCAAGTTCAAATAAATTTTTTTAAAACTTGTAGTGGATGTTGATGTTAATACAGTTTTTTCAAGTATTAACTCATTAATTAAATTTAATTTTTTAATGTTAAATTTATTCTGCGTTATTTCCCTTGTAGTTACAATTAGATGCAACAGATGGCACCAGTAAGTTTTTTCTAGTGAGTGAATGAATATTAACGTCACACTGTTCAGCTACACGAGGGCTTTTGGCAACGGACCACGTAATTTTGAACCATAGTCAAGTGACCCTCTCCTAACTACCATACCACACCAACGGGAAAACGGTTCAGCTCTTGACAGATTTAACGTGCATCGCTGCCCTACACGGCGGGTCTTTAGTGGTACTAGGCTCGAACTCATGACATCACTGCCATGATCCGATAGCTTGGCCCACTGGGCTACCGCAGCCCTCACGTTTTTTCTAAGAAAATAGGAATTGACGTTAAATTTTTTAAAAAAATATTTGAAATGAGAACGCTTAGAAAACAGGTTATTCTAAGATCATTTTTTGCCATAAAACTTTGTATTTAAACAATTTCTGGTCATACTATCATTAAAACAATTTTACACTTGTATTTTAATCTAAATGACACTAAATATC
This sequence comes from Trichonephila clavipes, assembly GCA_019973935.1. NCBI lineage: Eukaryota > Metazoa > Arthropoda > Arachnida > Araneae > Nephilidae > Trichonephila > Trichonephila clavipes. Next base: position 94,509 of record BMAU01017396.1, on the reverse strand, counting down.
AGGAAAATTTTCCATTTATGCGCATTTTAAAATCACGGTTCCGAACGTAGTGGAATACCTTAAACATAATTATTCGAAATCCTTTTATCATTATTTTTTAATTATAATTATTAATTCAATAAATGGAACTAATTGCATACTTGAACTAGTCTCCCACTTTTCTTATTCATACACCCCTTCCCTCGAGGACTTTCAAACCCATCTGGTTTTAAGTGCACACAGAAATACGTGAGGCATTCCACAACGACGATTTCTGAAGGTATGCAAAATTCCAGATTTCAGTTCGTAATCTCTTTGAAATTAGCAAACATTTAAACTTCAAACATGTTGCAGGAACCGAAATAACTTAGGGCAATTTAGAATCGCGGATCACACATCAGGAACGCTACAATTTGTGAAGAGTTTATTAAGTATATTTTTCTGGATTCTATATTTGTTGAAACAGGCTGCTAGATGCGCTGAAGAATTTGATGATTGAGCGAATAAAATAAAGTCGAGGCAATCTTGTATTGCAGTGGGCTCCAAGCTCCATTTTATAAATAAATGGAGCGGCTAGACGTATAATGTAGCAAGCGTTAGGCATCCGTAAGTGGCATAATTAAAAAGGTTAGAATAACGAAGTATATTAGTTTAATTCGTATCTCATTGCAATTTTAATCCAATGCGAAGCTAATGAGAAAGAAGTAATGATTCTACCATTAAAATTTTAATAGTATTCGGTTATTAAATTAAGTGTAATCTAATGTTTGTAATCTATTTAAAAAAATTATGCTGCATTAAAAATGATTAATGATGAAGTTTTCTTGTGAATTAATACTGAATTCTTTTAAGACATCCGGCTACGTTAGGAACCGTGATTTTGCAAAAGCGTATATATGGATAATATTTATGAAATTTAGTGTCACTTAGATTAGAAAATGTATATAAAATTGTTTCAAGAATAGTATTAAAATAAAAAATTATTTAAGTACAATATTTTGACAAAAAATGAACATAGAATGACCCATTTTCAAAATATTCTCCTTTTGTGAAAAATGCTTCTATTATAATAATATTTTGCCTGTATATAGCTCAGACCTCTGTAGAGAGGCTCAACTAGAATTTTTGAAATATATAACTTAGAAGTGGGTTTATCCATGTTTTACAACTTAGGGAGAAATTTTAAGAAAAAAACGCCGATAATAATTTCAAATGGTTGTAACTCTGAAAATAATGTGAATTTTTCAAAACTTGTAGTTGAGCCTCTGTAGAGAGGTTTGAGCTATATACAGGCAAAATATTATTATAATAGAAGCATTTTTCACAAAAGGAGAACATTTTGAAAAAAGGTTATTCTAAGTTAATTTTTTGCCGAAATAGTGTATTTAAATATTTTTTTTTTTTTTTTGTCAAAATGTCCTTAAAACAATTTTATACATATATTCTAATCTAAGCGAGACTAAATATCATGAAAATTATTCATTTATACGCCTTTTTAAAATCACAGTTCCAAACGTAGTCGGATACCTTAAATCTTTATATAATAATACAGTGGTAAGAAAAATTACCACCAAGTCAGTTAATTTTTAAATGTCCATTGGAAGTTGATTTGTGTTATTAGCACTTCGGCTACCATGACAACTGATATCTGAATTTTCAAGTAGCAAGCGCGAAGGACGACCTGTAAATTTCCTGAGAAGCAAGACGTAAGATTGGCTTAAGTTGTTGACCATATGCCAACAGATTTAATTTATGTGACATCATAGTCAAATGTTAATGATAGCCTCGTGGATTTAGCCAATCAGTTTAAAAACTCATGTGGTGTCATAATCACACGATAAAAGAAATTATGGGTTTCCAGCTTATCAGTTCATGCGCTTATTTGTCGCCAAATTCCGTTCTTTGAAGAAACGTTTTCTTAAAAAGTACTTCCTTGTCAACAATGATAACGCACATAGGTATACAAAAATGCATTTTATTTGAAATACATGCATTAAATAAAAAAAATTTTAATTTAAAAATATTTTTGAAAAAATTTATTGGAATAAAATTGAAATTTTACGTAAGTTTTACAAATAGAACAGCAAACACACACACAATTACTTTAATGTCTATCTAATTCAATGAAGAACACAAGTTTGTCTTTACCATGAATCCCCATGAATTGTGTGTGTGTGAGCCCGTTTGACAAAAAAACACATAGACATTGCCGTTTGCACACTGCTAAATGCCGTTTGCACACTGCTAAAACGCATAACAAGATAAGTTTATATAGCTTCACAACGGTCCACTATATATTGATCAGGGACGTCTTAAATCATGGGTCAACTGTGCCCGGGCCCAGGGCCTCGTTTCATTCTCGGCCATATCTTAATAAGATCATTCTCGGCTCTATCTTAATAAGATCATGATCTGGATAATTTTAATGGTTAAATATTATTACTGTATATATTATCCGAAAAACAGGGAATTTCAAATTGCATGTCAAATGATAAAGGTGGTAAAACTGTATTATTATGCGATGACCGTTGTCCATGCTTAGATCTAGGCCTAATACCATAAACAATCATTCAACTCATTTACTCGAAATTCGGCTATCGGTCGAGCCGGTTTATGTCTATGTTTTTGAGAATGTGAGCCATGCACATTTATTTGTTTCAAATTACTGTTTGAAAGAGTATTTGACAATGAATGCTATGTACTGTCTACTTCTAAAAATCTCAGGTAGGGCCTACTTTTGCATAAGGGCTCAGGGCCCTAAAAAAACTTAAGGCCTCAAAGAGTCTTACGACGTCTCTGGTATTGATCCCTGTTTTCTGAAATTTTATGGAATGTTATACGTATAAATTCTTCATTTTTTTTAATGCATAACATAACTAATTTATAATTTTTCAGTATATTTCAGTATTTAAAAATGAATTTTTGTAAATATCATGTATTAAAAAATAAAAATAAGTACAAAATAAAATTAAAAAAAAAGATTTCCTACCCTTAAATAGCCCTGAATGGATGGTGGGAAACATACTTTTCACAAAAATGGCCTTAAAGATAAAATTAGGTAATTTTAAGTAATAAGCTATATATAAGAGCGAGTTTCTTTTTGTAAATCAATCGAAATCCAAAAACTATTTTAACATACCATTACTAGAAAAAAATGGCATTATAAATGGTTAAATTAAAGGTACTTGGCGCTCATTTTTAAAATGTAACTCTACTTTAAAAATTCATAATTAGAGCGGAATTTTGCTTTTTGTATTAAAAACTCAATGCAATTACGTGTTCTCCTTTTGAATTCAAAACTGACGTTAGTATAAAATTTTAAATTTGATATAGATGTTTCAGTATAAGAATACTTCAAAAAGTTTTCCAAAATTGAAATAAATTCGTATGATATATGTGTACTTTTAAATCAAGTGCATTTTGATTATTTATGTGCATTATTACTGTTGACAAATATGTTCTTAATAAAGGGTGTTTTTTTAGAGGTATAGAACTTTAAATTGCAATAAAACAACGATGTATTATTCGATTGACATGAATTTTTTTTATTCGAAAGATAATCTTGTGGCATTACATTTTAAATATGATTTCTGGCATAGGACTGCCACGGCTGGCTCGGATGTAGTCAATCTGGACGTCCAATTTTCAATGACTTTTTCCAACATTTGTGGCCGTATATCGGCAATAACACGGCGAATGTTGTCTTCCAAATGGTCAAGCGTTTGTGGCTTATCCGCATAGACCAATGACTTTACATAGCCCCACAGAAAATAGTCTAGCGGTGTTAAATCACAAGATCTTGGAGGCCAATTCACAGGTCCAAAACGTGAAATTAGGCGGTCACCAAACGTGTCTTTCAATAAATCGATTGTGGCACGAGCTGTGTGACATGTTACGCCGTCTTGTTGGAACCACAGCTCCTTGACATCATGCTTGTTCAATTCAGGAATGAAAAAGTTAGTAATCATGGCTCTATACCGATCAACATTGACTGTAACGTTGTGGCCTTCATCGTTTTTGAAGAAGGATTCCACCAGCCCATAAAGCGCACCAAACAGTCAGTTTTTCTGTATGTAACGGTGTTTCGACATACACTTGTGAATTAGCTTCACTCCAAATGCGGCAGTTTTGTTTGTTGACGTAGCCATTCAACCAGAAGAGCGCTTCATCGCTAAACAAAATTCGCTTATGAAAATCGACCATTATTTTCGAAATAAAATTGCACAATTTGAAAGCGTTGTTCAGGCGTGAGTCTATTCATGATGAATTGCCAAACCAATCTGAGAATAAATCACTTGACAGCTGTTAAATCGGTCGCCATCTTGGAAAGTAATGCCAACTTAAACTTTTAAACCTGAAAAAAACACTCTGTAGAAAGTTTCCGTAAAGAGCAAATTTTGGCAACAGTGAAGCACATAAAATGATTGGATAAAAACACGTGATTGCATTTATCACGTGACTATGACGTCACATGAATTTAGGCGGTACTTATGTATTATCACAAACTATGGACTTGATTCCTCTCACATTATAATCACATGATAGGACGTTAAACAAATAGCCACTTGTTTCATTTGTGTTTGATTCGACTGAGTATTTTGGCGGTATTTTCGGATTTGTATCTACTATCATATAACAAAGTAAAATACTTTAGCATATTAAATTGCCATAATGACTGTAGGATGAAAAGTTTTTTCCGGTTTCCACTGAAGAATCCATATTTATTAAAAATATGGATACAAAACTTATATATATATATAAGTCGAACAAACTCCAAACCATCTAACTATTCATCAGTATGCTCCGATCATTTACCCATTATGTTTTTCCGAGCCATCATCTACCTAAAGAAATTTTGAAGAGAAGGAATAAATCTTCAGTGTCACAGAAATTAAAAGCTTGAAAGCTTGATTTCAACTAACATGTGAATATTTTTCAATTATTTAGGTACTTACGAATTATCGCAACAATTGCCAACTTTCAAGATAACTCGCCAGGTTGGCGACTCCGATTTCGCATGTATCGTATGCGCTGAATTGGCAATCATGTACTTCGTTTCATATAATGCCGCCAATAGGTTGCGATAATACGTAAGTACCATTATTTCATTTTCAATATTTTTTGTTTTTATCAAATACGGTGACAGTATTTAAAGTTTTAAAAACAGTGTGAAATTTTCTCTGAACATTTTGAATTCAAAGAATTTTAATTTTGTTAACATAAAGAAATATACGTAAGTTAAGTGTAATACGATTAGCTGTTATATAGTTTACTTGATAATCATGTCATAGTCGGCAGCCGATTGCAACGCCCTCTGGTGATGAAGGAGCCCATTGGTGACACTATATGAAACGAACAACGCATACGACATATGCGAAATTGGGGATGCCAACTTGGCGAATTATCTTGATGTTTGGTGATAGTTGCGATAATACGTAAGTACTATTTAATCTATTGAAGAAATAAAATTTGTTGAGAGTCATTTTATTTAAGCCGTGCTCCGCAGAGACAATGGTATTGCACACTAAAACAAAAGTTGAATTTATCTCTATAATTCATTACGTTCATGTACTCGAGAGATAAATTTCGAAGATTATAACAGAATAGAGGGAAAAAGTTTTTTCAGGGTACAACAAATACTTGAAAGAGAAGGGAGAAAATCACAGCGATCGATGTCTAACATCCCAGACGAAAAAAAAAGGGGGAAAGGGGAGGGGATAAAGATAATAACTGTCTTTAATCAAATGTGCATAATTCACCGATTGATGTTATTTTTAATGAATTCATTTAAATGTCTGATTGATTTCGTCTCAAAGAATAAAATTCGATGTCTGAGCTAACAAATGTTATCACGAATTCTATAAACTATTCAAATTAATCGGTTTTGTTTCATGCCCTGTTCCTTAGACCCAGATGCTTCTAAGTGTAAATAACGATGTCCTGTGGTACCTTAATTATAATTATTTCTGTAGTTAACTCATACGATAAAAATAAAAGTGCATTTAAGCTTGAAAAATATGCGGAGATTTAATGGATAGTCTTAGAAGTTTAATTAACCAGTATTTACATAAATTAAATATGGTTACCACGGTGTGATTACCATAGGCTAAAAATACGACGACTCTTGAAAGTCAAGCATGCTCTGTGAACTATTTATTATTTTACTGTGCTAAAAAAGGAATGATCCTCATCTATTATTGCTTTAGAAATGAAGATGTTAGGAGCGTTGTAATGCGATTATTTAAGGCTATCAAGCCTGATAATTGCAAATAATTTTTTGAGTATTAATATTATGCTAGCACAGTATTTTTCAGATATCTCTATGAATTTCAATAAATAAAGAGTTCAAAGATCTTATGGCTTAAGACCGAGCTTCTAATTGCTTAATTTTCTAGGTTTTTGTCTGCGGGAATTTTGAATTCACATAACTTGATGCTATTGTTATAAAATTTCTGTTTTTACACTTTGAATCTAGTATATTAATTTAATATAACGAAATGCACATAAAAATGATTTATGTTACATATGAGGGACGTTCCGAAAATAAGTTTCGTCATTTTTTCTGAAATTTAAAATAGTACATCAGGTGAAAAAAATCATCATAAGATACTGCATTCTTAAGGCCTTATCACATGTATACCTATTTGGAGCAATTTTTCTTATAAGCAACCCTTTGGAGCGATTTTTGCCCAGCTGTCATAGCAACGACTTCGAACAACTTTTCCCCAGTGAGCTGAAAGAATAGTTCGAAATTTCAGTCAATGGGGTTCTTCGGCTACTTATGTCATAAACAAGATGGTGGTAAAGATGACAACCTCGGCTTTGTCAAACGTATCAGAAATGACATATACTATTTTAATGGCGAAAATCTTTTAAACAGATTGACACTCCATTTCTGTTTACGGCCGTCAACAAAAGCGCGAGCGGAATAAAAGAAATAATATTGGATGCTCGTTTTCCGAAGCAAAACAATCGGCGAGTAATTTCTCAGTGTGAAGATGGGGCGCGGCTGACGTCAGAGCGTATTGTTTTGTTTACGATAACCCTTCACCCTTACAGCTTCTTGAAACGCTTGTTCTAAAGAGACTCGAATTGTTTTGAGACACGTATGTGTAATAAGAATTTTGGCTGATTAAACCACGGAAGTGTAAGAGGAATGAGGCATGAGCTGAGTGCCGAAGAAGACAAGAGTAGCAGCAGACCGGAGTGCCCGAGATTATTTGAGTGCAAATCAGGATGACAGGTAGACGTTTGCTGATAACGGGGCAGCCAATGGAAGTGTGTGATGGACATGTGGCACTAGTGTATCCGTGGTCCATGAACGCTTACAGACCGTGTATTTTGAAGAGATCATGTCTCATCAAATGGTCGATTGCTGGTGATGCATGTTCAATGAAGGGACAGGCAGAATCTTGACATTTCGCCTCGTCTGAGGGAGTCCATTCATCGTAAATGGCATCAGATGTGGAAAAAATACAAAGATGCTTTTTGTATGACAATGCACCTGCACTTTGGTCCCAAATGGCCATTGAGTTTCTCGCCAAAATTGATACTAAAATGCTTCCACATCCCACCTATTTGCCCCACTTATCTCTCAGTGATTTTAATTTACTGCCATCATTTACAAAAATGCAGGGAAGAGGTTTTGTGTCATCAGCTGAGGTAAAAGCAACGTCGCAGGAGGCCTTATGGGTGATTGCGAAAGTTGGTTTCCAGCAGTGTTTCAAGAGATTACAAAAGCGTACTGCTGGCCAAGGGAATTTCTTTGCAGGTTGTTGTGTGTCGGAATTTTCAATTTTTAAAGATATGAACTTTTACATCATGTCTTCATAACTTATGCTTCCTACAACTTATATGGTATAGGTATGCGAAATACTAATTGTCAGTGCATTTGACTGTCTAAAACTGCACCAAATTTAAGTTTTGTACTCCAGATAAACAAAAGTAACCCCCTCACCTTATCTTTATCTCCAAGGTTGATAACAATCTTTAGTTTTCCGTTTTCTAAGCCCAGTACTAGAAATGTCGTCGCCTTGTCGGTGGTGGTGGCCAGAAGTAAGCCACCAGGACGTGGTGTCCGAAATCTCAACTGGACATCTTCCGCTTGGGTCTTGGAGCCTTCGGGAATGTCGATTTTTAAATACTGACTGCCGTCGAAGCTCAGCGTGCTAGCATCTAGAACAGAGAAGAAAAATGTTTATTAAGTGCTACGCAAATGAGTAAATGTGAATAAATAAGATTAAAACGATCACACCAGAAACATGACGAAAGTGTGTAAATTGAATTCGTAAAAATTTGTGACGTATATTATAGCGGACAATCATTAAGTCCCAATATTTTAAAAATAATGAAGAAAATAGTACAAAAAATAATGTAGCATATTAAAAAGTTATACTTTTTAACCTTCACATATATTTTTAAAGAAAACTATGCGTTATTTAAAAAAAAATCATACAATTTTTCGTATTTATAAAGGATATATACTGATCACACTCTACTACACATAAAGCTCTTCGTTCATGTGAATTTTCTTTGCTTGCTTTTTAAATTTATATTCTTACCTTTTTACTCAACTTATTTTCACACACATTCTTTATCCACAGTGTTTTTGGAGAATGAGATGCTTACTCAAGTGTTCAACATTACGAGGTCTATCGCCAGTCACCCCAGTGTTGCTGCGTAGGCCGACATTAATAAGCAATCAAATAATTAATCGAACATTACGGTATACCTTAAAATCGAAATATCAGTTTTCTGGATTTGTATAGAAAGTATACCTTCCTTTTTCAATTCCTACTATTAGGTCACACTCTCTATATATTTATTTATTTTTGTTTGTTTGTTTATTTATTTATCTTGGTGGAATTTTCAATCGTTAATAAAATACATTTTAAAGCGCTCGATTGAGCTGAAATTTCATATACACGATTATTTTGGATGACAATACAATAGTTTAATTATAATTAATAAAAATTAATTGATTAAAACTAATTATTTAAAGAATTACAAATACAGCCACGTTGGCATCATTTTTGGCGACTTGTAAAGGTAAACTTGAAAAGGTTTTTTTTTTCTCACGTTTTAAAGCATTCAGTTGAATTGAAATTTTATACACACGATTGTTTCGGATGACAATACGATACTTTAATGGTAATTAATAAAAATGAATTACCACTTAATGTTGTGATTCTGTCATATGTATATACATATTTATATATTAATTGTAACTATTTAATAAAAAGTAACTAAAATAAAATTTTCCTTGGTTGATCAAAGTAGGAATTGACTTAAAATTTTTTTTAAATATAACTTGTTTCCTGCAAATTTTTATTCAAATGAACATTTTTTTATGTACCGCACAGTGCCGAATATAAACCTAGAGCGAGTTGTTATTTCAAAAATTTACCCAAAAGCCAAAACCTGTATATAAGCCGAATTGAAAATACAAGCATTCGTATAATTTTCAAACATGTTGCTAAGTGAGTAAAATGGTTGGAATATTTTCCAAATTGCTGTAAAGCAACAATAGTTTTATTTTTGCTAGCCTTATCTGAAGCTAAAACATTCTATTCATTTAATATACTCTATCTGCACTAATAAAGCTGCAAAAGCTGAGTGATATCATCGTTCTAAGTACTATTTTCTTTTCTGGAAAATAAGTAGGAAGAGAAATTTGTATAAGACTAGCTTCACAGACTACGCGTTTGTTGAAAATTGTAATAACAATATGGTTACTTGGTAACTTTCTGTAAATGAGAAACAAGTTCAAGAGTGAATGAAGAAATATTTCGAAATAGGGGAGATGTGTGTGTGTGGTGTGTGTGGGTAAAATAGAAAGAGGCAGTTGGTGATTGTCGATCTATGCTTAAAGCCTTGGAGGAAAATTTCACCACATGATGATCCAATGCATTCAGACATTCCAATGAGTATACATAAATTTTGCAAACTATTCGGAAACTTTGAATTTGAAGAATTTACGTAACTTTTTTTCCCTTTTAAAATTAAAATTCCGCTCAAAAACACTCAAAATTGCTTTGCGTTGTTAAGGTATCCGACTACGTTCGGAATCGTGATTTTAAAAAAGCGCATAAATCAACGGTGCACACAAGGGGGGGGGATCTTGGGGGTCCGTACCCCCAAAGCCCTTTATTTTTTCCCGATTGATTACAATTCCAAGTATATAGTACGGAAAATTTAATTAAGTATTTTTATTAATGATTAATTTTATTAATTAATGCTAATTATTTATTCAATCAACATTTTTTACTGATTTTTTACTGTGTTTTGTTCCCGAAAATCGACAAAATCAAAAGGAGCATCATACAAGAATGGTGAACTTTCGACCCCGTACACCCACCCACCCCCTTGAAAAATTCCTGTGTGCGCTACTGGCATAAATGGATCATTTTCATGATATTTAGTGTCACTCAGATTAGAATACATGTATAAAATTGTTTTAAGGACATTTTGACAAAAAGAATTGATTTAAATATAATATTTTGGCAAACAATTAACTTAGAATAATCTTTTTCCAAATGTTCTCCTTTTGCGAAAAATGGTTCTATTACAATAATGTTTTGCCTGTATATAGCTCAGACCTCTCTACAGAGGCTCAACTAGAATGGTTGAAAAATTCACATTATTTTCAAAGTTACCACCAATTGAAATAATTATTGGCGTTTTTTTCTTAAAATTGCTCCCCTCTGTTGTCGTAAAATATGAATAAACCCACTTCTAAGTTATATATTTCAAAAATTCTAGTTGAGCCTCTGTAGAGAGGTCTGAGCTATATACAGACAAAATATTATTATAATAGAAGCCTTTTTCACAAAAGGAGGACATTTGGAAAAAATGTTATTCTAAGTTAATTTTTTGCCAAAATATTATATTTAAATAATTTTTTTTGTCAAAATGTCATTAAAACAATTTTATGCATATATTCTAATCTAAGTGATACTAAATATCATGAAAATTATCCATTTATGCGCTTTTGCAAAATCAGGGTTTCGAACGTAGTCGGATACCTTAATGGAAAATGTAAAGAAACATCCATTTTTTCTTAAACTACGCTTTTTCCAGAGATTAGCAGATCCGTATAAAAAAAAAAAGAACCCTTTAGTTTAACTTTAAAAATATTTTAAACATTCTCGCACGCACGCGGCTTCTACATTGAAATATACGGTAGGTATGTGTGATCAAAGTTATAAAATCATCTTTTAGCACGTGCGACGTTTTGAGAGCGCATGATTTTTTGTTTTTAAATGCCACTTTGCAGATTTCATTAACTAAATGCATCCCAATTTTGAACGTATTTTTAAAATATACAGTACGGACGGTCAAGTCTTTCAAACCATTTTGTGTTAATTCTACAACCATTTTTAACTGTAGCTTATTGGTATTTTTTATATTTACTTCGAATTGTTATTTTTCATATGTTTGTATCATTAATTGAAACTTTCTTTTTGAAGTGATAACTTCTTTAGGTGCGTTTTGCTGGAGAGTGAACTTGAATGATGCGTTTTAAAAAGCCAAGCATTGTTACGCTTGGGTTTGTAACGCTCGTAACAAGTTACAATACTACTGAATGGTAACAATACTACTCGTAATAATACTACTGAATGCTAACAGTACTACTCGTAACAATACTACTGAATCATTCGGTTTTAATGAGTCATGTAACGGAGAAATTTGTGCAGCGAAATGCAGAGCAGAAAATGGACAAATAATACTAATGGTTTATATTTATATTTCATCAAATCGAAGTGTATAGAAAATTATCAAATTCATTCACAAAAATTGAGTTACCTAAACTGAAGCCGGATCAACTGTTCTGAAAAAATTGCCTATTATTTTAAGTGGAGATTTTAATGTAGATTTTTCAAAAGACAAATCAAAGCCTTTAGTAGATTTTTTATAATCAAAATTCAAATTAATTTTGTCAAATGACCCAAAGAAAAGCACGGCAAAGTACGGAACAACGCTTGACGGAAATTTTTTAGATATTTAAATAACTTTTTGAATTTAAAGCATTTATAACTTAGTTCAGCTACCATAAACCTATTGTTTCCTTCTAAGAATATAATTAATTCACAAATTTTATTGCATAGTTCGCAAAAAATACTACTCTAAGAGTACAGACATGTGAATAAATAATTTTTTAATACAATACTAATATCCCCTTTTGTGTTTTTTATTCACCTTACTAATCGCTGAAATAACATTATAAAATTTGAAGTTATCACTTCTATCGTGTGGTCAGAGAGAGAGAGAGAGAGAAGCACACATACTCTTTTTTTCTTTTTAAATCGGTGTAATCAATCAGAATAACAGAATAATAAAAATGAACACGCAAAGTACATTACATATTTTAATTCTGAAAACAGAAATAGAATTTTTCACCCTTTACACTCTTAAAGACTATGAACAAGACATCAAGAGAATGGACTAAATTCATATATCGTCATAGTCACATGATAATGATAACTACGTGTTTCTAGCCAATCAGTTCAAAAACTCATGTGACGTCATAATCGCGATAAATGCAGTCATCTATTTTCCACTTATCAGATCATACACTTCGTTGTTGCCAAATTACGTTTTTTACAAAAACTTTTTTTTAAAGTAATATTTGTCAATTTATTTAGAAATACATATATAAAACAAGATTTTTTAAAAAAATTTTAAAATATTTTTTGTTGAAGTTTCTTTTTATAACAGTTGAACATCTTTACCAAATTATGAAACTTGAAATTTTATCCAAGTTTTACGAATAGAATAAAAAGTACAAGTTTGATGTCAGTTTTGAGTTTTATGGTCAAAAAGCCAAGCACGGGTGTTAGATAAATAAACAAAAAAGTTTTGAATTCAATGTAGAACACGTGTTTGCCTTTATCATGTGACTGTCATGAATTTAGTCCATTCATCAGATAGCATTACATAAATAAATTTTAGCGTTAACTTTATCCTCCATCACTTTTTAACACTACATTATTTTTTGTAATGAAGAATTCCCATTTACCTTTTGCACACACTGGTCCAGTGAAACCTGTCCTGGTGCAATCGCACACGAATCTGTTCCATCCCTCAGAGCACAGACCTCCATTCAAGCACGGCTGACTGTCACATTGAGAGGGAGATGTATGGCAGGAAGGCCTCAGGCTTCCAGAATCCTGCTCTCGAGCCTGGGCAGCCAGGTCCACTGTCTTGCCATTGATCACCAATTGTCTCAGGCAGCCTACATATCCGTAGTTCAGTTTGGCAGTCCACACTTCACTCGGTACGTTTGGACCCTGGTCGGAGGGAGCTAAGGCACCTACAAATAAAGGTCCCTCTAGGTCCAACTGACTGGCTGTGCCTACGGGAGTTCAAAAGTAAATTTCATGTATTAAAAGTACATGCAACAAAATAATTGTCAAAGACTAATAATATTAATAAAACGTAAAATAAAAATTATTTATATTTCAGTCCTTTTCCTGTTATAATTTTGGTTGAGTCCTAGGAGAGCCCGCCCCTTTGGTGCGAGTTATTTTGGTTGGCGATAATTGTGCCATCTTGGTAACTCTACTTTGATACACTAGATATGGTAAAACCAACTATTTCTGGAATTTTCGTATTTTGTCGGCGGGCATTTCGAATTTCATTTTGTTTTTGGGAACCGGGCTGGAATGGTTGCGTGTGAAGGAATATATCTTAGAATTTTTTATTTTGTTGAATGCGAAAGGTTAGAAAGAATTGATTGAACAATGTATGAAGGCAGGATTGATTGCTTAACGTTATGAATGTCCTAAATGTAACGATCGTCATGATGTAACATGGTCGACAATAAAACGCTTTCTTCGAAATTGCACCAGCCACGCCGAAGGTATGTTCGACCATTACCTCGCATAATAAAAATGGCGGCGCTAGCACGATCATTCACTTAGCGATGAGACCTTCAAGACTTTTTTAAAATCTGTTGTTATGCTGTACCCTCCCCTCGGAAAAGATCAGCAGTAAGAAAGTAAGTGCTGTTTTTATATTTTTTTTATCTTACATGTTTAATTTCTGTATTGTTTACATATATTTTAATTACGCATCTACCTTATCTCTCTGTATTCACTTGCCACCATTGTCGGTTTCGCTTGGCGCCATCTCGTTCTGGCTTGGCGCTTTTTTCGTTTCGTCGCCAAGGGTGTAGGCTCTCCAAGGATTTTACCGTAATTTTAATTATACGTCATTTCTTGGGAAAATTTTGCCACTGTCTACCTCAAGAAGTAGTTATTACACGTACTTTGACTCTACTCTTTTCCGATATCTTACAAGTTACTAATGACTCAAATACAATACAGTCTCTTGTGGACTATATATTTTTATTTCTCACAACTTCCTTTTATATACACATCAAGTTTGCTGGGCATGCGTAGTTCGGGCATGCGCAGTCGGGCTTGCTCAAACAACATGTTTATGTCCAGATCTTTTTCTCTATCATTTGGCTTACTTCTTGGCATATATGTTGCAAACGACTTCTCTGTTTAAAAGTTTTACATAAGATCACGAAATCGTCGAAATTTATTCACTGAAGTCATTTTTTTACAACGATCGTAGAAGAATGTTTTGTGTAATCCGAGCAAGAAAAAAATTCGATAGTTTGACGTACGAAATGTATTACTTTGTTTTAATATAATTTGGAATCACTCTGCAAATGATTATAGTAATTGTTTGATTTTTATAAATACTATATAAATATATATGATTTATATACATTTATATAGATCCTCGATGAGAAATACAATAATTCATTAGAAAACAAATATTTCGAAACATTTTACCTTGGAAGATATCTTAACCAATAATTTTTTAAGAACATATAACATATGCCAAAATGGTATTCGTATTTTTGAATTATAAGTAGTAGATTGAAAAACTGTTAAGTATGGTTTTTACTGGATCTATGTAGCAGTTATAATTTATTCCGTAATTTCAGTTATATTAACTAAACAGCTTCTTTTCATGGATTCGTCACCTAAATCAGAAGTATGCATTCTACAACTTTATATGAACTCCCAGACACTCACCAGGAGTCGTGAAATCGTACGCGGCTTCATCCACAGCAATCCTTCCGTTCTTGCCAGTTCTCCGTAACGTGACGGCGTGCCATTGTCCGTCATCGCACCTCTTGGCAGACGCCTTGACCTTGGCGATGCCTGATCCTAGTCCGAGTATGAGATAGACGTGTCCATCCAGTAACTCCAATGCAAACACATCGCCTTGTCCTCCGTTGTACATAAGCAGACCCGTGGCTTCGTTGGTGCGGAAGCGGAAGCCAATGGATCCCTGCTTGCTGCCTTCCCACGTGGGAAGTGCCTGGAATGGAAAATATATTGTTACGAATTTTGTGTAAATAGTGTAAATAATTTGTATTTGGATGTGTAATGCATTTATATTGCTCTATGTCATATATTTATTGTAATATTCGCAAGCAACGCCATCCCTTACGTTATAATGACGATTCAATGGGCACTTGGCGAAATCTTGGCGCTAGAGCCAAGTTGGCATAATTTTTGGTGACTTGGCGAGTTCGGGGTCCTATGGATTCTTTTAGAAATAAGTGGAGAAATAAACTAGTTTCACGATCTATGATATAAGTGGATCTTTCTCGAAGTTTATGCCGAGTTTATAAATAGAGTGATGCTCACCGAAACGAGTCACTCTTGTTTCAACCAGCGATTAGTGATAATTGTTTTGACTAGCAATTAGTAAATTTGCCTTGACCGTGATAACTGATTAGCTAGGCTGTGCTTGTGAATAATCTTTTACATACGTGTATTTTAGACACTGATAATTGTATCTGAGTGCTACTGAAGATGTGAATACCTTCTGAAATTTATTTTGTGAATATTGCTGTTGCATCCTGTATTTCAAGGATTGGATTTTCGGCAATAAATTATCATCACTCTTAAAGAATTGTCTTGTTCCTTGCGACTGATTTGCATAAAATCCTCGAGCCCCGATCAACGTAACAATATATAAGATATACGATAAAAATATTTTTAGACGTTAAAATGTATATTATGCCCTTTAAAAGTTTCGTGGAAATCTCTCACAGTGAGAAATATGATCAAAATGAAAAAATGGCCATCTTTGTATCTCTCTTTTGACAGACACATCGAGCAATCACTAAACAAGGAAATGAGGCAACCACATTGAATACAGTAGAAGTTTCGATCTTACAATATGAACGGGGGAAATTCAATGATAGACTGCACTGAATGACATTTGTTTAAAAAAAGAAGAGGAAGAAAAAATAAATTATAATACAGATAAAATATTAAATTAGACAAGAAAGAATAATATAGATAAGAAGACATAAGATATTAAATTACAGTGATCAATTTTTTTATGTATGATGCTACAATATAGCGGTAAACTAAATAATATCTTACCAAAATGTTAAGGGTACAATGGTTTATAGTAATCTTTTTCATCTGAACAACCAGTTAAGTTGAAGTCGTATTGAGTAGGCGTCTATTTATTCATGCAGTTGTTTAATATGATATAAAGAATCATCACAGTATATTCTATACATAGATAATACATATACAGTATATTGATAGTATAGATAAAATAGACCGTAAAATCCAGCGTATAGCGCGCACCCCCTTTTCGACGAAAAAATTTGAAATGGACGTGTGCAATTTTCTTATGAAGTCATTAGTTATTGGATGAATCATTCCAGACTCTCTTTTGAAAAAATAGTATACTTCTAGAATTATACAACCCTTAAGCGCAAGAAGGGAGACCGAATCCGCGCCATGGCTGGAGTTTTCCCACGCTTTTCTATAAACATTGATTCCTTTTTCCCAACCATAACCTCAATCTCCATCATTCCTCATGAGGAACAGAGAGCTCCCGAAGATGCAATGCAGTTCTGGGAAAGATCCTACCCTCCCAGATAGTTTTCGCCCAATCTCATTATTACCTGTTCTCTCTCAGTAAAATAACTGAGAAAATTATTCAAAATCGACTATACCAATACCTAAACGATAACGACGTCCTGATTCCCCAACAACACGGCTTCCGCGCCGGACTCTCCACATCACACCAGCTTCTGCGGGTGGTGGAGTACATAAAATCAGGATTCCAAGACCGGAAATCTACCGGTGCTGTTTTCCTAGACATCCAGAAAGCCTTTGATAGAGTATGGCATGTGGGACTATACAAATTAATTAAAATTAAAACTCCTCCCCACTTAATTAAACTAATTCTTTTCTCAATAACCGTTCTTTCACGGTGAAAGTAAATAATACCCATTCTTCTAACAGAAGAATAGTAGCAGGAACGCCCCAGGGTAGTTCCATCTCTCCGATTCTATTTAATATCTATGTAAACGATATTCCTAGAACCAGCCAATCCACGATTTGCATGTTTGCCGACGACACGGCGATCCAGGCACAAAGTAACGAACTCCAACTCGTTACTCACTTCCTACACAAGCACATTGCTAAACTAGAAGACTGGTTCTCAACATGGAAAATTGCTTTAAATGTAGCAAAGACAGAGGTCGTCTTCTTCTCACACCATATCAAAAAAGAACCACCCAAATTATACCTACACAACGCACAAATACTCTGGTCTAAAAACACCAAATACCTAGGGGTGATCCTTGATAAAAGGCTCACTTTCAAACAACATATCATTCGCGTTCGCCGAAATTTTAACATTTCCGTCGCTAAAATTTTCCCATTAATCGAACGGAAATCGTGTTTATCATTAAGAAATAAGTTGCTTATTTATAAACTCGTACTCAGACCTGTCCTACAATATGCAAGTCCAATCTGGGGCCACGCAGCCTATTCTAATATTAAAATATTAGAAACCGCACAAAATAAAATTTTAAAAATCATCAGAAATGATGAGATAAGATTTGCTTTAAAAATTAAAACCTTAAAAGAATTTTTCAAAAAAATCACGATCAAGTTTTTCAACAATATTGATTCTCATACTAATCGAGCAATTGCTCGCATTGATAAATACACCATTAATCCATTATTTAACAGACCACGTAATATTCTAATTTAATTTTCAATTCATTCATTTCCATCGAACTTCACAACTTTCTCTCTCGAACTCACTCTCGACCAATGGGAACAGAGTGAGCCGACCAATTGCATTTCGAGCTCTGAGAACGCTTCGGCTTCCAGAACTCCACCTTCTCGGACACACCCACTTCAACCGGCTCCGATAGGCTGCCCCCTGATTGGACCACTCAGATTCACACTAATTCCTTCATATAGGCGCCCGTTTTGGGCGAACTTTAATCGGGGTTGAGCTTCTCGTCGAAGCGGGTAACCGCGCTCGTCGAATGGCTCACTCCATCTATTAAGACCGCTTCTAGCGGTCACTCATATATTAATTTTACACTCAGGCATTTAATTTACTACACCAGACTTACACTTAATTCCTTCACACTTAAATTCTCATTTTTTCACACACATTGTAAATTTTTAATTCTTAACTTTCTTGTTTAATTTCTCACACCTATTTTTCATAATGATGCAGCAAAGGCCTAAGAGATATATATATAAGCTGAACCTATGTAACCACCCAGTTTTTTAAGAAAGGAGTTTGAGCTTCCCTGCGGGAAGCAGGTACTCCATTAATCCATCAACTATCCTTTTTCCCCTTTCATGTGTGATGTACGAGGCGGACGATTAATTTTAAAATAAATTAGAACAAGCCTGAGACTTATTACGCTCGCTGTCTGTAGTATATTCAATACTATGAATAACATTGAATACGCTTCAAGCAGCGAGCAGTAAAGATGGGTCGTGGTAAACGAAGCAAAACACAGTGCCTGTTTCAAAATCTAAGTGATTCAATTTGCAAAAGAAAATGGAAATCGTGCTGCAGCAAGGATGTTTGATACTGGTGAAAGCTTCATAAGGAAGTGGGAAAAAATGAAATGACATTATTTAACATGCCAAAGAAGAAATGTGCTTTAAGTAAAGGAGTAACGAAATGGCCTACTCTAGAAGAAAGTGTAGCGCCGCGGGGGGAAAAAAACTGGTTTCTAGAAAATCACCTGATTGTAACAAGAAACAGTGTACGTTTATTCGCCTTAAAATGATAAAAAAAGAATGCCTTTTCATGTTATCCAACAATGAAAGTTCATAAGGTATATTATTTTTTTAAAAAATTAATAGTATTTCGATATATAGGTCTAAATTTGTTTTAATACTCATTTTTCTAAAGCTCTCATTTTTATACTCGGCGTATACCGCGCACCCCTAAATTTCGATCTTGTTTTTTGTTTTAAAAGTGCGCGTTATACGCCGGATTTTACGGTACATTATATTCTATATATGATTTCTATATTAATATTCTATATATAACATACGTCAGATCAGCTCCAGAAGGTTGCTGACCGCCAAAAATTTTTTATAATAAGAGGATCGGGTGTTAAGTCCCCCTAGAAAGTCCACCGCATCCCAGAATGTGATCTGGTGAGGCTGGATGGTCACAGCATTTTTTACAAGTTGGGTGGATTTTTCTGCTGCTATCATAGAAAGGACAATTAAGGTGGCTACTCATTAGTCTATCCAGAGCAATCTGGAAGTTAAGGTCCATTTGATTTCCAGCAGAAAGCCAGAGGATGTTCCTGTGTACCATCGGTACGTAGGTGGAATACATCATATTAAATTTAGTTTAGATCTTTCGTTTGAGGAAAATTCTTGATAAGTAAGCGAAGTGCTAGTAGCTGTTTCATTCTCACTACCCTCTTTGACCAGTCTATCTCTCTCAGCGATCTCATTAACTCTAATGTTAACATGTGATAGTATCCATTGAGGGTGGACATCGTGGAACTGAGAGACCATAAGAAACTTCTCACTTCCTCCTCCATATGATTTTATTGACTACTGCAGATAATAGTTTAATATGTGTAATTAAATGGTTTATGTTTTAATTTTGGTTTTTATGTGTTTTCCCCTTTAAAATTATTCTCTATATAACCCTAGAATGAGATAAATTGGTAGTTGGTTGTATTGTCAAATATATGGTAACTAGGTTTAAATGTTTTGAGTACTTGGATCTCTTTCACGCATTGTAAAATCTTCAATAGGTTTTACTTTTCTCTTTAAAAAATCGCTGCACAAGGAAAAAACTCTGTGAGGTTATTTTTATATAATCTGAATTACTTCAGCTAGTACAAATAATCTTAAAAATCTTTTCACATTTAATAAATAAAAGAAAATTTGTATAATTGACATTTTCAATGTAAAGATAACAGTTTTTAATTTCAGATACAAAACATCAGTTTAAAGTATACGTGGCGTGGCAACCAGTTTTTTTATATCTACTTGCGTGTCTAGGATTTATTAAAATTTTAAGAGTAGTCATCAAACATTAATGCTGTTAAATTCATGCATGTTTCTTATATTAAATACACACCTTTAGAATATGTTATTTTTGATTATTATTAATTACATTTCAAAGCGTGTGTGAATATCAGAATCAAGATGTGAAAAGTCAGAACGAAAGAATAGATAAATAAATCATCCAGTCATCTGAATCAATTAATTATGTGTGATGAACAGAATGAACATAAAGTGTGATTGTATCATGTGTAAAAAGCGTATGTGGGCTTCACATTATATAATGAAAAACACCTTTTTTAAGCTATGAACAAAAACATGAAGCTTGAGAAATAGAAGCAAAATATCCCCAGAGAGGAATGTCCCCTTTCAACGCTCAAGCGCTTTCACGGAATTTGATAAGTTACAATACTCGACTGTAAGGGCGTAAAATAAAGAGTGCTTATCGAGTGGTTATTCTTGGAACGGTATAGATCCATTTCCACATATTAACCCTATTAATTGTTCGATGGAAAGATGATTATTTGTTTATGATTATGGTGATTATATTTAACAAAATATCTTAAGGACTTTAGTTTAAAAGAACCTTTTTTTTCCCATTCGAATTTTAGTCGAGAAAAATGGTAAGCTTTGCAACTATAATAGTTCTTTTTCTAGACAATGACTTGAAGAAGTGGAAGGCATAAAATATGTAGTCTGCAATAAATAAAAAGAACTAAATAATAGGTAGTAATAGTTTCAATTGTTGTTGTGTCCTTCCTGAAGAGAAGAAATTAAAGTTCCCAGAGCCTGAGACAGGTTGGACTTTTAAACGATAGATGGCGACACCACCTCCACAGTTTAGGCATGGAACAAGGGGAGGGAAATATTCTCCAGCCCTCTGCACCCGTGGTTTCTACTATGACAACCTACAAGACTTTCGGACCCACAGATTTAACGAGCACGTACTCCGTGTGTACTCGGGTACTTGGTGGCATCGGGCATCGAACCCAGGCCTTCCGGTCTGGAGTCTAACCACTAGGCTACCCACGGCCCTGTAGGAAGTTCAATTGATTCTCAAAAGTAATACAGAATTGTTTGTTGAATTCTGCAAACCTATTGTCAAAACGGTGCTCCCAATCGGGCATTTTTTTTCTAAGGTTAGGAGCTTGATAACCTGCCAAGATGCACATTACAAATTTCGATGGAAGAGAAACAATTTAAAATACGTTGAGTCTCCAATAAATTTATGCATCAGTCCCTGAACACGGCGGGTCTTCAGTGGAACCAAACGAAAGTGTTCGCGCGAATGAATTAGAACCGAAAATTCGACAGAAGCAACGACGGCCATGAAATCGTAGCCATAACTATTCACCTTTGACATTTCAGTAAGAAAACAAACGTTTAACAATAAAACAAGAAATGGTTCCAATCAAAAATTTATGTAGTAAATCACAGATTTTTCAAACATGTGTTAAGTGCAATTATTTTCAATATTATATCAAATTCCAGACAATTTCCCCTTAGACAACTTAATAAATCTTCTTTTGCTTTGCCGTATTGTCTAGGATGGGGATCTTCAACCCGCGTGGGCCACGAATGGCCCTGAAGGTATTTTAGTGGTCCCTCATTTGAATCTGAGGCAATTTAAAAAGAAATTTCCTTGACTGCTTTTGTCGTAAAAAACGCCAGTTTTTTCTATTATTCTTGACAGTTAAACTGTTGTGTTTGGTATCCATTTGAGAGAAACATTTTCTAAAATTGACGAATTTTTCAAAAGTTTTACTGTATTTTAAATAATTTTAAGTATTAAAAAATCTGACTACATTATGCATAAAATCTCAGAAATTTTCAGAAAAAAAGGTGGACTTTTATCTTTAACAGGTTTGCAAAGTATTTTAATCCGACTTCTATTCAACTTTTTTGAAACCAATACCCGATATGGTGTTTACAAATATGTAAACGCCACATCTTCCCTTAAAATCAGTTGTATAGTGTAGTCTTGTATATAAAACAAACCTCCCCCTTTCCTTATACAAATTTACTGACTACAATTTTTTTTTAAACAGTCGTTTGGCCCGCAGATCACTGTGAATTTATTGATGTGGCGTGAAAGGCTGAAGACCCATATTCCGGGAGATAGGCGTTACAAGTTTGGTTTGCTATCTTTTCTGGTGAAAAATATTTTTACAACCAGCGCATTACAATTTGATGTCTGCGGGAATGAGATTGCAGATGGTTTGGCCCGTGAGGGTAGCCATAAAGATTCTAAGCCTGGTAGCTATCTTGTTTTTTTCAGAAATTTCCACACGAGTCAAAAAAGATGTCAGTTACTTTTGGAAGCAACCCCCGTACATGAGTGGTATGAAAGAAACCATCCAGGTGCTGCTTTGCTTGAGACAGACAGTAGGCGAGATGAAACTACTCTTGCTGCGTTTCGCAGTGGACATACTCGAGCTCAACGGCATGTGGCGGGTCTTAAAGTTTACCCTTCTTGTCCAAATTGCAATGTGATCCAAACCGCTCCTGCCCACATCTTGGCTTGTATTGGTTGCCATAAGAGCCAGCTGCTCTCAAGTCCTGCTACAGTTCTTCAATGTTTAAAGACACACGGGTTCATGAACTTGATCTAGATGTTTCTGTCGTTCAAGTGGTATAAGAAACAACAATAACACAATCAGTGCTCCAGCCCACAGCAACGATTCACGTCAATGGAAAAGATTAAATCATTACACCACTGGAGCGCCGAAATTATGTAGTTTGTTTTTAACGAACAAGAGTTACAAAACTATTTTTAATAACATAATCAAGTTTTGTATATCACTTTCTATTGTGTTATTAAAGAATCAACCGTGCATGAAATCATTAAGTATGAGGCATGTTTTTAAAGAACCATTTTGATGTAAAAAAACATGTGTGTTGATGTTCTTCACAGTTTTGAATTTGCATAAAAGTCTGTATCTTAATGTGTTTTTCAACATAATTTTCACTAACATTAAGAGATTTATCATATAGTACAAAACTTCTAATTCCCATCCTTATAGAAGTACACCAACTGGTTTCTTAATCACCTCAGAAAGACCGTTTCAATGTTGTCAATGTCGTCATAGTTCTGAAATCCAAAGTGGTTCTTTAAGAGCAAGTTCAAATGATAATTACTGTCACGTGTCAGCATTTACTGACTCACGTCAAAACAAAAAATTTTACAACCCGAGCACTCAGCTAATTCCAAAACAATTTGGTTTAAAAGCTTTTCCCCTTCGATTAGAAAAGTCGAAGCAAGAAACCTGTCTAAATGTTTAGTTGTATGGAACTCAGCCAGCAATTTTTTGGAATCCAGCTGGAACTCACCGAGAACTTGTTAAAGCTTTAGGAAACTCTTTAGTTTATGATGAAACCTTATATCATATAAGTTTTCTCGAGCTTTTCCTCCACATCCTAGTCTAGGTCGTCATTATTAAAGGACAGTAGCCCATTTTATTCCTTTTTTCCCATTCGTTTCGAGTAAGTTTGTATGGGCATCTTTAAATACTCTTATAAGAACCCATTTTCCTGCCATTCCAGAGCACATATATTTCTCTAATCTGCCCATGATTTTCGGACGCTTTCACGTCTTTTAAGCGGATTTCACATTCAGCGGGAGTTTCATGTTGTTTTAAACACACGTTAACAGACATTAACGTAAGTAAATACTTCGTAAAAAAAACGTAAGTATTTAAATACATCCGTCCATTCGTCGTTATCAAATCAATATCTGCTGAGTGCACTCTTTGGAGATTTCGAATTTTGACTCTTATACAAGTTGACTAACCAAATTTTCGTATAAAAAGAATTCTATGCGACTCTAAGCCATTACACGGTGAACTAAGATCGCTAAAAAATATGCTATGAGCATCAGCTAGTATATTGTCAAATAATTAAAAATAGGCGACCGCCATCTTTCGTAAAAGCCCGCATCTTCTCTTGTACACAATACATTAAAACAATGTTTGATTATGTTTTAAAATACTCTAAATCGATAACAAATGTTATAACTTCAAAATTCTGCTTTTTGATAAACGGGGAATAAAAGAAACTTCTGGAAGTATAAATGAAATTTTAGAAGTATTCTGTTAGCCAAATGTGTTAGATATTTTGCATTCTCTGTTATATCTTTTGTACAATTTTCAAAGCGAGTCGAATATTTTCATGATATTTAATTTCAATAACACTTTATCGTTTGGATGATTCTAAATAAAATGAAATTCAGAGAGAAAAAATAATACAGAACTGTTACTGCAATTATTTACATTTTTTCGATTAAAATGATGTAAGTATCTAAAATACAGAAATTCTCATTATCTTTCATTTGATTGAGTATAGAATAAAATAAATTATACATATACACAAACGAATGGTACTTAGGTATTAATCTGTAAAATTTCCCTTTAGATTAACTTTATATATATTACCCCCTCATAAACTTTTATAAAAAAATATTAATAAAAAAAATTCACATATATTTAAAAGTCTAACCGTTAAAAAATAATATTCCGCCGAACACCAAGTGCAAAGCATCTAAAAGGAAGAAATTGGCCGTGAAAATGTTCCAGTGTTCTGAAATGTGATGCTTGAGAAAGTTTTTAAGAGTTTTTAAAGCACCATCACTGTCACTGTAACGGAGAAGATAAGAGGATAAGTAGAGCAAGGACATTTGATCTTTGGCCATCAATATATTCACTCTCATATTCTCTGAGGACGTTTTTCACTTCAGTTCTTGTTTCACCTTAACGTTAAAAAAAATCTTATGGAGAGCTTGAAAATTGCTTTTTTCTAGTCTACTATTTTATTATCTAAGCATTAGGATATTAAACTATATTAAATAATGCGAAAAAGTGTATTTATTAGAAATTTAGTTTTTCTCTATGCATTATGCAAAATAATATAAATTTTTTTTAAAAGTCAATTCCTACTTTGAATGAATGATTAGAAAATATTTTATTAACGATTGAAGATTTGAACAAGATGTATGTATATATATATATTGGGAGAGAGTGAACTAATTGTAGGAATTGAAGAAAGAACATGATTTATATCGGCATTATTGTAACAATGCCCACCCGGTTTGGCTAGTTTGGCTGAAATACCAGTTTTCGACGCCAACTTTTGTCATTGTTTTAACAGTTACAGTGTCACAACAATGAAGACAGATCTAAGTAGGTGTCGAAAACCGGTAATTAATGAATAAATATTTGAAAAAACTGAATGAACATCAAGAGTCATCTACTGCAAGTTTAAAAAATTTATTTCAACTTGATTGGATGAATAGAAAGTATTTGATTAATGACTGATAATTTGAACAAGATATATAAATAAATTATATATATATATATATATATATATATATATATATATAAAGGGAGAAAAAATATATATAGGGGGGAGAGTGAGCTAATAGTAGGAATTGAAAAAACAACTTTTTTATAACTTAATTTTAAAAAAAATTCTATTATTTTAAGGTTCAACACCGTTTTGTGTTTTTAATGTTCGTTTTCGTAGTATTCCTTGCTCAATGTGCAAATTAAAGAGTGAAAGATTAACACAACAACAAAAACCCACTAAATAGAATTTTTCAATAGTTAAATTATCTGAGTTGCATAGTTCTGGCGAAAATACAAATAAAATTTTTCTCTCCATTAAAATTTAAAAACCCAGACTAAAATTTTCACTTAAAAGTATATTTCTTCTGGCAATCTAATTTTTATATTATTTTATTTTATAATATTGGCATATAATAATTTGCAACAATTACAGTAATATTTTAGAACAAATCATGAACAAAAAATACGAATAATTTTAATTGTTTGCAAGATTTTTTAAAAATGTAAAACTTTTTTATTGTAAGAATATTTAACTTCTTTTTCATTTACTATAAAGCACATATTGCATCCGCGACGCAATTGTTTCAATGTTCTTTATGATATTTTTGAATTTATACGTTACTCCATTAAATGTATACAATACCTCATTCTAAAAATACATATAATACTTTTTATTTAAATAACACTTGAATATACCTATAAATATTTCAGTATTTGTCATATAACATTTTATTTATTTTAGCATTGTTCTATTACATTCAAAATGTTACGATTGGTTTCTTTTAAATTTGCTTTAAAATATTTTAAAAAAATAGCATTTAATAGATGTGGAAATTTTAACAATGGAAATATTTCCCTTAGTAGAACTTTAAAGGGAAACTTTTATCGACACTAAATCATTGACAAAATATTATTATTACTTTTCTAGCAAAATTCTTCTTTTATAGATATATCACACGAATTTTTAATGTTCTCTTAAAAAATGAAGTTTTTTTTAATGTAAGAGAATATTTTTTGAAATATATGCTAAAATAAAAATGGCGAAATGAAGTGAAGGGTAAGGAATATTGAAATGATATCACTCCAACACTTGAATGAAAAGAAATTATGGGATTTGATTGCAAATGTAATAAAAGCATTCATTTTCCCACTGTACGTTGCTTAATTTTAGTTATAGATGAAGTTATTTCTCAAAATTTATCGACACTAGTAAGATATTTTTATGATTGAAATGAATTCTTCTTAATACTAAATCAAGTATGAATGTATGATATGTATTGAAACACGTCACGTGTATTGTTTTCCTCGCAGCAACATTCTGCTTGTAGGAAAATTGAGTTTTCCAGAAGGAGTTCACTTTCTAGCATGAAAAAAATGCTTATGGCAACCCTAGGAGACAGGATTACCAGATTAGTGACTGAATCATCCTTGGTTACAAATTTGACTGAAAATACGATGTCTCCTAGGAACCATCAAGAAGTCTCTGGGGTAGATCCTTCTAAAAAATATGAAAAAGGTCGGTGAAGCTCAAAAGAGAGTTTAGTCATGTGTGTTGATTGCATTAAGAGAGAGATTTTATCTGTCTGAGTTACTGCTAGTGATACTGTTTTTAATTCAAACA
Organism: Trichonephila clavipes; assembly: GCA_019973935.1. Classification (NCBI taxonomy): domain Eukaryota; kingdom Metazoa; phylum Arthropoda; class Arachnida; order Araneae; family Nephilidae; genus Trichonephila; species Trichonephila clavipes. The sequence goes on along the minus strand of BMAU01017396.1, from coordinate 67,219 downwards.
AATTGTGCCATTGTGAACCATATTTTTAGTGCAATTTATTTGTTTCTAGCCTCGAATAGACGTATTTCCACTGTTAAAATATTTTCTTTTGCTAATAGAAAAATAATAAATGCTCGTACCACTGGACTTTTCACCAACTTTGATGATAACAGAATACAATTTAATATAATTATCCTTTTAGTACTTGTGTATATATAATTTATACAATTTTTTCTTTAATCTAAATTTAGCTTGCTTAAAATCAAGAAGTTCGCTGTTACTTTTACTACTTTTATTGATTCTATTTTATTTTTAGTGAACCTACTTTCGTTTTCCAAAGTTGTGGTTTTTGTAACTAGATTAAAAACTCGAGTCAATTAAATCTTATAATATTTTTTTCAGATTATTGTGATCAAATGGAGTTGCGGGGCTGAGTTCTGGTTGTAATAAAAAGCCGGCTCAAAAACTAATGGAGATGTTTGCATCTTATTAATAGGACTGAGCCTTTTACAGACCTTTTGTGATGAGATGTGGAAGTTATAAGAATGAAGTATGAGGTATGTTGCCATTATATTTCCAAAATGATCCAAATTATAACAAATATTTGTAAGGATTTAAGCCTATTTATCTATGCGATCGGTTTCTCCATGATTCGCATAGCCTCTACATCAGGGGTGGAGAACCTTTATGGATGAACGTGCCACTTTTTCTAAAGAAGTGTTGAATGAGATGCAGACGTGCCGCCCAATAATTTTGACTTGTGATTATTGAGCAAAAAATAAAATTAAATACTAAGAACACAAAACTCTTTATTTACTACGAAAAAATTCCTTTTGCACTTTATAATTATAAATGTTTTCGTGTTATACGTGTAATTCAAATTAAAGTAACATTAGTGTGACTTCTGTTGTTGCAGATTGTGTGGATGACACAAATGACTTATATTAGGATTGTAAGATATTACTTTTAGTAGAGTGCATGCTCAATAGGAGTCATCTGCCAATCGGTTTTTAAGCAATTAATTATTTTTTATGAAGTTAACTTTTTTGACAAGTGGATTTGCGATGTGTTTCGAAATACCGTTTTACGGACGATGTTCTGCATACCACTATTCCAGAACATAAAACACACACCGCTTTGTCGCCTTTACTAATAATGCCATATTTCTAGATTTACCAAATTTGAAATTCTCTGTTACACTTACTATCTTGACCTTTGTATTCTTTTGCGGAAGTAGCCATGTTAAATAACACTTAAAAAATGTAAGTATAACACAAATAAAGTTGTGTCAATGCTATGCGTAGAGAAACTTTGCATCCAAAGAAATTATAGCCCACGACTTAATTAAAACAAAACAATAGCAAACGAGTGTGCTCCCCGCCGCACCACGACCGATCACTTGCGTTTGTTCGTAACACTTCATAGTGAACTTTGTTATTTTGAAATAAAATGCAAACCACACATTTTGATCACTGGTGAGCCCAAAATATTGTGTCGCGTGCCAATGGTTCGCCATTTCTGCCCTACATCTTAGATTTTTTCAAATAACAACAGAAAATTTAAAAACATCGATAGAGAAAGGTAAAAGTAAGTAAAAAGATTTCAATTAATAAATTTTGCAGCCCTATTTGCTGCGCAGTTTTTAGGAGGGAATTTCGAGAAATTTTTTTAAAAAAAATGTTTAAAGCTACATATATATAAATTAAAATTTTTTTATATTTCATTAAATGTAATTGTGAATAAGATTTGATATAAATTTAAAATTGATTTTCATGCTTTTATATTAAATAATGCGCATTCATTAATAAATATCAAAACAAATCGTAACTTAATATTCTTAATATTAAAAGTAACTTAAATCGTAACTTAGAATTCACCGTATGAAGATTTTTAGTATAAAAATTCATAATCAATAGTTTTTAAATTAATAATTGTTATTTTCAGAATAGAGTTTTTTTGTTCAAATCGTAGAAATGAATTTAATGCATTAAGCCGCGTAACTGCTTTTATTTATTTAGTTATTTAGAAACATTTCTTTTTCAATAGAATGTTCTTGAAGAAAAGAATTAATCAGGAATCTTTTACTAGACACGTTTGTTGTTATATATATATATATATATATATATATATATATATATATATATATATATGACAGGCCCCAGGCCTGCTGGTAAAAAAGAGGGCATCATCTTCACAATATTCCTTTATTACGCTTTCATCATATATAATCTAACATGGCGGACCTTTTGCCGCGCAACCGGGCGTTACCAAATACAACATCGCAGCGAGGAGACACCAGCCAAGTCCTTTCTAGTATGCGTTCGCCTTCGTCAGCGCTCTTTGCTCCTTTTAACAGGCTTGTTTACTCATAAATCCTTACGCGATGGTAAAGAGTTCGCTCTATTTTCATTTATTACTTCCTTAATTTTGAACCTAAACTTTTCAAACCTGACAAATATATATATATATATATATATATATATATATATATATATATATATTCATTTCATGTCTCTAAACTTTTAAATATATTTCGTTAAGCTTTTTCTTTTTGTGCATAGCTATTGTTCGAAGTTTATTTTGTGGGTGAACTGCCTGAAGGAGAAATATTTTTTGTACCGTTTCCCGAAATGTTTCAATAGTCCTTTAGAAGTAGTAGCTTCAAAGTTTTCGGTGTTTATAAACACCCACTCGTAATGTTTTAAATTCATTTAAAAAAAGATTAAAACTTAAGATTCAAACGGAAAATAATTTCGCCGTCTTTAGTACCATTTTCTAACTTTCTTAACCTTTTAAAAGTTTTTTTCGAAATACACTCTATAACAAAAGAAAACGACACACCAAAGAGGAGTTGCCCGATTGTAATGAAATTTTGTATACTAAGACATTTGTACCGAACATGCAAATGATTAAAATTTGGTGTCCAATGAATGAATAGAAGGGCTACAGCGCATCGGAACTGCGCAACCAGCAGGTGTCGATTCTCAATCTGATGGTGAAAATTTCTGTTGCATTGTGATTTAGGATAACTTTCAAAGGCTGAAAAAATGCCTCGCTGCAGGATTCGAGCTCATTACGAGCAACTGTCAGAGTTTGGAAAAAGTTGTTCCATTGGATTAAAAGAGGCAGGTTGGGAAAATCGGAGAATCGCTTCTCATAGGGGTCGAAGCGATGCTGCCATTAGAAGATGTTGGCAAGAATCGGTGAACAATGGCAGATTTCAGCGTCATGATGGTAGCGGTCAACCAAGGACCACAGAAGATTAGGAGGACAGATTGATTGTCAGATCAGCTATCACAGCACCTGATTCATCGTAATCAACCATCAAACGTGCGATCCGCACAGGAGTGTCCACCCACAGACGGATGATAGAGCGAAATTTACGCTTGTACCGACCGCTACGCCCTTGGCAGCGTGCCCATCCTGCTTTCACTATTGCACGTCACACAGGCACTCAACCAGGAGTTATGGTCTGGGTGGCCATTTCTTTTGACAGTAGGAACCCCTTTGGTTGTCATTAGAGGCACACTTACAGCACAGCGGTACGTCGACAACATTCTGAGAACTGTTTTGCTACCGTTCTTTCTACAGTACACTGGCCTTATTTTTCAACAAGATAATGCCAGACTACATACAGCACGTTTTTATATGAACTGTATTACAGCTTGTCAAATACTTCCTTGGCCAGCCAGATCACTAGATCTCTCTCCAATCGTGCTTGTCTGGGATTTGATAGGAAGAAGACTGTATCTACCAGGGCATGTAGATGACCTGGTCTGACAGTTGGAGCAAATTTGTCAAGCAATACCGCAGGAGACCATCAGGGTGCTTTATAACTCTGTTGCACCTCGTGTGGCAGCTTGCACCCAGGCTAGAGATGGGTCAACACCTTGTTGAGCTCGTTAATTTGTTATTATGTAACTCTGAAATAAATCATTCAATTTTTGTCAAATTTTAATCATTTTCTATTCTATATATAATCTTTCTTTCCACCAATTTCTGTCTCTATCGGACAACTCGTTCTTGGTGCATCTTTTTTTGTTATCGAGTGTATTTAAAATAATGTAATCCCGTTTTCGTGTCACTGATTAATTCGGAAAGCCGATACGTTTCCTTGACATTAAGATAACGCTTAGAGCAGTGGTTCTTAAGCTTTCGACCGCTCTAGCCTTCTTTTTTGTATCAGGGTGACATCGCGGACCTCAAGGTTTTGAAAATTCCCTCCCCCCGACTTAATATTCTTGATCAAAATGCAAGTTCTAGTAGAGTTTCTTCATTGGGGATTATTTAGTAATCTAGTCCAGTCTGGCACATATTTCAATTTTTCCACGAGGCCTTTCAGAGTGTGTAAAAGAGGGAAATCTCTCTCTCTTTTCTCTCTCTCTCTCTTAACGTTACACGAGTGACTCCGCGGTCCCCTAAAAGGGTTCTGCTGACTCCCAGGGGGGTCCGCAGACCACAGTTTAAGAACTGCTGGCTTTAAGAATTGTATTTGTTTGTGAACTTTTTCTTTATCTATATAGTTTAGGGATAAAATTAATTAAACGTGATTTTAAATAAACTACAGAGCAAAATAATTTCTTCCTAACGAAAAGGAGTAAAATATGATTAGAGTAAGTACTTTTAATGTAAACAGGTACAAGAAATTATTAAAAAAAAGCTGGTATGTTTTCTAAAAATGTTTTTCCCCTTTTTTAAATTCATATATTTACGTTTAACTATACATAAAAACCAAATACAGTCGGACACCGATTAAACGCACCCCTATCTAATGAATCTTCCTCTTTCCCCGAATAATAAACCCCGAATTAATGGAATATTTCAAAAGCTGAAACTTTTTTTTATTTGTTTGTATTAGAAAAAATTAGATTTTTCTTCAAAATGACATCCTTTTTATCCGGAACAGAAAAAAACTTTTCTTTTTTGCCGCAAATTTCGGCGGGAAAGGGTACACACCATTATTAGACTTTACAAATATACATGAGTTATGAGTGTAACCTATCCTATGAGTTTTGAATACGACAGGAAATCCCTTTCTTAATTCAACCCATTTCATATTGTAGGGGATATTTTAACGATTTTGTTATATTTGATGACGGACTGACTACCTACTTGTGCAAATGACGTCAGTGGCGTAACGGAGAACAGTAGGGACGACCTGCAAAGTCAGGTTTTGCCTTTCATATTTTAAAAGTTGGTTAAATATGAATTTGGCGATAGTCAGGCTTTGGGTCCTATGGAATCCTGGGAATACCCACGATGCGGGGGTTTTGGAGGAGAACGTTACGCCACTGACTGAAGTTGAGAAAATCGTTGATTTGTCGGAGCCAATAATGCAGAAATTGATAATGAAGCTCCTGTCAATCCTGTTACATTTTATAAAACTTTATATTGTTTTGAATCCGTGAAAACATACCTTATGCAGCAGGATGCAAATGACGCAGTATTTTTTCCTCAGCCTAAAGTTGAAAAAGAGTTCTTTCGAATCAAGAATCAAAAAATATAGGTCGAAAATCTATTATAGGTAGAGAAGCATTACAACCCTCTTTAGCCAGAAGATCCGTTAGTTCGTTTCCAAAGATTTTAACATGGGATGGAATCCACTGGAAATGAACATCATGGACTCAGATATTTGTCTAAGTTTTTGAAGTATGGATACGCCAGCTTTGTCTCCGATTGTGATCCAGTTATAAAGATGTTGGAGAGAACTGCGACTACCAGAGAGGATCCAGAGATCTCCGAAGTCTTGTTTATTAAGAACTGCCTCAAGGCATGCTCCATTGCAATAAGTTCACTTTTAAAGACGGAGAAAAAGTCGGGGTTACGGTGGAAAAAAGAAGACATCGCTCCTCGTTTCTCATTGTAAATGCAGCTACCTTGCTCGATCACTCTGTCTGCTGCCGTCTGTATAGATCTCAATAGCGTCACTAGGAATTCCATTAATGATTTCCAATGCTAATAGCCTAAGATGATATGGAATCAAATCTCTCCAACGACAGGAGTAGAAAGGTCAAAGTGGAAATGTACTTTTGGGATTCCCTTCGCCGGGCTGAGACAAGACTTTAGAGAACGAGGCTCAACATCACTAAAAGGCAATTGTAGAAGTTCTGCTTGACTGAAAGGGCTATTTTTCTTTAGTCTCTGATTATTGCACCAGTTGTTAAGACATTGTGAAGTTTTATTATGCTGTCCATATCTAGAGAGTTTATTTAAGTATTTGGTGAGGTTAGCCCCCTTCTAGTTCTGAGAGGTTACAAATCAGCCTCGAAGAGTACAATTTCTCTAGGGCAGCAGCCCTGATGTTTGTAACGGGTTCTTACTAATCCTCTAGGATTAATATTTTTATGACGTTACATGATTATAAAACCGCTTTCTTTAAAGGAACTACGATTTATATTAATCAAGGTTGCTATTTAAAATTAAGTGAAGAGGAAAGTAGGGAGGATGGTGATTGTTGTCATACCAAGTTAATGAAATATCCGAGGTTCAAGTGGAATGCATCCGACGGGTCATTCTAGGAAGCTTGTTATTGCTGAGGTTCTGCTATTCACGATAAGTACTAAATTTATTATTATAGATATTTTGTGACAAATCTATACGGAACTTTATCACTAACCTTCTGAGTCGTCTTTTTTGGGGAAATTTGGTTCCTTGCCTATTTCCAATCGGCTCCGGGGGGAGGGCGGGATTCCTTGTTATGTGGATTGGATGGGGTATTTGAGTCGGGCAGGGTAGTGGAGTTAGAGCAGTGGGGGCGGGGAGAGATTGGGGCAGAGAGTTGTAATGAAGTTAAATTGAAGATTTCTTGTTGGATGGTTTGATCTCAGAGAGAGGCTGAGCTGAATTGCAGTGTGGTAAATATTAATTAAAGTCTCATTAAGGTTTATTATTACGAATGAGATTAAAATTAAATGTTCAATAAGAACATTGAATATAATTCTGGGATCTCTTATTGTGGTAATCTCTGCGTGATCGATATTCTAATCCTTAATTAATTAGATCATTAAATATTTAAGTTAATTTAAAGGATATTACCTTTAAAACCTCATAATACTAGTTAGATATATTTGTTAATAAGTCTTTGATTCTATTTGGATAAGATAACCAAATAAAGAAAGTTGTTTATAAAAATGGCTACTGGTTCTTATCGGACTCCTATTTATTCTCGTTCTCAAAGTGAGGTCCAAGGGGACCTTCACAATTTGAATTAATATATTTAACCTGATGTCACCCGTAGCTTAAGGCAAATTTAGATAATGATTTAAAAGTCATAATAAAAGTATTTTTTTAAAGAAAATGTCCCAACCTTTGGTAAATTCTCACACTTCTGCGAGTGACAGAGCATTATTTGAAGTCGCTTATTAAACTGTTGCCAACTCGGAAATGAAAGCTAAGGGTTTCAAATTCGAAATTTGCATTAACTTGATTTGACGTAATTTGAAAGGAATTTTATTTTTATAGAAAATAATATTTAAAGCTGCGTGAATAAAAGAAAAAACAAAGATTGTTTCGTACTGTCATTTCAATGGTGTACTTTATATGTTCTCAGCGAGGATTATAAAAATATAAATTATTCAATTACAACATCGTTAAAAAGTCTTTATGTGCAGAAATGCTTACAATTGCTCTAAATCATATCTTCAAACACATATTTATGTTTGACAAAAGTTCTAGTTGAATATGTTCAGAATTTCATTATTCGAATATCCGTTGCAGCTGCATATGTTATAGCAGAGGGGTGGGCAACCTATGGCACGCATGCCACATGTGGCACTCTGCACTACTCTATACATTTGTCATTGATAAATTTGTGATGGACCCCTTATTTGACAAACATTTTCAAAAGTATGGGCCTTAACGGACGAAGAGAGAATACTTCCCAAATACATAATCTTACAAAATACACTCGTGAGAGGCACAAAACCCATTATAATATATTGGCCTTGCTATTATAACGATGGGAAGACAAAATCCCGCTTCAGTTTTGTGCTAATTGCACATAAATCAAGAGATTATGACATCTGCAAATCGGACAAAAAAATGGCGCTAAAGAAGTACCTTAAGAAGCTGTCGCCGAATATGACAATGTCATGGGAGGGGTTGATAGCTTCGGTCAAAGAAGAGAAAGATGCCAAATAAGAAGATCTGTAAAATCGTGGAATCGTATATTTCCTTTTCTTATTGACCTTGCCTTTAAAAACAGTTTCATACTGTGGCAAGTGAACAAAAGAAAAAAAACCCCAAAAGTTTAGACCAGCTAACATTCCGTACAGCATTCGCCCGTCAGCTAATAGACGGATATTGCTCAAGAAAAAGGAAAAAACGTCCTGCTAGCTTCCAAGGAAAGAAGTGTGTAGTTGTGTATGATGTGCACTTAATCAGTGTGGGAAATCATATGCCAAAAAAGGTTTCCAATTGTAGACGATGTAGGAAATGCAGCAGAAAGGGACAAGAAAAGAGGACCCACTACATGTGTGCAGAATGGGATGTCCCCTTGTGCATTGCAACATTCTTCTAATCTTTTCACATGGCAAATAATCACCATTAAATTCAGTTTTCTTTATAACGGTGAATGGTTCCTTGGGAAGTATTCTCACCACCCCTAAAATTTACACGTAAACATAAAATTCGGCAAAATTAAATATATTTCCTTAAATGCTATTGTTTAATTGTTAATAAAACATAAAAAACTACGAGAGATTCAAAAGAGAAATAAATGGTCCACGAAAGGGTTAAGCGCGGATCATTCGATAAGAATTCCAGTTAAGCCCGCCTTTACTTTTGCTGATAAATCACAATTTAGAAGTTTTCCAATAATCAGTATTCAGAAATCTTCTCATACATTGTTACTCGAGTTTAATAAAACGATTCTTTTCCTGAAACACAAAACTCGCATACATACATATCCGAAGAAAACTTTTCCATCTTTCATCTTTGTCAAGCGCAGGATCATTCAATAAGAAATCAAGCGAAGCCCCGCCGTTTGTTTACTGTTGACAAATTACGAACTCGCAATTTGGCAATACTCTTCTTTTACGAAATCCAATCATCAACTATTACATGAATAATACAACGATTCCGGTCCCAGGGCACCAGACCCAGATCTATCTCAGCAAACGTTGCAAGAAAATTTGTGCAGGTACACATTCTCTCTCGAATTTCCTTCCTTCCTTCCTTTTCGAATGAGTGGTTACAAAGGGTATAAAATTCAGCTACCAAATACTAACGGGGCTCAGACAACCAGGGAAAATATGTTACTTAAGTACATATCTCACGTAGTTTCTTTTCAATACGGATTCTATTTTTTTTGTTAGACGCAGCAGCGATATTTCAAAGCTGAAGTCATTTTTTTTATTATATTCTTTGTCTGTATATAGGCCAGGGAAGAGCATTTGTAGGTCGTGAAACGATAAGATTAAGTCGGTTGGAAAAGCTTAAGGGAAAGAAAATAAAGAAAATATGTTTACGGTGCAGGGGGAAAGAGAAATATTTTATATTTATTAAGCTAGAGAGAATAGATTTATATTAGCGATGTAAGCATGCAGAAACGGTGGAATGTGTGTGACTCCTGTACGGAATTAAGTGAAATTAGTTCTAAAAGTACAACACAAAATAACGGGTTACGTAGTGTTTGTGAGAAAAAAGATTAAGTTGATGTTGGTATTGCACCAGAACTTCGAATTAATTTTAAGCAGCAAAACTGTATCATACTCGTACTGTAATATGTAGATAAATACGCAAATTGAACAATATTTAACATGCCCAAGTAAAATATCTCATTCTAAAATTATGTACATTTTTAAATGCTTGGGGAATTTTGCTTAAGAGGACTCATTACCCAACAAATAATTGAAATATAGAATTTTTTTTTATTCTTTTCATTTTAATCGCGTGACTTCTTTACATAAGTGTACAAAATTATGTAGTTATAGCAGTGCTTATCAAACTTTCGATTCTTGCGACCCAATTTTCAGTCATAATTTCTATTGCACCCCCTTTCTCGATACAATAACAATGCATTGAATTCAGTAATACTATGTTTTGATGCTAAAGCTACAATACGACTTTAACCTCTTAAGTCCCACCGGCGTATATAAGCGTTTAAAATATACAAGGTCAGTCAATGTATTAATTGATCCGTATATACACTGCTGGACAATTGCTAAGGACGGATAACACTATCATCCATAGCAACCACAAAATGAAAGGAAGCAAAATGTGGAAAATTAGAATAAGTGCGGGATATTAGTAAGAAGTATGAGTATGCAAATTTTTTTCCCCACGTCTGTTCATCACGTGATAGCGTTCATAAGAGCTTTAAAGGTTTTGACGCGTGTGGACAGTTGTTGTTTCAAGTCAAAGTTTTACAGGAAAGATTTAATAGACGAATTTAAAATTTTTGGCATGTCTTCCCGACATCACATAGATGATTTTATGCGTGGCCGAATTATTGGAAAGATCGAAGAAGGGCGAAAAATAACAGATGTTGCCAGGGGAGTTCGACATCGCTCACAGCGTTGTTTCACGGCTGTGGAAGTCATTTAAAACTACTGGAATGTGTAGTAGACGGCACGGGGGAGGTCGTGTTAGAAGTACGACGCCTGCAGAAGACAGATATATCGTCCTATCAGCAAAAAGGAACAGGCGCACCACAGCTCAGCAGGTGGCAAATCAGTTTCTTGCTGCCTCAGGAAAGCAGATCTCCCGAAAAACTGTTGCCAGACGTTTGAGGGGAGGAGGACTATACGCACGCAGACCTGTTGTGTGTGTCCCATTGACCAGACAGCACCGTACTGCCCGTTTGCAATGGTGTCAAGAGCATCACAATTGGACTGAACAGGACTGGGCATGCGTACTATTCTCAGATGAGAGTAGGTTTAGTCTGTCATCGGGTTGTAGACGCCAACTGATCTGGCGCGAGAGTGGTACTGCTTATCGTCCAGAAAATATCCAGGAAAAGGACCGATATCCGACATGCAGTATCATGGTGTGGGCCGGCATCATGATCAATGGCCGCAAGCGCCTACATGTGGTTGCGAATGGGACTATGACGGGCAAACGATACATTGATGAAGTTCTACTTCCTCATGTTCGTCTTTTCCGTGGTGCTGTCGGTGATAAATTTGTTTTTATGGACGACAACGTAAACATGTCATCGAACACTCTCTGTTCAGGATTGTCTAGACAGCGAGGGTATTCAACGTCTCGTATGGCCAGCGCGTTCTCCAGATCTAAACCCTAATAAAAATGTGTGGGATGCTTTGGGGAGGCAAGTTGCTAGTCGAAACTATCCTCCGACAAACAAGAACAACCTCATCCGTGCACTCACAGAGGAATGGGATAAATTGCCTAAACAGCTGCTGGATAACGTTGTGCAAAGTATGGTACGACGTGTGGAATGTTACATCACACTCCACGGTGGATATATCCCGTACTGATACCTTTCTTGAAGGTGCCTGCTGACTTTTAGATGCATTGTTCCATTTCTCCGTACGCAGATCAAATGAACATTTTTTTTCTTTCAGATGTTTCACAGCTTTTGTACTTTCCAGAACAATAAATATTCTTTATTCTAATGTCTAAACAGTGTGGCAACTATATTTTATCCTACTAGACCTCATGTCTCGCTTAATGTTATGCTACATAGCAATTTGTGATCCGTCCTTAGCAATTGTCCAGCAGTGTATAAGTCCAGACCAATTAATACATTGGCTGACCCAGATGTTTATATACGTCTTTCCGAAGAACGATATTTTCTGTGAACTTCTATTCATAGAATTATTCCGCAATCTTTGTAATGCAATAAAATTAACAGTGTTTGCGAAGGATATACGTATTTCAGAGGATTTGCTTCTTTATTCTTCTTTTATTCCCCCCTTCTCCAATACATTTCATATGCGCGCCTACATGAAAAAAAACAGTGGAATTGGGAAGTGAACCGTAGAACTTTTAATCTCGGCAGTTAAGGGGTTAATTATAAACCGTACAAATTATCAAGATAAGTGTTAGTTTTTGTATATGATTGTATGTTTGACAAGCCCATGGAGTCAGTGGTAATTATTAAACTTGCTCTTAGCTTAATATTGTTCAATCTTCAACTTAATATTGTGAAGTACTGATACATTTATAAGTGTATTATATTAGTAGAAATGTGTATTTTATTTTTTATTATGCCAGGATGTATTTTGTTTATTTACTTTCAGCAAATTTATAATTCTTTAAAATAATCTTTTGTTTTCGACTTTTTAATATCCTCGCGTTTCCCTTGTAGATTTATCCCGCCCCCTAGGGAGCGTGACCCACAGTTTGAGAAACGCTGAGTTATAGCTACATTATTTAGTCAATTATTTACATTTTTAACAGTATGCCGAAGCAAAAACTAAAACTATAACGCCTGACGTCTGCATTTTTTTCTAGACACCATCACCATAGCGTAAACGATTAAAATTTATTTACTTAAGGTGAGTTGGAAACCTTTCTCTCTCTATATTGACAATGTTAAATTGGCTGTTTTCGATGTACCTTTTCTCAAAATCTGTTTTATGTACATGCTTGAAATTTTTCATACTATTAAAGTACACCTCTCTCATTATACTAAAATGAGCTTTTAGCTAATTTTGAATTTTTTAAGAAATTATGAAATATTTTATCAAACATTGCGAAATTTGACCCATTTTTTACTTAAAAAAATTGTAAAAATTAAATTTTTGAGTTTTTTACAAAAAGCTCATTTTAGTATATATTAGACATCATTATAATTAATTCATAAAAAATTTACATACCTGTGAACAGTAGTTTCTCAGAAAAGGTACATCGCACATTAAAATTTACATTTTGAGATAAATTGATTTTAATGTATACAGTGAGACTTCTAATTGGCCAGGAAATAAAAAAATAAAAGGCTCAATTTAAAATAAAAGATACATGTTTTGGCTTATATCAGTCGTTACACTTTTAAGCAAAAACAAAGTAATTTGTTTACAATTTTCGCCATTAAAATGGGCGTGGCCTAAATTCAACGATTATTTAAAAATACGTTTTAAGTGCTTCTAAATACCCTAGAGGTTAAAGTAAGGTATTTTTAAAAAGGTTAAAATCTATACAATTTGAAAATGTAAAAATCTCAAATTGTTAAAAAAAAAAAAAGATTTTAGCTTTCCAACACCTCTTAAGGTATCCGACAACCCTAAAATCATGATTTTTTTTCAAAAATTGACAATTTTTTTTTTATGATTTTATTTTATAGGCCATCTTATTAGCTTAATAAAAGTAACAAGTTTTTTTTTTTCCATTCTCAACACAAGACGTCAAACTTTACAATGCGTTTTACTCGAAATGTGTTTTTTTTTCTCGATAAGCTCAAACGGGGACAGCGATTGCTCAAAAACTTTTGAAAATAATTTGCTGAATTTTTTGTGTGTATTTTCTGCATAACAGTAGAAGTGTTTTGACCTTCAGATTTATCACAATCACTGTTTTATTTCAAAATTTACATTCCTTTATGTGAATAAAATCACTGTTTTTTTAAAAGCAATTTCATATAATCACCAAAATAAAGTGTGTGTGTGCTATAGTTTTTTTTTTACAAAATTAAAATCTCTCTTATCATGAAGGTCACTTCAAACAGGAATAACAAAGTAACACATCAAAATTGAAAAATTGAGAATTTGTTCATAAAATCTTTGTACAGAGTAAAAAAAACATGTTATGTAATTAACCCCGTTTATGTAATTTTTTGAACATTTTCGCCAGTTTTTTCCAATTTATTAATAATAAATTTTTTTTTCTTTTTTCAATTTTAGGGTTTTTTTCCTTAAAATATACTAAATAAATCTAAAAATCACAAAAAAATCCCCATATCTTCCTTTTTTCAAAAAAAAAGTTGTCGCAAGTAGTCGGATACCTTAAAATTTCTCGACCTTTCATTTTTCATGATAATTATGTACTCAACACACTAAGGCTTTTTTTTGGAATTAATATAAATCTGTGAAACTTCTTCTCATTGTTTTGTACAATATGTTTGATAATTCTGTGCATAGAATAAGGATTCACACAGACGAATATAGATCTTTTTTTTAAAAAAATTCACAGCTGCTTTTTATTGTTTTTTTTTCTAATTTCATTACATTTTATTTTAACGTATTTACTTCTTGATATAGAATGTAAGATGAACTTTGCTTTTAAAATACTCAATATAAATATATATAAGAATGAATGGTATATATTAGTTCTTTCATTTATTTTTCTGACATCTAAAACTTTAAATGGCTTTTTCTCACGTTCTTATTTTTACGATAATCGTGTATTTAAAATGCTAAGGTGTTTTTTTTTGTAAGAAATATTAAGTTTTGAAATTTTTTCTTGTTGTTTTAAGTATTCTGTGCGGGAAATAAGAATTTAGAATAATAGTCATTTTTATTTTTTTAAAATCCTGAACCTTAGTTGTAGCTGTTTTATTCTACTCATATAAGTAGTTGTATTACTCGTAATACTAGTTCCATGAGCAGAGTAGTGAGAACCACTTCTAAGAATATTAGAAAAAATTGTTCAAAAATATTAAACTTTGTAGTTGTATAAATTTAAAAATATTGAAAATTTTAAAATAAATTTAAAATAATTGTTTGTTTAAAACTGGCGTTTTTCTTCTAAGATGTATATTTCCTGCATATGTAAAGAAGGTACATGTAAACATTTTCATAGAAGTATATGAGTAAAAAAAATATGTATAGGGACTCAATAAATGCTGTTTTTTTAAAAAACTTGAGAAAATTTTGTATTAAATTTCATTAAGTTCCTGTGAATGTTTTTAATTCATTGGTTTTTATGCACATATGCATGTATGCATATCTATGCAAATTAAATGTACTCTAAAAACTTAATTTTGTTAAATATCATGTGTTTTTTTTTTGCAATATTCTTTAACACGAAAAAATATTTCAGTTTAGTGTTAAACAATTTTCCCTGTATTAAAATGTAACACAAATATTTTACATTTAAATACATGAAAATTAACAAATACTTAGTATAATAAATATATAAATATAATTGATTTTTATCATTAACTTATTAAATATGCACAAAAATTAAAGTTTATCCTTTGTGTGATAGAAATAACCATGATATTTCACAAGGACATGAAATACCATATATCCCTGGAAAAAATAAGATTTCCCAATTAATCCTGGAAATAAAATTCTCATCAATTTATACCCTTTTTTCTTCAAATAAAATTTTAGAAAAATTCCCGAGAAGTTAGTTTCTCAACAACAAGCAACCAAAAAAAGTTTCCCGTGTCGAGTTGAGAAGTTTCTTGGAAAACTTTGGATTACACCGAGTCTCGACATTCACCAGCAACAAAAGTTTGAAGTGTTTTCGGAGAGGGGGAAAATTGGGAAATAATAACGACTCGAGAGTAAGAAACAAAAAAGTAACACATAAAAGTGCCTGAAACATCGTATACTTTTTATGTATTAATATTTTTTCGTAAAAAGAAGTATTTTGCGATAGCTTTTGAGTAATAGCAATTCTTAGAAAATTCATAGTAAAAGATATATTACAATAAGAAAAATTAACCACTGTGTGTGTCTAGAATTATGACGCGTCATTAACTATTACACACATTTAGAACATTTTTGATGTTTTAAGTTTCTGTTAAATTCTAGCTTATACAATTTTCAAACACATTTTTAAAATTTGTAAGAATTTTTAAAAATTTCATCTATTTATTGGCTGTATAAAAAACAGTCGGACCTCGAATGATTGAACCCCTATTCAATGAATTTCGAGATTCAACGAATTTTCTCCTTCCCCCGATTAAAGTGAAGGCAACTCTTCTATTAAACGCATAATAAACCTCAATTTACCAAATTATTTCAACAGCCAAAAATAATTTTTTATTAGTTTAGATCAGAATAAAAATTGGATTAATTTTCAAATGACGTATCCTTTTTATGTGGAACTGATGTAACGGCTCTATCCACGTCCTTCTGATTAACAAATTCTCTTGGGAAATCTCTGGTCCTAAAAAACTATTTTATCTCCAACGAACCCTCCGAAGAAGAGAACGTGATTATGTAAATTAGGTCTACTATATATAATCTAAGATTCCAAGCTAGAGAGAGGAAGACAGAGAGAGAAAGAAAATAGTTTGCTAGCAAAACAGTGATTAATCAAATTTATAGAGTAACGCAGATATTTGCTATTTGATAATTGTAATAATTAAGGTAACCAACTACGTTCGGAACCGTGATTTTTCAAAAGCGTATAAATGGATAATATTTATGATATTTAGTGTCACTTAGATTAGAAAATGTATATAAAATTGTTTTAAGAATAGTATTACAATAAAAAAATGGTTTAAGTACAATATTTTGACAAAAAATGAACATAGAATGACCCATTTTCAAAATATTCTCCTGTTGTGAAAAATGCTTCTATTGTAATAATATTTTGCCTGTATATAGCTCAGACCTCTGCACAGAGGCTTAACAAGAACTTTTGAAATATATAACTTAGAAGTGGGTTTATCCATGTTTTACGACAACAGAGGGAAGAAATTTTAAGAAAAAACACGCCAATAATTATTTCAATGGGTTGTAACTCTGAAAATAATGTGAATTTTTCAAAAATCATAGTTGAGCCTCTGTACAGAGGTCTGAGCTACATACAGGCAAAATATTATTATAATAGAAGCATTTTTCACAAAAGGAGAACATTTTGAAAAAAGTTTATTCTAAGTTAATTTTTTGGCGAAATATTGTATTTAAATATTTTTTTTTGTCAAAATGTCCTTATAACAATTTTATACATGTATTCTAATCTAAGTGACACTAAATATCATGAAAATTATCCATTTATGCGCTTTTTTAAAATCACGGTTCCGAACATAGTCGGATACCTTAAGGTGACGATTTGTCACTTGAGATTGAATAGAGATTAGATAGCTAAGAAGGCAGTGTATTTGAACCTGTATTTAAAGTCTTCACATACCTTGTTAAATGACCCCTTATAGTTTTAATTGGGTGCATCTCTTAGTTTTGATTGATCAGACTTGTGTTGTTGATTGTGTTACAAATAAATTAACTGATTTTGAACATGGCGAATCTTCCTCCTCTTTTCCCCACATCTCTAGGCGTGGATCCGAGATCCTTACACAGAATAAAACTTCTTGTAGGCAGCGTTTTGGAGATATTCTTTAGAACTAAACACCAGAATAAGACCGCTTGGATTGTCCTCCCCCCAGAGCACCATTGGTATCAGTGTTCTCGTCCTGGAGGCTCTGAGGCTCACGGTTTTAAAAGACAGGACCAAACTCTTCTTGCCCGCTTTCGAAATGGTCATCTTAAAACAATGAAATTTTCCGAAGGATTCAAGAGCTTTGATATATGCACGAACTGTTCTTCTGTGCCGGCCTCACCTGATCACATCCTCGAATGCCTAGGGCTCACCAAGAAGGATTTAGCAGACGATCCCTTGCTGGTGTTGGATTTTTTTGAGTGTACGAATACATGGACCTGGTCTAATACAGCTGGCCAATGGGGCGTGCAGTAACAAGCAGCAAATTTCGACGGAAATGGGTGCAGACCATTGTATGACTTTACAGATATAGGTGAATCATCAGTGTAGCCTGTCGCGTGACTTTTGAATAGATCAGGAAATTACTTTCTCATCTCATCCCACTCCACAATGGGGGGGGGGATATTTTAGGAGTTTTTGCCGTTTCCGCTCTTTCTTGAAGGAAGTGAGTTTTCTTATACGTAGGGCTTTGCAGAAAATTTTGTTTGCTTATATGAATAACGATTCTACTGCAGAAATTGATACATAAATTCCCATCAAAACTGTTACATTTTGTATTGCTTAGAAACCGGGGAAACATACCTCATGCAGTAAAATGTACATGACGCAGTATTCTCTTCTTTGCATGAAGTCGAAAAGTAACTTATTCGAGTCAGGAATCAAACAGATTGTCAAACATATATCAGTCAGTATTTTGAAATTCCCACTTAACCAGTGCGTAATAATTCGCTAGTAAGTACTTTTAGCCGCTGAATAAAAAGTGTGTAATTTCTAACTATGGATATTTTTTCTTTAGTTGTTTGTTATAGAAATTTCAAAAGGTAAGTGTAATAAAATTTGTATTATTTTGGATCTCTATATTATGAATAACATCGAATTAACGAATAATATGTCCGGTCTCCTGGTGAATTCGTTAGATCGGGGTTCGACTGTATATATTATATTGTTTATTGTATTAAAAACATGAAATACATACCAAGAAGGCTTCTCTTGTTGTAAATGTGATGGGATCGGCTGCTTCCATCTCTTGACAGAAAAACTGGACGTCACCATGGTAACGTAGCAATTTACTCTGAGATTTTGCCAGTGAAAGAAGATCCAGAGAAACGCTGTCAGCAATAAATTCAACCTAAAAAAAATGAATTTATTAATGATGAAATTAATAAATGAAAGCATTTCTTTTTTCAGTTGAAGAAATGAAATTCAAAAGATGTAATAAAATAAACAAGTAATATAAAAAAATATTTTTAAGTCAATTCCTACTTATAGGTTAACAAAGAAAATTTTTGCTTTAGTTAATTAAATATAATTAATGAATTAATATTTGAAAAAACTTTGTCGACATCAAGTGTCATCCACTGCAAGTTTAAACAAAATATATTTGAAGCTAAGAGAAAATTCGTTAGAAAAACTTACTACCATTATCTGTTTGAGCTATATATAGCTCTAGCTTCATCAAAAACACACACACACACAGAATAAATTTAAAATAAAAATTAATTAATTAATTAGTTAATATTTGAAAAAACTGTATTAGCATCAAGTGTCATCCACTACAAGCTTAAAAAATATATTTGAACTTCAATGGATGAATAGAATGTATTTTATTAACGATTGAAAATTTGAACAAGATATATATATATATATATATATATATATATATATATATATATATATATATATATATATATATATATATATATACGGAGAGAGAGAGAGAGAGTGAACTAAGAGTAGGAATTGAATAGAAGGCAAAATGGAATGAAAATCTCTGTAAAGAAACTATTACAGAAATCGGCATTGTCTAACTATTGTTATTCTTGGTAAATGTGTTACAATTTGTCTATGAACATTTCCAATGGCTTAGTATCATTTCCATTGTTTGAAAGTTGCGCACTGTGCAACATTTATGATACTAGACTTTACAGTTTGAGACTGCTCAATTTTGAGTATTCCAGCCATTATGCATTCTTGAAACACATCGGTTTTCCTTCTTCGAACCGTAATCAATAATTCTGATATACTTGAAATCTCCCGGATCGAACCGTAATCAATAATTCTGAAAGCATACTTGATCAATAAATTTTCAACATTCCCAATTGAACCCATTATCTGGATAAAAACATTAGAATGCAATCAGAACTAATAAATAAATTGCAAATTTACTATGAAAGCCGCAAATTCCCATCAATAAATTTTCAACATTCCCAATTTATCTGGATAAACTATTTGAATCACTAATCTTGAACATTTATCTGGATTCCATTATCTGGATAAAACATTTGAACGCACGCAATCATTAATAAATCGTATTTGCGCAATTCCAGGCTTTTTTGCTTCATTTAACTTTTTTATTGCTGCATTTTTCCAATTTTTCTTAATTTTTTGAACACTAACACCATACTTAGTGTACACACGAACACTTTGCAATTAGAGTAAAATAATTCAGAACAATTCCTTCCTCATACAGCAGTGCTTCTCAAACTTTCAAGTAGCCACGGTAGCCTAGTGGTCAAGATAACGAACTCGTGGCTGGCAAGTCATGAGTTCGAGCCTAGTACCACTTAAGACCCGCCGTGTAGGGGAGCTATGCACGTTTCATTTGTCGAGAGCTGAAACGTCCTCCCATTGGTGTGGTGTGGTAATTAGGAGAAGGGGTGCTAGCTCAGGTGTCGTACTCGTCGACCATGGTTTAAAATTACGAGGTCCGTCACCAAAAGCCGTAGAGTAGCTGAACAGTGCAGCGTTAATACTCAATCACTCACTTTCAATATTAGCGACTCACTTTTCAGTCACAATTTTCATCGAGCCCCCTTCCCCCTCATACAGCAACTAAGTGAATTGAATGCAATAATAATGTACTTCGACGCAAAAGCTACAATGAGACTAAATATAAACTGTACAAATTATCAAGATAAGTATTGTGACGGGGTCATCGGGATTTCAACTAATTATTCTCTAGGGTTTCTTTGGGTCCAGAATGACAATTCTTTCCAACCAACTCGAGAAGAGAAGCGTGAATATTCAAATTAGGAATCTTATAAATAGTAGAAGTTTAGCGTACGCGGGGTTGCTATGAGAAGTAAATATACGAGGTCTATGTTTATGACTAAACGCGATTAAGTTAAAATTAAAGGAAATCCCGAGTTCAAAATTTAAGCTATCCATACCTGTGCGATCAAGTTAAAGGTGGATATCATTCCACAAAGATAAAAGCCATGTCAGTTAGAATCAAGAGAGTTGCTGTTTACCCAAGATATAGCGGTAAGACTGTTAAATCAAGTTATTAAGAACTGTGTAGTTATTGAAGTTAGAAATAGTGGGTAGAGTTAGATATAGTGGTCGGTTACGCGATTGTTTGGCAATACGAATTGTGTCCCAGATTCACTTGAATTGAATATTATTCTTATTATTGTATATTGTTAAAGTTAAGATCTTAATAAAGTGTGTGTGATATTAAGGTAAACGATATGGCTGCTTCTTCGTTCCTTCCAACAGATCTAGGTCGCGAGGACAATGTAGAAGTGGGGCACCCCCTTTTTACAATCGGGTGCTTTAAATTGTGTATATTATTAGTATATAAATTAAGATCTTTAAAGTGTATGACAAGCCCATCTAGGTCGCGAACAATGTCACTAGTAATTACTAATTATATATATAAACTTGTTTTCAATTTAGTATTGATCAATTAATTATCAAATACCTTTTGCCGTACTGATACATTTATAAGTATTTTATATAAGTGCGAATGTGTACTTCATTTATTATTACGCCAGAAGGTATTTTATTTTGCTTTCTTTCAGTGAATTGATCTCTAGGGGGCGCTACCCACATGTTGAGAAACGCCGCTATACAGAATATATGGAAGCTACGAAATTTCGTAATAAAGCTTTGGTAATTTTAAAGATATATTTGTGTTAAATAAAGAGAAAGAAAAAAAAGATTTGATACATCTCCGAAGGAGAGAAAAATTATTTTTCACCTGTGCAACAGCATCCTTCGCCCCTTTGAATGATTTTTAAAAATGCTTTGTTCTATATTTCAGCGAATACATTCACATGTTTCTCTTAAGGCTTTAATTTACTCTAGGGATTTTTAAGTGACTAAATTTGGTTTATACGAATAATGTAAATGGAATCCCAAATTCTTTTAACTGCTATATTTTTTTAGAGAAAAAGTTTAAGCGTTTTAAATCTTTTTTAGGTTTACATGGCAGCATACGTATACATGGATATATATTACTTTTGAAGGAGAACTTTGATTCCTAATTATGGTATTCTCTGGAGGAACGAATTAAAATACTTTGAATAAACGAACGGGTTTTTACACTTAAAAAAACAGAAGATGCAAAGAAAAATAAAAAAGATACAAAAAGGTTACGATAATTTAGAATAACCACAACTCGAAATAGATGAAAGCTAATGAAACTGTATGTTGTCATCTATTTTGCCGTATGATGTATTGAAAAAAAGCTGCTTTGCTAATAACATAGTTTTCTATTCCACGTTTTTTTTTTCGAATGTTCTCGTATAGAATAATGATTTTCCTAAGTAATACGATTTAATTTCTGATTTAGCAGAAAGAACCAGTTTGATTTGGTTAGAATCAGTATTTCTTATAACTGAACGAGAGTCATTGGCGATAAACCTCGACATTTCCAACCATTATCAAATGATTCAGTTCCTCATTTTCTTTTATTTCTCTCCCTGATTATGCGAGGATTCTGAAACTGAGTTGAATTTAACGTGGAATTGTTTTCATTATTCCATACCAAGGTTTGAAGAATCGAATGTTTTTGGATATGGAATTTACAACTTAGGGTCCAGTGGTGACTATTGAGGTATTTTCAGTGGATAAGAAAAACCTGCATCAAATATAGAGAAGTCGAACTCCTAAAGAGTTTTTTTCTTGTTTTGAGGCACATTAGATATCAATTGCATTACAAAGGGGAAAGGAATATATATATATATATATATATATATATATATATATATATATATATATATATATATATATAAGATGTTTCCTTTGTATTCGATCGAAAGAAATATTCAGAAGAGCATCAAAATATATTTCTTAAAGATAATTTTAAAGGAATTCACATGGGCTGAATTATTGTTAACTTTCTGCTGCATCAATTATTTAATTGTTTCATTAAACTGAAAATTAACTATCCATACTTTGCATTTATATTTAAGTATAATTACGTATTTGATTCATATTGATATTAATTCCAGTAGCGGTACACAAAAATAGTATTATAGTTCCTTAGCTACATTTTCGGGAGGACTGCGGTAGCCCAGTGGTCAAGGTATCGGATCATGGTAGGCATGCCATGAGTTCGAGCCTAGTACCACTAAAGACCCGCCGTATAGGGTAGCGATGCACGTTAAATCTGTCAAGAGCTGATACGTCCTCCCGTTGGTGTGGTGCGGCAGCAAGGAGAGGGGGTACCAGCTCAGGTTTCGTCAACGTCACTTGACCGAGGTTCGAAATTACGTGGTCCGTCGCCAAAAGCTCCAAAAAAGCTGAATAGTGCGACGTTAATATTCACTCACTCAGCTACATTTTCGGAGGTACTCATAAAAAAAGAAAAAATAGAGATTGATTTAAGCTGTAAAGATTGTTTTGGGTTTCAGATATGACAATCGTAAATAAACGATCCCCCCTGAATTTTGTTCGAATAAAGAATCGCTTTTGTGTGTGATTGATCAAAAATGATTCGTCCTTTGAAAGGATAATAGTGGAAAATCGAATAATCGATTGAATTATGTCTATGTACTTCTTGGACAAGTGATAGCAATCAGGCTTTAATAGTAAAATATATAACTAGTGTTGTTAAAAAATTATTTTTAAATAATTTTATGAGATCTTTTAATCACACATTTCTAAGGAAACAGTTAGCGTTATATTGAATGCTTAGTAACCACGAAATAATAATAAAATAAAGCGAATTGCCACATGTTACTAATAAAATATCTTGTCACGTCAATTCTCGGCTTGACTAGTTTTGTTTTTCCTGTTACTAAGCACTGAATACAAATAAATCCCACGTGAAGTGAAATACTTATAAACTGTCACTATTGTGTGCTTGATCATAAATTTATTTATATCTTTAACAAAAACAAGAACAGCTGTTTCTTTTGAACAAATTCTGTGACTCGGAATTCTTTTATTTTCAATGGTTATAGGGGTGTTTGAGAATTAGAAATAGTATTTTCCAACTTAATAAGTATTATTTATTTTTGTAGAAAAAAATAACAAGGGAAATAAAATACATTTTAATGCAAATATGATATCAAAAACAAGATTAAAAACCTCAAATAATTTTCAAATCATCAATTACTTATTCTCAATCCGATTTGAAAATATCTAAATAGAAGAACCACTTAAAATGAAGTTATTAGTAGTAAAAAATCTTTGAATGCGTCTAAAATGAAATATTAATAAATATTTATTCCTTAAAATTTTGCACGTAATTCAGTAACAACTGCAAAAAATTCTTGTGACATCATAGTCACATGATAGCTTCAATCACGTGTTTCTAGCTAATCAGTTCATGATGTAAGGGCTTAGTTTGTAACGCTGTTCTGATTGGTAAAGTGGCCGCGGTAGCCGAGTGGTATAGGTATCGGACTGTGGCTTGCTTTGTCACAGGTTCGAGCCCAGTACCACTAAAGACCCGCCGTGTAGGGCGGCGATGCACGTTAAATCTGTCGAGAGCTGAAACGTCCTCCGTTGGTGTGGGGTGCCAGCTCAGGTGTCGTCCACGTCACTTGACCATGGTTCAAAATTACGTGGTCCGTCGCCAAAAGCCCTCGTGTTGCTGAACAGTGCGACGTTAATATTCAATCAATCAATCAATCTGATTGGTAAAAAGAGGGTCCTGCTGTGGATGATGGAACCGGTTTTTCTTGTAAGCGGGAAATAAGTGGAATGAAGAGAGACTGGTATGAACAAGATCTCTGTAGTATATCCCTAAGATTCTATGCCATTAATATTTGTAAATAGCGATACATGTTTTAAATAATAATAATAACAAACGGTAAATCCGGTGAATGTTCTAATCATGATTTCAATTAACGCCATGGTACTTATACAATGTTCTTTGCGGTTGACAAATTTTGCTTTTCGAAGAAGCTTTCCTTTAGAAAATATAAACCGTATTTACTCAAATTTAAGTCGCACTATTTTTCCAGTGTTAATGCAACTGAAAATAGGATGCGGTATAGAATCTAAGTCAAAACATTTGTAGGGTGGGGGAAATTGAGTTTCCACCCCTTTTTAAAAGCAAAAATTTAACCGTCCATTCTGGCCAATTGCATCGATGACTTATCTCATTCCACAGTTTATCTTCAGTACTCGGTTTATCCTACACATCGTAGTCTGCTCGTATTTAGGAAATTTTTTTGATTACGCTTGCTTTTAATCACCTAAACATCAAAGATATCGGAAATAGTATCAAGACGAGTTCACTATGACGCAAGTATGAAAGGGGACGCAATTTCATATGCATAAAAAAGAACGGAAATAGGGCAGAGGCCACTGAAAATTCGACACGAATGAAACAATTATACGTCGAAGGCGTAAAAGTTTTGCTTTTAAATATTAAACATTCTTTAATAATTCTTTTAAATTATTTTTAAAAAAATGTCACATAACAAATGCATTGGATGGCGCGGAAGACGACACCGTGTGAAAAAATGGCAACGCCGACAACAATTCCGAAGTCAGCTATAACAATGAAAGTGACCAATCATTTTCGAGACATGACACTGACGATTAGAGTAAATACAATTCAATGTATGCATTTGAAAGTTTTTAATATTGGTAAAATAAATAAAATGCCAACTTATTATTTCTGATGAAATTTTAAAAAATTTTTCTTAAGTACCGGATATTGATAGACCTTTTACACATTTTTTTAAATTTTTTCTCAAAAACCTGTAGAGAATTGGGGATGTGGCTTACGAATCCATGACCACATTTTCTTACAAAACATATATTGAGAACACGAGGGTGCGACATAGAATCGACGGCGACTTAGATTCGAGTAAAAACGGTATTTGTCAACAGTAATAATCCATATAAGTAAACTAAATGCACTTAATTTAAACGAATAAGTATAACATAAATATTTTTTTAGTTTTATTAATCTTTTTGAAGAATCTCAATGTGTAAACATCGTTATCTAAAAATCAAATTTGAAATCGTACCTAAATTTTATAAGTGTACATCTACTCTCTGTTTAAGGTAGAACACAAGATTACATTTAGCGCGTGACCTTCATGAATTTAGACCAGGGGTACTCAACCTTTTTTTTTCTGTTGGGCCGCAAACATATGTTAGTTATTCAACGCAGGCAGCAACATGAGGATAAATAGGAGTAGGGGATGCTTTAAGGTATCCGACTACGTTCGGAACCGTGATTTTCAAAAGCGCATAAATGGATAATTTTCATGATATTTATTGACACTTAGAAATGTATATAAAATTGTTTCAAGAATAGTATTACAATAAAAAATTATTTAAGTACGATATTTTGACAAAAAATTAACACAGAATGACCCATTTTCAAAATATTCTCCATTTGTAAAAAAAATGCTTCTATTGTAATAATATTTTGCCTGTATATTGCTCAGATCTCTCTACAGAGAGGCTCAACTAGAATTTTTAAATATATAGCTTAGAAGTAGATTTATTCATATTTTACGACAACAGAGGGGAGCAATTTTCAGAAAAAATGCCGATATTTATTTCAATTGGTGGTAACTCTGAAAATAATGTGAATTTTTCAAAAATTCTAGTTGAGCCTCTGTAGAGAGGTCTGAGCTATATACATGCAAAATATTATTGTAATAGAAGCATTTTTCACAAAAGGAGAACATTTGGAAAAAAGATTATTCTAAGTTAATTTTTTGCCAAAATATCATATTAAAATAAATGTTTTTTGTCAAAATGTCCTTAAAACAATTTGATGCATGTATTCTAATCTGAGTGACACTAAATATCATGAAAATTATCAATTTATGCGCCTTTTAAAATAAATCACGGTTCCGAACGTAGTCGGATACCTTAAGACCAAGATAACATTGGAAATTGGAAATGTGGAAAATTGACCAAAGTATTATGTAACTCCTGTTTTGCTTTTTTTAATTAATATTTTTTATTTTTGTCACTAACACTAAATTCGAAGCATTTAAGAAACACTCCTTCACAATTTCTGCATCAGTAAACGATTTCATATGATTACCAATAACATAACAAGCTTCATAAGATGTCTTTGTCACCGCTGTGATATTACAACAGATAAAAACACTTTGTTCTTAATTGATTCCTGTTTTATTAGTATTTTTGAAATACAGCACTTTTGTGACAAATCAAACCATTACTTATCCATTTTTGTTTTTCAATACAAAATACTCTTGAAACTGTATATTTTTTGCGAACATTTTTCGCTTACAAGATATGAAAGATAGTTAAAAATTAGTTCCACCCATAAAATTGTCGCTACTCTACCGTTGTCTGTTATCACTAACCGTTACAGTTCCAATTAGAAAAAGAATATCAGTTCGTACCAGTACGACAGACACATAGACAGCAAAAAGCAAAATTGATATATTTGATTTCTTGACAAAGAATTTCCCCCGAAATTTTTAATACTAGGTTCTTAAATAAATGAATTTCTCTGAAGAATAGGCCATGACCGAGCCACTTAAAAAGACTCGGTTAGACCATTGAAATGTAAACTGTTATAGTCATAAGAATGATAATCCGTATAATTTAGAGTATAAAATAAAATATGCGTTCGCCATTAGCAACCCTAAGCATAACAAAGCAAATCAATTATGATATAGATATCATAATCTTAAGGTATCCGACTACTTGCGACAACTTTTTTTTAAAAAAAATATAGGGGTATGGGGATCTCTTTTTTTTGTGGTTTTTAGATTTATTTAGCACATTTTAAGAAAAATATGCTAAAATTAAGAAGAGGAAAAGAAATTATTACTAAAATGGAAAAAAAAATGGTAAAAATTTACAAAAAATTACATAAACGGGGCCCGTTTTGCACAAAAGCTTATGAACAAATTTTCTATGTTTTAATTTTGATGAGTTGCTTTGCTGTTCATTCTTGAAATGACCTTCAGGATAAGAGATATTTCAAATTTTACATAAACTTCAGCACTTTATCTTAGTTATATGAAATTTCTTTAAAAAATATAGTGATTATATTCACATAAGGGACTGTAAATTTTGTAATAAAACAATGATTGATAAATCTGACGGTTAAAACACTTCTACTATTACACAGAACATAAACAAAATATTTCAGTAAATTATTTTCAAAACTTCTTGGGCAATCGCTGGCCCCGTTTGAGCTTTTCGAAAAAAAAACACACATTTCGAGTAAAACGCATGTTATACTTAAAGTAGTGGCATCTGCTTTTATTAAAACATTTGTAGTTTTTGTTCTAGTGAAAGGAGATAAATAAGGTTGGCATTTTTATAAAGCTAATGAGATGGCATATAAAATAAAATCATAAAAAAGTTTGTCAATTTTTGGCAAAATTAGCAATTTTAGTTTAATCGGATACCTTAAACATCGCAAGACCATTACCACAACTGGTTTTCTATCACCATAGACTTCAAAAATCGTTATGATGTGTAATATTCCCAGCTCCCTTTCTTTTCCGACCACTGATTAAACCCAACCCCACGTGTTTGCAACACCCCACCAAACGATCTATCAAAATTGATCCAGAGCACTTTTAATCAGTTTCACTTCGGTGATGATGATGTTCACGGTGACGCTAATGAAGATTGTTTGTTAATTTGTAGCAAAAATGCTGCCTTAATAGCGTTGCCAGGCTATCGTTACTAGCGCATAATGAAAGGCACCACACTCATTTCTCGACTTAAAAACTTTGTTCTTAAATGTTCTTTTAGGCAGTAAGGTTAATTATTTATTTCTAACACGACCATGATTAGAAAATAAAGCGAGTTGCAGAGTTTGCCGTCCTGGATGGGAAGGGCTCATAGAGGGGTTGACAAAATATATTTTTATGTTCGATAATAATATTGACTAAGGCGGATACACAGTTTCTTTTTTGGAGTCGAGAGATAGTTACAGATTGGTTTCGTTAAGGGGCTAGTGGTAATGAAAGTTAATGCAGTGCTGTTAATTTTATGATCAAAGGAGGTGCCTTTTCTTTGTTTTTTGATTGTTGTTTTTAGTGATAAAGTCACATAAATACAAATAAATGATGATTGGTTATTTCGGAATAGGGGCTATACGTAGTTAAGGAATCCTTAAGAAATATCAATTTTTAGAACTGAATGCACTTGCTTTTGTCACAGTTGTTGAAGAATGGAGTCTTTATCAAAAATATTCTTTTAGATAGAAAAAATTACTTCAAAATTTATAAAAGATCCTACGGTTATAAACTATAAAACCGCGTTTACAATAATAAACCGGGTGTCCAAAAAGTTTAACTACACTTTTGAAATTTAGTTACAAATAAACAATTAAAGACATTCACTTACGGTTCTATAAAGAAAATACCAAAGTTTTTGTACAATGTTTTGTTGCACGATTTCAATGTGGGCAGCATTAGTTTAGACGAGTAACGTCGTCTCAGCTTCTTTGAGGGAGGCTAGAATTTCTTTTAGACAATACGCTACCGATCGTCATAAATCTTTCACACTACTTATAAATTGTAGATATTGAAGGTGGATTTCGTTTATAGGTAATCAAAATTTGCTGTGTAAATGTGTTGCGGATTCAAGTCGATAAATCATGCTACAACTTGCGCTTGTTTATGCGATGAAGCCATTCTGAAACGAGAACGTTGCAAAACGGGGACGTTACACCATTTAGTTTGCATTTAATTGTACAGAAACTTAATCTGCTCTTTACATAATATTAAAAAAATTGTAAGCAAAAACCTTTGTTTATTCTTAATTCATTTTTAAAGTGTAATTATACTTTTCGGACACCCAACAGTTTTAAATTTTAAAGACATTTAACACACTTATACCTTAATGCAATTAGGATTTTATATTGATGTAAAGAATTGGAATGCGCGCACACAATGGTCACAGTTTAGATTGCATCTTATAATACCGGGATCTCCATAGTGCAGCATTTCTGAAACTGTGGGTCGCCCCCCCCCCTTGAGGGGCGTGATAACACTACAAGGGGGCGCGAGCATATTGAAAAGTTGAAAACAAAAGATTATTTAAAAAAAAAATAGTAATTTACTGAAAGTAAAGAAGCAAAATACTTTGTGATATAATAAAATATAAAATACACATTTACATTGATATAATACACTTATAAAAGTATGAGTAATGTACAAAGTATATTTTATTATTAATTTAACAATACTAAGTTAAGAACAAATTTTTGATAATTATCAGTGACTCCATGAGCTTATATTAACACTTATCTTGATAATTTGCTCGGTTTATACTTAATTCCTTAACTGCCGATTTGAAATTACGCGGTTTGGTCTCAATGCCCCAGTTTTCCACGTAGACGCCCGTATTTTGATGTTTTATTAGGAGGGGGGAGGAGAAATGAAAGAAGAGTAAGCAAAATCCTCTGAAATAAGTAAATCCTTTGCAAAGACTGTCAAGGTTCTTTTATTGTATTCTAAAACCTTAGGAATAATTTTATAGATAGCAGTGCACAAAAAAGATCGTACTTCGGAAAGACGTATATATACGTCCAGAAGATTAATGCTTTGGCTGAGCGAAACGTTCATATACGTCGGTGGCATATAAGAGGTTAAAGTCGTACACATACACTATAGCTTAAGTGTAAAAGTATAGTAATATTGAATTCAATACAATGTTATGGTATGGAGGGGGGTGAGATGAAAAGGATGATTGAATAGTGGGTCGCGAGTATTGAAAGTTTGAGAAGCACTGCCATACTGTTTTGATCACGTGGCAAAACATGTCATGTGATATAACCTCGTGAGCATGCTTCTTAAATTCGGTACATTCATATTATTGGGATACACAAACTAGCGAAACTCCACAGCGACTCATGAGAGAACCTCACACTCATGTGATACACCATCAGATTCTCTTAAGAATCATGAATTTTATGTACTTCTTTGGCAGATCCCCAAGTATACGCAAAGCATCCCTACTTCGGAGACTGCTACTCTTCGAGAAATTCCGCCTCAATGTCTTTGGGGAAAACATAAATTCATCTTTGAATTACAGTGTCTCTACAGCTATGTTGAATAGTCAGAAGTATAATTATTTGATTAAATATTATTAATTTTTAATATAATTTCTCATCATCGACTGCGTTTATTACCACATTTCTGATTTGTCATCTTAAGCTCAGTCTAATTTTCAAATTTCGTAAAATTTAATTTAAATTTTCTGAGTTATGAAGACTCAACAAAATCGATCCTTTACTATTAAATTAGTGTCTCAGACATTTAACGATGTAAAATTTCCTTTTCAACATTAATCTGAAGTGCATATGCATCAATCGATAGGTAATTATTTTCTCAATTTTAAAAATAGAAAAATAAAAATCCTATCATTACTAAAAATTTCTTTTTTTATATACAGCCATGATAAAAAAAGTGAATTATAACAGCAGAAATTTCTAGATCTTTGAATTTCTGGTGTGAAGCCTCTAAGCCCAAAATTTAATGCAACATATTCCAATAGTTCAGGAAATATTCCCCATATTCTTTACCATGGGGTGAGTGTGTGAATATTAACGTCGCACTATTCACATCTACACGAAGGCTTTGGGAGACGGACCTCGTAATTTTGAACCATGGTCAAGTGACGAGGACGACACCTGAGCTGGCACCCCCTCTTCTAACTACCACACCAAACCAACGGGAGGACATTTGAGCTCTCGACAGATTTAAAGACATATTTAAAGGGCATCGCTCCGTTACACGGAAAGTCTTCAGTGGTACTGTGTTCGAACTCATGTCACGCCAGCCACGAGTCCGTTACTTTGACCACTATGCTACTGCAGCCCCTACTATGGGAAAATTGTCGTCATTAAGGCCTTAGGCCACTCTAGAATTTTCGAAAAATTGACTTTTTTATGTTTAAATGGTCCCCTAGGAACTGAAAAATTATGTCCAAAAAGATTATGGCCGGGAAAAATCTCTACGTACTCAGTTTTCGAATTTTAGTACAAGGGCGCCTGGTCCGCAGCAAGTTCTTTTTGTGAGCGCTAGAGGGAAAGTACGTTAGGGCACTAGAGCAGGTACACGGCAGATGTCATTGAAAAAATTTATCTCATGACTAGTCTAGACGAGTTTAGACTTGTCGAACGTGGCTTGTGTGGGAATTGGCCCCAAAATCCATTTCAAGTGGTAAAACAGTCTTGAATGTAGCTATAGATATTGCGATTTGTGTATTCAATGACGGATTTTCTTCAATTTTGGTCATAATGAAGGCAATGAACCTGGAAATCGGCCTGAACAGCTACGAAATGTGCCTGGAGATCGACAAACAGGGCATAAAGCTTGCAGAAAGATCGCTATCTGACCGGATAAAAGAGGCAATAACCACTTCAAGATCAAGCAGAAAAGGAATACAAAAGCAGGACGATAATCTGGAAGGCTAATTTTATGGCGCAGGCATCGTAGATTAAAGGTATTGCAAAGTTATTCATGATTTTTTCTACTACTCAAATTGTCAAACGCGTTAATCTCAAAACTGCATGTTTTAAGTTGGCCGGACTCATAAATCAGACAATTTTTAACCTAATTCACTTGAAATTTTGAATATATCTTGAAAAATACATTGTCTATTGAAGTACGTAGGATTTTTTTAAATATTGCATAGTTAATTTGTTCTTAACAATTATCCGGCGATTTTTTATGGAAAATGTTTCACTTTTCACTTTAGAAGTGCGCCATTTGGTCAAAAAGCAATATATCGCAAAAATCCTTCGTACTTCTATAGCAGTTATTATATATAATCGAAAAAAATTCATTGGTTTATTATGATTAAAAAATAACAGGAGCTGTTAGTCCGGCCGTGAACACTGAAAAAATGGAGACTCATCGCGAAAATGCTGCACATCCACCATTTTGAAATTAATCGCTTCAAAAAAATTATTGTAAACAGTCACTGATATACACGATAACGCCCCATTTTTGTAATCTCGATTTATATTCAGTAGTATTTCTGAAAAAAAAATCCCCCCCCAAAGTCAATTTTTTTCGGCTAAGACCTTAAGGACCATATTCTAGTGTATATTGTTTAATTTTGGACTCAATAATAATGTGGTCTTAAACAAGAGGAAATATTACGAATCGTTTGTAAAATAATATATTTCCTTGTAAAAATCTAATATAATACAATCATAACAAAAAAAAATAGTACAGCCTTTATAATTTTGGGAAAAATCTGTACAGAGGCGCACACAGAAACTTTTCATGGTCAGAAGTCCAACATTCTCGTATCATGTGCTTCAAAACGCCGCCCAACATATTCTTTTAAGATTTTATCGATTTTTGGGAACAAAAAATAGTAAAAAATTAATTATTGAATAAATAATTAGCATTAATTAATACAATTAATTATTAATAACAAATGCTTAATTAAATTTTAAGTGCTATATACATAGGATTATAAATAAAATTGATAATAAGAAGTTATTAACTTGCATAAAATCCTTAAAACTCTGCTATTTCAAATGATAAGATTTGACTTGTAATATTTCCTGACTAATTGGAACATTTTATATGAAATTTTGTATTGAGGGGTATAATGAATGAGGAATTCAAATGTGTAAAAATTACAGCATGTTACACCCTACACTTTTTTACCACTGCATTTAATTTTTTATATTTTACCTAATATAGCATTTATTTTTTTCAATTTTGAGGGAAATTTTTTCTTTTATCTTCGAATATTTGAAATATTTATTTAACATTACAGGACGCATTTTTAAAATCACATTAATCATAAACTTTCAAAAAGAATTTCATGAAATTTAAATATTAGGTTAATTTTAAGATACGAAATCCTATATTTGGAGGGAAAAAACCGGATTCAATATTTTTAAAATTCTTTCTTAGAAGTTAACTATATATTAATAAAGGTAATTAATTCACAAAGACCATAATTTATTCCCTTGAAATCGTTAACGTTGAAATTAATGCTAACCAGCTGCTATATGTTATTAAGGGTTCCCTTTTTTTGACCCTGTTTGAAAAATTTTAAGTCAAATTAAAAACATTGGGAATTTTTTAGTCATAAGGAAAACCTGCGGCCTTATATAGAAATCCTTACAAGCTTTAATGAGATAATTCAAAAAAGAAAAACATGAAAGAAGATATATTACTAAATAATTTATGGTAGAGAAATGTGAAACACATAAAAAAAAACATGAATTTAAACTAATGTTAAAATTTTAAGGTATCCGACTACGTTCGGAACCCTGATTTTAAAAAAGCGCATAAATGGATAATTTTCATGATATTTAGTGTCACTTACATAAGAATACATGCATAAAATTGGATTAAGAAAATTTTTAAAAAATTATTTAAATACAATATTTCGGCAAAAAATTAACTTAGAATAAACCTTTTTCAAAATGTTCTCCTTTTGTAAAAAATGCTTCCATTATAATAATATTTTGCCTGTATGTAGCTCAGACATGTTTACAGAGGCTCAACTATGATTTTTGAAAAATTCACATCATTTTCAGAGTTACAACCAATTAAAATAATTATCGTCGTTTTTTTCTTAAAATTTCTCCCCTCTGTTGTCGTAAAACATGAATAAACCAACTTCTAAGTTATATATTTCAAAAATTCTAGTTGAACCTCTGTACAGAGGTCTGAGGAATATAAAGGCAAAATATTACGATAAGAGATGCATTTTTCACAAAAGGAGAATCTTTTGAAAATTGGTCATTCTATGTTCATTTTTTGTCAAAATATTGTACTTAAATAATTTTTTATTATAATAATATTCTTAAAACAATTTTATATACATTTTAATCTAAATGACATCTAATCTAAATGACACTAAATATCATAAATATTATCCATTTATACGCTTTTGAAAAATCATGGTTTCGAACGTAGTCGGATAGCTTAAGGCCATTAGCGATTGAAGGCATATTTTAAAACAGGTAAGTGATTGGAAAATTGCTCAGAAGTAGTTATAGAGCCTTTTGCTTTCATGCCCTATAGCAGGGATGTCCAACACGCGGCCCGCCGAATCCTTTTAAAAATTTCTTAAATATCAGGTTTTTAAAGTTTTTTCATTTTGAAATTTATATTTCAGATGAAATTTATATATACAATCTATATATACAAATCTACTATGTATTTGCGTGTTATCTGTTCTTGTTTTAAAATAAATCTTATTTGTTAATAGAAATGTCCTTTAGATTAAAATAGATTTATATTTTATCAAACAGTTACATTTGATTTTTCTATAACAAATTACTTTTTTAATAAATTCCGAATTGCGTTATGCATATCCTTTACTATGGATGGCACATGAATCTCTCCGTGTGCGACTTTCATTTCTCCTCCTCCTTTTCTATTTGGAGTGTTCAAAAAGCGAGAGGCAATCAGAGATGTTTTTTAAAGTTTTTAAAGGGCAATGTATACTTAATCGTTTGCGAATGACAGCAAAATCAAATTTCCACAAGGAGTAACGAAAGATCAATTCAAAAGAAACACCGTAATTTTCAAGAAAATGGCAACACACTGTAATCTTTTAAACATTATTTGATCATTGTGCTTTAGTATATTATATAAACATTATTATATTACTTATGTCTGTATACATAAAAAACAATGAAAACAATAATACTAATTCATTCTGTTTTAAATTTTCACTACAATATATGTTTTTTTGTTTCCGAATCTGATATAAAAGTACATATTTTTATGACGAGATTATAATGTTCTTCCGAAGTAGCCCGCAAAGTCATTTGGGTTAGATACTCCTGCCATACAACAAAACCATACAAAATTATTTTCAAATCATTTTGTAATATTCTTTTATTTTTGAAATTTTCTTAAAACAGGGTGGGTGAAATAAGACCTACCAATGTTAAACACAAATAACTTTTTTATTTTTTGAAATAAATATTTTTTTTGTAGGTTATATAACTGAATTCTTGTGGAAATTTATTATGGAACCATTTAATACAAAACAAACTGTTAAAATTATCGAATTTTTCTATTCTTGTCAAACATCAATTGTTATGACGCAGTGTAAATATCGACAATATTTTGTTTCATGATCAGCTTCCACAGCCTTCATGATTAGTAGTTTGGCTGGTTGTTTTGAGGAACTGGGTTCAGTGGCAGACCGTCCTGGAAGAGGTGCCCATCGAAATATTTGCACTGAAGACAACGTGGAAACTGTGTGGCAGAGTGTTGCAGATGATCCATCTGTCTCAACTCGCCATCGTTCCAGCCAATTAAGCATTTCCAGAACGACATTGCGTAGAATTTTAAAGTTGGATCTTAAGATGTACCCATACAAAATTCAAATTGTGCAAACACTGCTACCGCAAGACCATCTGCTGCGTGAAATTTTTGGTGAACGTCTGATTTAAAAAAAATTCAGATTTCCTTTGGCCACCTCGTTCGCCAGATTTAACTTCGCCTGACTTTTTTTACGGGGACATTTAAAAGACAAAGTATGTTAATAAACCAGAGACTATTAGACAGCAGAAGCAGAATATTCGAGATGAAATACTGAGCCTTCAACCAGAAACATTACGTGGTGTATCGGAAAACGCGTTAAAAAGAGCCGATCTCTGTTTCGAGAAAAATAGTGTACATTTCTGATGTCATATATATATATTTCATACATAAGTTTCATAAAATATATTTAATGTATAAAAAAATTAATCAAAATAAATGATTATTACTAGAATTATCCGTTTTTAACGTTAGATCTTATTTGGCTCATCCTCTATTTGTTGACACAAATCATGAATTAAAGGAAATCCGGCGTATTACGCTCACTTTTTGCACAAAAACAAATTAGAAATTTACAGTTTCGCAGACATCTGCAATATTGCTTATGCATCAAATAATCTTCCCTCCCCACGTAGCACTATTTCTTAGTAAATATATCAATAGATATAATCCCAGAGTCACAGCAAATGAGCATCGAGAACAGTCAATGGCTGCAATGGTTTCTCTGGTTGAATGAATTATAATTTAGGTCCTAACTGTTGAGATATAGATTTTTTTTTGTAAAAGACCCTCCCGTTCAAAATGTCAGGAAGATCGTTAGTTATGACAGGGGATGATTTTCCTTTAAGGCTGTTTTCGCCGTATGTACGAGAGCGTGAACTTGACGCGGAGCACATTTTCGGACAGGAAAAATGCATGGATTTTTATAAAAATTTGTGACATTGTAACTCATGCATTTGTTTATAGTACAGTGTTTTAAAATTTCAATATATTTCATAAATTAGTTTTTCCTTTGAACATGTGAAGGGATAGCTCATTTAACATTACGGTATAGGGAAAAAATGCAAAACACATTTTATCAAAGAAAAAATGTGTCAACTCGGATAAAAATGAGTAGTATGATAAAACAAGTGATTCTCTACAGGATAGTGCAGCCAGAATATAATATTAATGTTTAAGTACTTTTATAACTGAAAAAATATTCCGAATTTGGCTCCTATTCTTTAACATTAGCCGAAGATAGCCTTAATGAAATGATATCTGCTATTTTCCTTTGAAGAAAAATAAAATCAGTGTTAGTAATAGAAAAATTTCAGGGATCATTCATTTTACAACCTCTTTCAATTTGTTGGTGGCTACATCAACTGCCTCTAGGAATGCTTTTAGATAGAGGCCAACTGAGCACGGGCACTGGGTCTTAGACTCAGGGAGGGGGACTCTTCTCGTTCTCGATTCTATCTCAATAAGATTCTGATCTGAACAATATTAATTGTCAAGTGCTATTCATGGATATATACTCAGAAAAACTGGGAATTTCGTACTATATGCGAATTGGAAGCATAGTGGCAAGATTGTATTATTATGTCATGTCCTCGTATAAGTTTAGACATACCACCAATCATTATTATTACTTATTTAATAGAAAAGCGGCAGTCGGTGGATTTGGTTTCTATCGAGGTTTGTGAGATTGTGACTAACGCACATTTGTTACGGGTCGCTCTTCGTACGAGTATTTGACAACATATGATATATATTTCTTAAAAGGCTGGCATGTCGGGCCTACTTTTGCATAGGGGCTCAGGGCTCAAGAAGTTTTAAAACGGCATTAGGTATCTCTAGTACTATGAGGCCAAAAAAGTCCTTGCCATCTGCTGCACTAAATACCTTAATCATTAATTAATAGGTTATATAGTGTTGGTTGTTATCGGGTGTTTCTGGAGAAGATGCTTAATCTAATATCCTTGTGTCTTTCTTAGAGTCAGGAGGATCTTATCTGATATCGCGTCAGACATCAGAGGATTAGCAACAACAATAGTGATAATTTTTCTAATTATAACTCAATCGAGAAAAAAAACTTACGAAGAAAAGTTAGCGGGAATATTTGCTCAAATATGAAACAAGAATTTGTTCAGGAATAACCAATCAAAAGTCGTGATCATAATCTTATTAGGCACGTGTGAAGGATGTTTGATAAGATGAATTTACCAATACATGACATATCTTTCCCGAAACGCTAAGTTACAATCCATGATTGATGGTTAACAAAACCACAAGTTTTAAATATACTTCAACATAAAAAGAAGGATATCTAAAATTATTAACAGTGATAGAAGATCTACAAGGTATTTTAGGTTTGTCCTCAAATTATAAGTAATTATTTCTGAAAAATGTATTTTATTGCATGTTATTTTATTTTCATACTTATATAGCTATGGATAAATTTAATTCACCAAATTACCTACAAACAGCGAAGAATTATTAAGAGAAAATTATACCAGAATTATATTCATGTATAATATTTTTCGGTGGTCATTTAAAATCTGCTTGCTTAGAAAAATCCACCATGGATAAATCAATTACCGTAAAATCCGGCGTATCACGCGCACTTTGGACACAAAAAAATAAGATAGAAATTTACGGGGGCGCGTTATACGCTGGGAATAAAAATTACAGATTTGAAAATAAAAAGTAGAGGAGCATAGAAAAAAATAAGACTTCTGTATAAATCGAAATATTATTTATTTACAAGAAATGATAGTCCTTATGAACTTAAAGGGTGGTAGTTATAGAAATACACTATTTTTTTCAAAAGAGTGGGACAATACCTGTAATAAATGACTTCAAAATATAAGAGCATTACGCACGTACATCTCAGGTATTTTCGTAACAAAGGGGGTGCGTACTATACGGCGAATATACCTAAAAATTAAAAATGGCAGCTTGAAAGTATAGGTGCGCGTTATACGCCGGATTTTACGGTAATTGGATTTTTCCATTAGAGATTTGACACTACTTTCATTGGAGGTATCTATGCAGACAAATTTCGAATAGAGCTTTTTCTTTACTACAAACTGTTTAAAAAATATTGTTTCTATAAAAAATGCTATTACTAGAATTCACCAGCAATTATTGAATGATATTACTTAAAAGAAAGGAGAATAAAGGCAGGCTTTGGTCCCGAAGCCTTTCTTGGTGTCAGCCAGGTCATGGGGCCTTATATGCGGGGGTTGAAGGGTGTACATTACGCCACTGAAGTGATGGCTGTATATTGATTAAAAGCAGGCCAGGTCAGCGCATGCAAGCAATCTTTCTGCCACCTAGATACACTGGGCCTGCACCTACAGTTATGGTCTGGCGTGAGCAATTATCATTGATAGTAGTAGCACTCTTGAGGTTAATTCACACACCCTGACTGCAAACTTGTACGTCAGTCTAGCGATTTAAACTGTTGCACTGCGATTTAAAAATATCATTCAAGTGGTATTTTCCAACAGGATAACGTGATCTATGATATCCTGTTGCAACCCAACATGCTCTATAGGGTGTCCATGTGTTACGTTGACTTGCTAGATCAGCAGATCTTTTTCCAAGCAAGCACGAATGGGATATCATTGAGGACAATAACAGCTTCATCCACAACCAGAATCAAACAACCTTATATTAACCGACCAACGGCAACTAGCATGCAATTCCATCCCACATACTGATATCCGGTACCTGTACAACACACGAAATGTACGTTTGCATGCTTGCATTTAAAATTGTGGTGGTTACACCAGTTTTTAATGTATCATCATTTCACATTTAAAATGCCTCAAGTCACGCTTTCATTAACCTGTAATCTTGAAACTTTCATCAACTAAATATGTTACCGATACAAATGTATTGCCGAAGTTTTATTAGTCGACAATATTTTTTCTTGGTGTTGGGATTTTTTCCCCGTCAACATATAAAAAGTACCCGAGAGTAATTAAGCTCGGCTGCGAACTAAAAGCGAACTTATTTGACTTGAGTAGTATTCATTTGTTCGAGAGAAAATTTGGGGGAAAAACATGTGAAAAATGTATACAGATTGTAACAATACAGATATACGGAAAAAAAGATGGCTAGAGCTGCTAAACGACACAAATACGGGGATATAATCGGGATTGCAATATCGGCTTAAGATCTTTTTGTTGCACTTTGAATTTATAAATGGAGTCCATCAAACTTGGGGCCTCTGGGGTGGGGTCCCCTGGCAGGCGCCAAGTCCTCCACTCGCTTATTCAGCCTCTGAGCACTATCTTACTAATTTGGCACGTTTTTTATTTGTAACTGCTAGAAGATGGTCAAGTTGAAAAGAACTGGATTGAAAATCAGGAATAAAATGTGGCATCGTCAAAAGTATTTTAAACATCCATGTGTTTTCGTCACATTTTCAATCACATTACGAATTTCAATAGAAACATGAGTTCATTACTAATCGAGTGCTTAAAAGTACTTAATTGTTTTGTACGACCTTTTATATTGATCCTTCAAAACTTTTAGGGATACTTTATTTTAAAAGTAAAATTTTACTTTTATAACTATAATGTTATGGCAAGTAATTACTCATTTCATCGCCAAGCTTTCTCACAGCGCATATGTAGGAACTCGTGCCATGGACTTTTGGTAATCCTTATGAAAGGGAATTTCAGATGTATTTTCCCTGTTCAATGAAGAACTCAAACAGTCAAAGAAGAAATAATAAAATATTTCATTTGGGATAGTGGCAACTGTAGTTGTGGCGCCAATTCATTTTTATTACATCGACTGCCAAATGTGTTATGTGTAATGTTACGTATTTATTGACCCACTAATAAAATAATGGAAATGCAACTTCGAAATAGTTATTTAGAATAGACATACACATAAATAACATGCACTTAGAACTAATGAAATGTATAATATTACAGCATATATAGTGTTTTTATTTTTTTCCACCAGGTGGAGATTTCTTAGTCTTATTCTTCTCAATGGGTTTAATTCATGATGGTTACATGGTGAATGTAATTACATGTTCTACTTGTAAAATTTAGGTATAATTTCAGTTCGATAATTTGGTGAAACTGTTCAAACATTAAGACTCTTCAAAATGTTTTTCACAATTAAAAAAAATTCTTACATCATGCATGTAGTTTTAAATCAGATGCATTCTGTTAACCTATGCAAGTTATTATTATTGACAAGTATGTACTGTAAAAAGACAAAGTTGGCAACAGCGAAGTGCATAATTTATCGGATGGAAACACGTGATTGCATATATTATGTGACTATGAGGTCACATGAATTTATGAATTGATTGGCGGGAAATACGTTATTGTCGTTATCATATGACTATAACATCCGAAGAACTTAACCCATCCGGAGCCTCGTTTGTTTATATTAATGCTTGAAACATATATTTATGTGAATGTAGTTTATGTGTATTTAAACAAAAAACATGTAATGTGATTTTTTTGAAGTAAGTTCTTACTTATGTCAACAAAGAAAAATTTTATTTTAGTTACTTTTTGTTAAATAATTACAATTATTATAAATATGTATATACATATGACAGAATCGCAATATTAATTGGCAAAATACCTTTTAAATTAACATTAAAAACTTTTTAACCACATGAAATTTGTAGTAACATTTTTTTAATAAAAGTTGAATATAATAGGTAAGAATTTATCTTAAAACCAGTGTAAAAGAAATGCTGACGTCTAATTAGCAATGATTATTCAGGTTAAGTTAAATGTTCGTCACAAATTTCACAAAAGCTGTTTTATCCAAAGGTGCTGCCATCTAGAGGAATAATATGAACTGAGAGAGAAATATATCTCTGTTAAACTATAATTAATTAATTAATATTTGAAAAAATTATATTAACATTAAGTGCCATCCACTACAAGTTTAAAAAATGTATTTGAATTTGAGTGGATGAATAGAAAGTATATTTTTATTAACGATTGAAAATTTAAACAAGATATACAGGGTGTCAGGGCTTAAAGTATCCAAAAGTAATGGCTTATTCTTTCGGAATTACCCATCAGAAAGTAATAAACTGCTTATCCATAGATTAGAAAACTCTCCAAGACTTTTTGTGCTTAGTCCGATCGGCCGCACTTGCACGTATTATTCGGCAATTGCAGACGATAAACTTTTTATACTGACTTCATTAGTAAAAATGTGGACGCCACAGTAAAAGGTGCAGTACGTTCTTTGGTTACGGAATTTAAATCAGTTACGCGTGTACAGTGACGTGTGCGAACAGAATGGAATGTCGACCCTTCGACGTCAAAATCTATCCAATCGGGAACTTTGGAATCTCAAAAAACTAGCAAGTAACCTTAAGTTTTCGTGATAGAAGACACTGTTGATCGTGTGCGTGATTCATTTTGCAGAAGTGCTGATAAGTCTATTAGGCAAGCCAGTAACGAAGTTCCATTCTGTTCGAATAAGTTGCTGTACACGCGAGACTGATTAAAAATTCCGTTAACCAAAGTACGCACTGCACCTTTTACTGTGGCGCCCACATCTGTACTAATGAAGTCAGTGTAAAAAGTTTATCGTCTGCGATTGCCGAATAATGCGCGTATGTACGGCTGATCGGACTAGACCCAAAAGATCTCGGAGAGTTTTCCAATCCACGGATGAACAGTTTATAGCATTCTGATGGGTAGATCCATAATAATAAGCCACTACTTTCGGAAATTTTAAGCCCGGACACCCTGTATATATAAATATACTCTCGTTATATATAAACTATTAGTAGGAATTGAAAAAATACATAAAAAAAGGAAAATGGTTACGATTATATGCGTTATAATGAAAATTACATTAAAATATATTCCATGTTTAAAACATATGACACGTCTCGACGAAATTAGAATAAATATTTTCAAAATTTTTGGATTAAAACCTTAAAATCTTCTACAATTTCTGAGCTTTTTAATCCGTATCTCCATACAAATTAAAAATATCCTTTTCTACTATAGAGAAAAATTGTCCTGGATTCAGTCGAGAGAAATAACACGTATATCTGACAGCGCCGAAACAGACCTGACCATGTGTTTTTACTTTACGAAAGCGATAAAACAAGTTCAACCAAGAAAGAAACCACGTCAACCTTAGAAAAATCCAAGGGAAGAAATTCCGTATTGGCTTTACCGAATCAATGCTTTTACAACTCAGCTATTTACACTCATCTGTTTTACTCAAAAAAAAAATTCATTTTATTTTATTTTTTCCACTCTCTCTAACTCGAGTTCTCGAAAATTTTATTTCACTTTTAAAACGAAATGAAAGAGAATACGACACACTCTTTTATTTTTCAAAGAAATATCTTCGAGTTTTTTTTTCTTTTATCACATGGGGTGTAATGTTTACCGTGTACTTTTCGAAAAGTCGCTTCAGAAACTTTACGACAGAGGTATAAAGATGTGTGGAGTTGAAAGTAAAAAAAAATATTAAAAAAAAGAATTTTATTTACGATTAAATATTACAAATATTGCTCATATTTTGTTTTCGAGGAAGCCTGAGAAGAGAACACAAAAATGCCGAAACTTTCGATTCCAGCAAGATTAAGATTAAATGTTATACTGATTTTTGTTAAATTTATTCCGTCTATCTTTATTTTAGCAATGAATAACATCAAATAATGCTCAAGTGAATTTTAATATATACAATGTTATAAATATTTGCATTATAGAAGATAAACTGTTAAAATTATTAGTCATTTAGTATTTAGGATTATTAGTACAACACACAGTTTTTTTCTTTCCAGAACATCAAAACTGTGGCGTATAAAGACTGCAGTACAATATACCTAGTCGTGGTATAAGTTCTGATACAAAATTTTGAGATCGCATGATGTAACTCAATTATAGCAAATGATTTTAAATTTAGTCGTTGGAGGCCGTCTGCAATATTTTTCCAAAAATTATATTCTATCACGCATGTTGTTCTAAATTAATCCGAACTTTAAGCTGATTTTTAAGGTTTTGAAACATTTATCAAAAGGTTATTCATTTATTGAACTAACGAATAAGATCAACAGTGTTTCTTGCTAAACAGATGAACGTGTTAAAAAGAACAATGCGTCGCATAGCAAATGAGAGACCTTAGCTCAAGAGGTATTTAAAAAATAACGAGCTGTTTTCTTGTTAAGGAATTAAAGCACCAGAGGTAACTTAAGCCCTTATCACACACATGTCACGAACAACTCGAGTCTCTTTCGAACAACAGTATCGGGCAGCCGTGAGGGAGAAAGGATGCGTCAAACAAAACAACAGGCTCTAACGTCATCCGTGCTCCACCTTTATATTGAAAAATTACTCGACGATTTTTCTGCATCGGAAAACACAACATCCAATATTATTTCTTTTATTCCGCTAGCGCTTTTGTTGACGGTCATAAGCAGAAATGGAGCGCCATTTTGTTTAAAATATTGTACACCATTTCTGATGTATTTGACGAAGCCGAGGCTGCCCTCTTTACCGCCATTTTGTTTATGAAGTAGGGAGACGAAAACCCCATTGGCTGGATTTTCGAGCAATCTTTCAGCTCACTAGGAAAAATAGGTTTGAAACCGTAGCTATGGCAACTGGGTAGAAATTGCTCGAAAGGGTTGTTTGAAAGAAAAATTGCTCCATACGCGTATAGAGCAAAGCGGCATACTCGTAATGGTCACAGGCAAATTCTACTTACCAACGAGATCCCATTTGGCGTTGAAAAAATTTTCAAAAGTCACAATGACCATGTATATACAAGGAA
Organism: Trichonephila clavipes; assembly: GCA_019973935.1. Lineage (NCBI taxonomy): Eukaryota > Metazoa > Arthropoda > Arachnida > Araneae > Nephilidae > Trichonephila > Trichonephila clavipes. The sequence goes on along the minus strand of BMAU01017396.1, from coordinate 22,706 downwards.
AGTCCAACAAGACAAAGAGAAAAAAAAGTGCTTGCAGATAACTCATCATCCGGCTTCCATAATGGTTTGGTGTGGGAGGCATGAAGGCGTCTTAGGGATTAACTTTTGCGAGAAATGAGTAAAAACCAGTTAAAAGGTATAATCTTAGAGTCAATACTGAGACCTCTGAACGAAACTATAGGACTTTGCATCAGGACTCTACTCCTGTTCATAAAATGAATATGACTCTGCGGTGTTTGAAAGAAAATGCGCCGGACATCAGAGGACACAAAAATTAACCTTCCAACTGTCGAAATATAAATCCCTTGACTATAAACTGTGGTCAGTATTGGAGGCGAAGGGGTGCCACAAAATGGTATCCCAGTTTGAATAACCTTAAACTTTCTTTATGGAAAACAGCGATGGAAATTCCCATGGAGGTAATGCGTGCCTCGATAGATGAGTGACCAGAGTCTTAAAGTTGTAAAGGTCGACGCTTGAGGTCGCTCTTCAGGCCAGATAACTCCTTGCAGACGATATTAAGGTGCTCGTTATCTCGAGCCTTGATAAGTAAACTGCAGGAGTGACAGCGTTCAAGCGAATCTGGAAATCAATCGGCGAGAGAGTCCGTTGGAGTATATTGGGACGTCGTAGAGTGTTGTAGCTTGTATAAAGGTCTGGGTTTCTCCTTTTGATGTTTCAATTTTTTGATGGAATACGTGACGCTTTCTCAAGTCTCACGTGACGTAAGATCTCTTCTATTTGGATTGCCTTTCGGCCATTGGTCCTTGTCACCTCTAGTGCGGAGGACTTTGAAGTTTGAAATTAGCGTGAGAGCTGCACCGGTCCCCTCTCTGTTGGCTGGATAAAGGAAGGTCAAAGGCTTATTTGCCTTAGAACATAAGCATTGGATTGTCCGGTCCTGGATACTTTCCCACGTGAAACTAAGTGACCGTTGAGACGTAATTAGTTTCCTAATAGGAAATTAGTTCTTTGGTGGAGACCGCCGCAAAGTCAAAAGGCGATCAATTTGAGTAAAAGGCACCTAAAGTTAAAGTTAAAGGTAAATTAAAATTTTAAAGCGATTTAGTTTCATATTTTGTTAAAAAAGTTTTTCTTTTTCTTTTAACTCCTTTATAATTGTATCAGAACTTACAGTACGACTAGATGGAAAAAAATCTGTATCATATTTCTCTCTATTCCAATAACTCTATAAACAGCAACATAGAAAACAAAAATAAGCTTCATATTTTTTTTTCTCAATTTAATTTTCTGCAAATTAATCAACCCACCCTTTTACACCAAAGCAACTAAATGGTAAGAAAGTGCTAATTACGGGTAGATTTTAATTATTTAATTTAAGTAACACAAGAAGTCCACAATGAGTTCTTGGATCTGGATGTCGTAATTTTGAACCACAGACATATAATGAAGGTTCCATATCAGATGAGTAATCAGGCTATTGGCTTATTCTCTATTTGAATCGTTATAAACTTTAAAAAACATTATATATTTTAGAAAAAAGAACACACACACACAAAAACATTACCTTTCGGACGCAGCCAATGAAATTGCTTCGAACCCGCGAAGCTGGCAGCAATTGTGCAGCAGTATTAGGAGCCGTCCCTCCCACGTAGATGACGCTGGTGGACAGCATGGAGAAGGAGCCGGCCGTTGATCCTCTTTCTGTGAACACTCCATCGATAGTTACCGACAACTAAAAAAAAAGAAAAGGATTTTTCTCAAAATAAAGCTTTATAACAAATTTGCAAAAGGGGACAAATTTTTAACTTTGGAAAACAATTAGGTTCTTTTACAATTAATTTTTTTTCAAGAAAATTAACGGTAGCATAAAAATGAATCAAACACTTAAATATGTGGAATAGAAGTAGACATTATTTGCATATGTCGAATGGCAACAGGCATGCAAAACAATTAAATGCATTAAATTGTATTGCTGAAACATCAATAAGGACATGCGCCTCAAATGTAACTCAGAAGATAATTTAAAAGTAAAACTAAAATTAATGAATGTGTTTTTAAAATGGCATTTATTTTTTTCTTAAAAAAACTGAGTTACGAAATTCAAGAAATTTGTAGTAAAAACTCAATTACCGTTAACATGAAACATGCTCTTAAAAATGAGTTTTCACATGGATAAATGCAATTGAGGAACCATATTTTTCTTTTCTTTTATTAGCTTACAATACAATTTTTGGTGTACAGAATTTTCAAATATTTAATTTTATTTACAAGCTGGAGAAAATTTAGATAAAAAGAATTTGCATTTTTCAAGCAAACATGAAATGTAAATATGTATAAAATATCTTACTGTTTCTTTAAGGGCTACCTATTTTAAATAAATATTCCACTTATGCAGATTTAAGGAGCTATATAAATGTATATTATTACAGTAGACTCTTGATTTTACAAGAGACTATTGTCAAAAAATATTTAAATGAATAAATAAAATTAGCTCAGAGATTTAATACACAAGAGAGTGGTAAAGATGTTTTTGTACTTTATATAAGGATCTTATAATATAACTACTGAAATATGCCACATATGTTATTTATCCTACATTAACACTCTTGTGGGAAAATCGAGTTTTACAGGTAAGGTTCCCTCCCTAGCATGAGCTTGAAAAATAAGATCATGACAATTATAGATGTGACTAAGGTTTACAGGTTGGTGACTTTATCACCACTGAAACAAAATTGGTGAAAAATATGATAACGCCAATGAATCATCGAGGAGGCTCCTGGATCAACTGTTCTAGAAATTTCCATAAGGCTATTTTACATGGCTTTGAAACAAAGGATAACAATTCAGAATAAAGTCTAGTTTTGAAGAGGGTTCAATCTAAAATAGAATCTGCTTGTAAGCTGACAGCGATCTGTTTGAGTTCGAACCGTTTGTGAGAGTCATTTCGAAAATATTGTAAAGCTTGTTTTTAACGAGTGCGTTTTGCACTATTGTAAATAATCTGAACTGGACTCAGTGGCGCAACAGAGTGTGACGGATCTATACGCGATTTTCTAATTAATTCTCTTGGGAAATCTTTGGGCTATCAATTTGCGTTTTTCACAACCAACCATTTGAAAGAAAAGAATCGTAATATGTAAATTAACTTACTATAAATAGTCGAGGTTTTCTAGCTTGAAGGGGAGAAGGAGAGAAGATATACTCGAGCCAGGTGAGATTGTTACTGAAGGTATAATATTAGAATTATAGTGATTTGATTGTTATTAGAAGGAAACCTTTAAGAGTGACGAGAGAGATTGTTCACTAAGATTTAATTAAATTGGATAATAGGTTAGATCCTTAATTAAGATAAAGATAACGTTTGTTAGTCTCCTAAGCGCTCACGTTTTACTGTCGTTGTTCTACTTTCACGGTTATCATTGAGACATTCTCTTTCTATTATTAGTTGAAATTGTGCCTATTCTTAGAGTGGAAATAAATAGATTAATTGAATGATGTCGAGTGTTTCTTCTCTCCCCCATACATCTAGGTGCCAGCGAGAGAGGCGCTAGCCTCTTACAAGCTCATGAGGGCCAATGCCTACTGTGTCTATCTCAGTTTTCTAGACCTTAGGTGCATGTGTAGATGTTTCGGTTAAGTGGTCAGTCTGACGGAAAATCCCCAATGTTCAGTTTTTTAGTAATCTTGGTACTCATTCATAGACCCACTGAAGGGATGAAAGGCTGAGTTCGACCTTACTCATCCCAGGATTTGAACCCTGGATTTTGTCGTAGAAGTGTGATACACTACCACTCAGCCACTGGGCTTCATTGTAAATAATCTGTTATAATATTTCTTTGTGCATATACGTCGATTTGTTTTCGTGTGGTCATCTGATCGTCCTTGTCCATTACAAAATCTGCTATTTTTCATATAATTGTAGTCGTCGGCTGCTTCCCCCCTCGTAAATTTGCAACACAATATTAGTTCTGATTGAAAAAATAAATGATATCACCAACTTTAAAGACATCGCATCAAAAAAGTGTTAAGGAGTTTCATGTTTCTAAAAAGACCTTACTAGTCAAACATGGCCCTCAGTCTTGAATGTTTTGAAATATCTAAACGAGTTTAATAACAAATTACCAGCAGTTAAAAATTCGTAAATTTATACGTAATGATTCAACTAGAAATTTTACAGTAATTAAAATAGCGATATTTTGTTAATTAAACTCGTATTAGTAAGACATTTATCAGTTGAAAATCGTGAAACAATTCTAATTTTAAATGACACTACTTTAAAGATGAAAAGTAAGTAACGATTAATTAAATTATGCAATTATTATTTTATTTCTGGCGCTATTCAACATTAATTTAATTTAATTTAATTTAATGTTTTTTTTAATTCTTCAATATGCAGTGTCCATTCTAAACGTGACTAATGAATATTCAATTTCTTTTCAGAATTATAAATAAGCATTGTAAAAAATAAACGCTTTTTATATAAAATAGCAAACGATTTTATCTTTTATATTATTCCAATTTTTGTTTCTTCGCTTCATTTTTAATAAAAACAGTTTTTTTTTTTAGACGCCCTTTTTATTTGCGTAGTTAAAAAAATTCTTATTTCTTATTCTAAAATTCTAATTAGCAGATCCTTAAATGCTTTTTCGTTCAACTGCGAAACGTGGATTCTTTTACTATCCATATTTAAAAAATTAATGTTCTAAAGTTCTCTTTTTTTAATCATAACTCTACATTAATTTACTCTCTCTCTCTGTTCTAGAGATAAAACTGGAGTAATTTTCAAATTCATTCTCTGATTTTGTCGGTCATAATTAATCAATGCTATTACGGTTACATTTCCTGAATCTTACATATTTCCCTCATTATACCGCGAGTAAAGTGAAGTGAAATGCGTAATCGCAATTATTCAAGTCATAAAATATGCATTAATCTAATATCAGTTAATAAACAACATTTATTCGTAATTAGCTACCGAGAGAGAAGAACGAGTAGACTTTTAAAATAAAACTCATTAGTCACTCTAGCAAGATTGCCTATAATTTTTTTTAATGAGAATTCACGTCCAATCCAAAGATTAAGAATAACTTTTTTTATTTTGATAGATAAATATTTAAAAAAACCTTCTAAATAACTTTCAGTGAATTTTTGAATATAATGATTCATTCGAAAAACAATCGTAATTATGCTACGAAGAGCAAATGAATAAATGTAAATATTTTTTTAAAAAATAGACCGTGACGTCATGTGGTAAATGCACAGCAAAACCTTGCGAAGATGTTCATCTTCGTTCTTTGCTTTAGAAAAAAAGGTGTGTAGGGGAGTGAAATCATGCTTACTGATCGATTAGTTAAGAGCTTGTGCAACATTCATCAAATCTCTTTCCCCTTTCGTTCTTTTATAATTCTTTTTTTAAAAACAGTGAAATGTTCCTTCCACATTTCGTATTGTTACGAATGTTTTGTAATTAATACTTAAAATATTGCAAATGATATGTATCTGGATGTTTAATACATTAATATCACTTTCAGTTTTATTTATTTTATGATAAAAATTGTAATATTTGCAAGCAACTAGGAATTGCAATACCGGTATACCGAGATACAGAATACCAGTATTTTGAGCGATTTATACAATTTTGAAATACCGGTATTCACAAGTTTAAATACCGGTTTTTCGGTATTTACGAGAAATTTCTTAAAATTGTCTCCACTATACGTTCAGGGATCACCAACATCGCAAAATAATGCACATTTTTATTTTTGCGTCTCCCTAACGGGTGAAATTAACTAAACTGTGAATACAAAGTTGTATCGTACAGTTAAGAGAAGTGATAAAATATGTGAATCATCCAAACAGGCGGGCCAAAAATATCCTGTTACAGCTCAGAGCGATACTGCACACGCTCAGGATTCGTAGAATGATATTCATATCCGTGAAAAGAAGGTCGTAGTTGTGGAGAAAGTGCGTAATATTTTGATATTTTTTAAATTGGTGACTTTGTTATTCACAATGTATTTGTATATCAAACTTTAGGGTTCAAAATATTTTTTATATTAATTATATATATGTGGGAGACAACAAGGGGGTCCAAGACATTTGTCTTTCTTCATATTTATTTAAAATTAACAAAAATTAATTAAAAAAGGTAGCTATTCTACAATTAGATTTCCATGATGTGACGACGAGAACGCCTGCTCGCGCACCTCCGTCTCTCTCTCTCCGTTTTCCAATGGTCAAAGTTTTTGTTTCACATTGGATCAGCTGCGCCTGCGCGCGAAGACTGCGTGCTTTGTTTTGTTGAGAGATTCAAGTGGATGACGACTCCACAACCGCCGATTCCACATATATATGTAATAATACCCCCTAGCATCCTTTTAATATTAACTCTTTTTAATAATATTCAAAAAATCTTTTAATTATTTGGTTCGAAAGTAACACCCATACCTCTTAATCGTAATCGACTAGTATTATTACATTATATATCCCTTTCTCACCCATTGTAACCAATCAGAGCTCTTATTACAAAAATGTCACGTGGTCTTCAACGTCAGGTATAAAAACCGATGTCTCTGGAAATCTCTCTCTCTCTTCGCTCCTTTCTCTGCAGTCATGTAGCCGGCTGATTTGTGTTATGTTTTGTAGTTTCTTTGTCTGTGTTGTGTCGTCCATGTTCATCATAATTAACATGCCTAGGTGTTTCAAGATATTCAATAAATTGAATTTATTAATCTACCAGACTGCCTCGTCGATCCCATAATCGAAATGTATCAACATACAGAAAATCACACCACCGGCCACGCCCTACCTTTGGTTCGCCATTGTTTAAATCAACCATTCGCCGCAACAAATTATGCACTGCTAAAGTTTTATTATTACATATATATATATATATATATACTCATAAATAATAACCCATAATAATGAATGGGAATAAATTTAAAGAACATAAAAAGTCAGTTGATAATACTTTGGTTGGTTTCATTATTGATATAATGAAAAGAAAATAGTGGCATAATGTAAAAAATCCTCTTGTGTTAAAATGAATGGAGGACGTACAAACGGGGACTCCATATACATTTATAAACGGAAGATGATACAAAATTGCTAGGAAAGAATCTAATTGCGATGAAGATACAAATTTTAGCACACTTTCTAAGCCCAAGCCGTCAGGGATTTTAGATTATTTTGGAAAAAAAAAGATAATTCGGATGAAATTATTGTACAAAATTACGTTCCAGGCTTAATGACAGTGCAGTTGATGCATTGTTTTCTTAAGATCACATTTCAAAAATTTGTACTAGTATCACAGACTGAATAGCGATGTTTACACTTTTTTGTGATTTAAATAATTAAGAAGTTCCTATAATTTTTGTGTGTGTGTGTTCTTTATATACTGTTATAATTTATAAATTACAAATTATATTTTGTGATATTTACATTCTCTAATAAAACTGGCAAATATAAAACAAAGAAGCACCTACGTTTTCGTGCTTTTCCTAAAGTTTCTAATACCGGCATTAAAACCGGTATCCCGGAATTAAGATCTAAAAAATACCGAATACCGGTATTGAACTTTTGGTCTGATATTGCAATCCCTACACAAACAACTCTGCCCCTAACATTATAATAGCGTTTAAATCGAAACTTGGCAAAATATTGGCGATACAGCCAAGTTGGCATCATTTTTGGCGAGTTGGTGACCTTATTTGGCGGCGTGCTTATCATGGTTCCTGGAAATTACTGGAGAAATCTATTAACAAAATTATCTGTGACGCAAGCAGATGTTTTGGGGAAGAGCTAGAAGGCAGTCATGAATACGATAAATAGGAGTCACTCACTGAAACTGGGCCAGTATTACTTTGGCTCTTGAAGAGTCCACTAGCGATACACTGCTTACGAATAAACTTTACGTACATTTACTTTTAAGCACTGATAGTTGTGTCTGAGCGCTGCAGAAGGCGCGAAAATCTCCTGGGGCCTTTTGTGCGAATTTTACGGCTGTATCCTGTATTTTTAAGGATTGTTTTTCGACAATAAATTTTCATCACTCTTTAAGGAACCGTTTTGCTCTTTGAGATTGATTGCATAAAGTTCACGAACCCCGATCTACGTCACAGTACAATAAAAAACAATTCCAAAAAAAAGAAAAAAAAACTAAGAAGTATGATTTATGGAATTCAGAGACAGACGTGACGTCATAAGACGTGATAATGCAAGAGCAATGAAAAATCACTTCAAAAATGAAATTTAAAAAAAATATAATGTGAACTTCGAATAAATCTCTTTTCGAGGTGCAAACCATTATTATCCATCATTAATTATGCAGAGCATGCATACACACGGAACTACTATTCAAAGCTAAGTGAATTGAGCTCGTGGAAGAAGATAGCCGTTAGATGTGTTGTGATATATGTTACTTTAAATCGTAGTTGTAAAATTTATATTTGAATTGTTCACGTTACTATGGAGTTCCTAAGGTGCAGCGCTGTTGAGGTTGCTGATAAGGCTGGATCACTCCTTTGAAAGGCTGCGTTAGGACGACATTGGGATGCTCGTAGGTGTGAGCCTTGATAGGTCACTAGGTCTTAGAGTCCAAGCGAATCTGGAAGCCAATCGTAGAAAGAGTTCGTTGTAGTTTGCTGGGGAGTCGTAGAGTGCTGAAGAGTGTAGAAGCTTCGTAGGATATTAAAGCTACTTGGTTTCCCCTTTTCGTACCTCTTTATAGATCGAATACGTCAAGTACATCCAAGCTTCACATGATTAAGAATCACTTCTGTTTGGGTGTAGCCGGGACTACTGTTTGGCTATTGGTTCTAGTCACCCCTTACGCGGGGAATTTTTAAGCGGGAGATTGGCATGGGAACTGTGCCAGTCACTTCTTTTCGTCTGAATAAAGGGAGTTCAATGGTTGAGTTCCTTAGAACATAAGCGTCGGAGTGTCCGGTCTAGGATACTTTCCCACTCGAAACTACTTGATCGTCGAGACGTCATTACCCTAACAGGAAATCGATCCTTTGGTAGAAATCGCCCCAACGTATTTAGAAACATGATTAGGAACCTAGCGGTTGGAGTTCAAGGATTCAAGCTGTTAAACATATCACTAGATAAGACTTTAATACTATTCCTTATTACAGAATAAGACTGATTCGCTCCCATTGAATATCGCAAAAATATATATGGATTGAAAGTGATAAGAATAAAAAAGCTTGTTGATTTTTAGAGATGTCACTTCCCCCGGTAATCCTCACACCAACGCGAGCGGAGGTTCGTTGCATTGTCTTGGATACTGTACAAGGTATAAATGACTATGAAAGGCTGATGAGGAAATAGTGCCCGATTGGTTGAATCAAGACAGTAACTTATCAGTACATCACGAAGAAATGGTGCAATGTATTACCGGAACTGTACAAAATGAACCAACACCTGCAGAAGAAAAGGTTCTCATACCGGAGAGTAACTCATAGTTCTACGTAAACACAATTCGAAAAGCACCTCTTGAATGCGTATTATTATAAATTTGCGTAGGAAAAAACAACAAACAATTCCAATTATTTAAATAATAACTGATTTATATAAATGGACTAGGATGAACAAATGACTATACGAAAACAAATCGACAGTTGTATACAAATAGATATTTTAGCAGGTAATTTTTAGTAGTTGAAAATGCATCGAACATAAACAAGCTTTACTGCGTTCAAGAAACGATTCGCTAGAACTGTTCCACTAGCAGGAACTCAAACAGATAAAGTTCTCCACTCTTATCGCAGGCAACGGACAAGCAGATTTTGATCTCAACTGACTCTCTCTTGAGCTCTACCAACCTTTATATAGTCTCATAGAAATTTCTGGAAAGGTAGAACCTTGAGCCTTCTCGAAGCCTCCTTGGCGATATCATATTTGTTGTCAAATTAGTCGTCAAGAACGATAATGTTACCAATCTGGTAACCCAGGTCACATCTTCTAGAATTACCATAATCTTCTTCATAATCAAGGTCGAACCTTGAGCCTTCTCGAAGCCTCCTTGGCGATATCATATTTGTTGTTAAATTTGTCGTCAATAACGATAAAGTCACCAATCTGGAAACCCCGGTCACATCTTCTAGAATTGTCATAATCATATTCAATCTACGGATGCAACGTTCTTATTCAAAGAAGCGAACGTCGTCTATAAAACTCACTTTTACCACAAGAAGCGTACCACTGCAGGAAAAACAACACACGTGGAGAGTTTCAATATAATATAGAATGGCAATGACTGCGCAAAAAATTAATCTCTAGAAATCTATACACCATCATGCGAAGAAAGACCATTGAAAAGATAAAGGAAACAAGTTTACTTTCTTTCTTTAAGCAGGAATAAATTCAGTAACTTTACGTAGTCTACTGTAAGTACAATTTACACATATAATACAAGTTTATGTTTCTGTTACCTAAAAATACAAGTTTATGTTTCTGTTAATTCTTGCAATATAATCTTAAAATTGTTTCCTATTGATTGCTAAGCATATTGAAATTTGTTACACGTCTTTTATTCTATCACTTAAAAAATCTTTGAATTCTGCTGAAACATTGAGCTAATTGAGACCGTAAAAAATTCACTTGTAAATAAGAAACACATATAAAAGTTCATAAAAAATTAACACAATATATCGATTTTTTTATGTTACCGTTGTTTAATGTTATAATCTTAAAATTGTTATAAGGAATATTGGAATTGCTTAACAATAATCATTTTAACGGTAATTATTACTATAAATCAAATAAAATAAATAGAACGTGAATTATAATGAGATAAAAACTTAAAAATTTATTATAGTTTATAATAGATAAAAAAGAATACGGTTATTATGAGAATAAATAAGAATTATTGCTTAATAAAGTATCTTTCTCTCAAAAGTGTAAATTTGCGAAAAAATTTATGTTTTATAATTTTAACAATATTTGGGTAAATTTAAAAATTTTTATCCCGCTTTACATTTAATAAAAGTTTAAAAATGTTGGATTATGTTTACTATAAATCAAATAAAAAATTTTCTGTATAAAGGTTTTTATTTTTGCGAATAAAAGTTTAAAATGAACAAAAAAAGTAACAAAATCTGATATCATTTCATCTTGAAAATAAATAATTATTATTTCCCCAGCAAAATAAACAAATGACAAAAACAAATATTCAGCTTAAAAAAAAAGGAATGTTTGTTTAATACAGTATGGGAGCCAATGTTGAAAAGAAATGAAAAAAACGTAAGTAACAAAATCAAAACAAAATTTTCCCTTTTTTTTGTTTGTAATTGTATACTGTTGCGAAAATGTAATCCGATATTATTTAACTCATCGTAAAAATAAGAAAGGATCAAATAATCATATACAGAAAAGAAAACAAAGCTTAAATATTGAAAGAATAATAAATACTATTAAATAACATTTAAATATTCTTTATTTAAAACAGATAGAAATAAGAATTTTTAGTCAATGAATAAAGGAGAGCAAACGATTTTGAAATGAAAATCACGAAAAAATATTTTAAAATCCTTGTGTTCGCGTGGGCGTTTATTTCATATTTAAAATACATTTTAGAACTGGGAATAATTCCGAGCTGTTTAGAAAGTTAAAAATGTAAATGGTTAAAGAATTAAAAAATTATATATTAATTTATTTTAAAGAATTTAACTTTTAGATTAATACATTCCTTTGAAGTTTACTAAAAATAATTTTTTTTGCTTGAAAGCCATTCAAGTTAATAATGAATAAAATGAATATTTTGTTTGAAAAATCACTATGTAAGAGGGATTAATTTTTTTTATTTAATAAAATAAACAACAACAAAAAATACTCACGTGACAAAATCCAGTTGCTCTTGTAATCTGAAAAAGAAAAGAGAGTATGAATACACAAAGAAGCAAATTAAAGTTGAAACAGAAATAATAAAATAAAAAATGTTTCTATTAAGTGACGGCTTTAAAAGTACTAAGACATCACAAGCCTTTAAAAACAGGATTTAAGTGTTTAGTTAAAAAATAGTACATATTTTTCTGATGCCCCTTATTCGTTAAAAAGTAATCCAAAATTGTGTGAAAAATAAACTTTTTAAAAAATGTAAACAAATGACCACATTCCCTTCAGAACATTCTAAAGGGAGATATTTTTCTTGTGTTTGATGTGTGTAGACCATTATATATTCATTTTTTTTTCATTTGAAAGAAAAACCACGCTACTATTTAGTCACGTTTATTCGCATGTGATTCTACCAAGCTGTGTGACAAAATTCTTTACTTTACATGTAAGTCAACCGCAATGTTTTGAATTGCATACTTACATTCTAATGTGTTTTGTGCTAATATATTATACATAGCTACTTCTTTTAGAGTTTTGTTTTCGTAAGAAATATTTCTTTGGTAAAATTTTAAAACTATTTAACTCTTATCAAAATAAGTAACTCTGCCCAAAAAATTTGGAAGCCAAAAAATTTGGAAAAAGAAAGCCGAACAGTATTCGACAATTTTTATAGCCTTGAAAATATATAATTATTTGTACTTCACTACACTAAAGTATTCGAACATAAATTCTGGAAGTTGGAATTCATTTTTGGAATAAATTTCAAAATATAAAATCAAACGATATTTAAATCGCTTCTATATTGCTAGTACAAAAAATATTTTTAGAAGAAATTTATTTAAGATGTTAGCTTAAAAAATAACCCTCAAACTGGTGGTAATTTTTGTGAACAATTCACTAATTTTCAATTATTTAAAAACTAAATCACTATTTTTATAAATTTTATATGCATACATATTTTTATAGCTACAGGATAAAATTAGTATTTATAAATTAATTTTATACCAAAATATAAAATATTCCACCATAGTTTTAAGTGCGTGCCAATGATTGTTGAATTAATCTACGCATAAACCAAAATTATTTTAAAATAAATTTATATTTTGAAATAAATTTGAAAAACACAATTTTTTTACAAATAAATTAAACTTACACACAATTCATAAACACCTAAAAATAATCCAGAAATGTAATTTATTCCAAAAAACATGTAATAAATTTACACGATAACCTTGACTTACATTTTCTTGAAATAATTAATTAATAATAAATAATAAATAATTAATAATAAATAATTTATTTTTGACCTGTATATTTCCAAGAAATAATAATTACTAAGGAGTTTAATCTCCTAATGTACAATTTATGAAAATTAAGAGCGCTTTTCTTAATAATTGAAACTGATACAATGTTTCTTTCATTAAATTCATGAATTTATGACCTTTATTTATTAATTTTTAAGAAATGAATTCTATGAAAGGAATAAGGGACGAAATTAAAACAATGTAACAAAATGTTAATTATTAGCCTCATTAAATCATTTTGTCTGCTCGTTAGTAGTAAGAAGAATTTTTATGTCGTATTTTATTGTTCGTTGTTAATTATAATCACGATTTTAGAAGACGTTTTTGTTTTTTGCCGATTTCCCATCGAATTAAACAGTTTTCCTTTATTTTGTCGAGAACTTTTCTTTATGTGTAATTGCATGCATTTTTAAACTTGTCTGAAATAATTCTATAATTAATCATTTGTTTTGACATTATCGTTAGGAATTTTCGAATAAGTCTTTTAACAGAAATGAGTCTAAAGGCATTTATCTTTATATTGATTGTAGACTCAAACGCTTTTGTTATTTTTTTTTATGGCTCGATGTTGCGTCTTAAATTGAAAAACAAATTAAGAGTTATTTGTTTAACAATAAATGATGCATTTTCTCCCATTTTCTCTTCTCATACTTATATACTATATGTGTACCGTATTTATAAGAATCTAAGCCACCATTGATTCGAAGCCGCACACCAAATTCTCAAAAAGTTTTTATGAAAAAAAGTAGTGACAAATGGTTTATCAATACCCGATATTTACGAAATTAAAAAATTTAAATTTAGAACCAATAAACAGTTAATGATTCATTTATTTTACCAGTATTAAAAGCTTTTAAGTAAATACATGAACCTTTAATTGCTCTAACCGTCAGTACCATTTTCAATTTCACCCAACCAATGAATTTTTCTGCCTTTGATCTTAAGCCTCTCTCGAATTTCAGTAGCATTAACATTGAAAAAATGGGCAATTTACATTGGAATAACGCAGGTATTACTCACGTGTGTAATAACATACTATTTATTTAAAAATTCTAATCTTATACTTTTTTTTCTCTGAATCATATTTCCGAATACCCAGCTTTGAAACGCGACGCATTTCATCTTGCATTAGAGGTTTAAAACCAAAATTTTGACATAATTCGTGACTCCTCGAAAAAGAATTAGACATTGAATTTTTGATTGATTTACTTGCGGTTCCTTGCAAAAGAATATCTTAATTGCTTCACGTGTCCTTTACTGAGCGGTTCACATTTTTCCCTAAAATATTTACGTAATTTCTTAAAGTAACTATTATTTCCCTTCACTTGAACATGTGATTGTGTTTTTTCCCATTATATTTATCCCAATTTAAATGTTAAAGAAAGAATAATTTTCGCTCTTGCTAGCCTTCTCTTTCGATATCTTAAAATTGTCTAAATAAATGATGATTTGATTAATATCGAGAAATTTTAATTGCCACGACTAAAAACACGAAATGAATATATTTTTACATTACATTAGATATGTATAGTGTGTGGTGCATCTTCTTGATTACAATAGTAAAATTTTTACTATTGAGAAAATTTCTATTAGAGGAAACAATAAAAATGACAGCATATCTTTGCATTACTTGCAATAATTTTTTTATTGTTACGAATGTTGTGTAATTTATGCTTAAAATAGCGTAAAATGTTAACTATTTTAAGCATTATTTACACTATAAACAATTTATATCTAAATGTTTAATACATTAATATTACTTTATGTTGTATTTATTTTAAAAATAGTAATATTTGCAAGAAACGCTGCCCCTTACATTATAACGACGTTTCAATCGAAATTTGGCGAAATATTGGCGATACAGTCAAATTGGCACCATTTTCGGCGACCAAATTTGGCGGGTTGGTGACATGGCTATCATATGGATGCTTCTGGAAATTACTGGAGAAATATATTAATAATCACGATCTGAGACGTCAGCGGATCTTTCGAGAAAGATCCGTGCAGCTTATCAATAAGAGTCGCTCGCTGAAGTTGAGTCAGTATCACTTCAGCTGCTACGATCGAGCTATTGGTTGCCAATAATCTGTTTCATTACGTATTTGTATTTCTAAACACCGATAGTTGTGTCTGAGCGCTGTAGAAGGTACGAAGACCTCTTGGGATTTATTTTACGAATTGTTTATCTACAATAAATTAAATCACTTTTAAGGAAATGTTTTGCTCTTTGAGACTAATAGCAGAAAATCCACGAACCCCGATCTATATTATACTAGTAATTGCTTCCATTGAATATTTAAAAACATGAAAATATATACAATTAACATTTTAATAATAATTTCCTCAAATGATGCATATAAAGAGTGTTTTTTTAGAGGTATAGAACTTTAAATTGCAATAAAACAACGATGTATTATTCGATTGAAATGAATTTTTTTATTTGAAAGATAATCTTGTGGCATTACATTTTAAATATGATCAAGCAAGGCGTAGATTCATCGAATGGGCCCAAAACGAGATTGCCGTTGTTCCCGATTTTCATAAGAGAATTTTGTTTAGCGATGAGAAACGCACTTCTGGTTGAATGGCTATGTCAACAAACAAAACTGCCGCATTTGGAGTGAAGCTAATCCACAAGTGTATGTCGAAACACCGTTACATCCAGAAAAACTGGCTGTTTGGTGCGCTTTATGGGCTAGTGGAATCATTGGTCCGTACTTCTTCAAAAACGATGAAGGCCACAACGTTACAGTCAATGGTGATCGGTATAGAGCCATGATTACTAACTTTTTCATTTCTGAATTGAACAATCATGAAGTCCAGGAGCTGTGGTTCCAACAAGACGGCGCAACATGTCACACAGCTCGTGCCACAATCGATTTATTGAAAGACACGTTTGGTGACCGTCTAATTTCACGTTTTGGACCTGTGAATTGGCCTCCAAGATCTTGTGATTTAACACCGCTAGACTATTTTCTGTGGGGCTATGTAAAGTCATTGGTCTATGCGGATAAGCCACAAACGCTTGACCATTTGGAAGACAACATTCGCCGTGTTATTGCCGATAGACGGCCACAAATGTTGGAAAAAGTCATCGAAAATTGGACGTCCAGATTGGACCACATCCGAGCCAGCCGTGGTAGTCCTATGCCAGAAATCATATTTAAAATGTAATGCCACAAGATTATCTTTCGAATAAAAAAAAATCATGTCAATCGAATAATACATCGTTGTTTTATTGCAATTTAAAGTTCTATACCTCTAAAAAACACCCTTTATATATATTTTCAAAATAGAATAATTTATGCTAAAATTTTTGAAATTGCAATATGCAAGTTACGACAAAATTTTGATTTGTTAATTAATTCTTACGATTCATAAATTGGCTCTTCGCCAATGTATTGAAATTTTGTTAGTTCACTGCAACAATTAGTTAATTGCAACAACAGCTCACAGGTTAATAAAGGCAATAAACAATTAAAAACAATTTTGAGCTACATAGATAATTAATACGAGAAAAATGCTACAAATATTAATTAACTACAGTACCTAGTAGCTATTACGATAAGAGGCAACACTTTATACATTTATTAATTGTTATTCAAAGTAGTAGTATTGATGGAGAATAAATAAGTTTTTTTTAAATCTTTGTAACAGGCTAGCATCGGTCTTTTCATTTAACACAAGCGAAAAGTATTACGATGGAGATTTCATACGAAATTAATCATGCTGTTGTTGTTAATGCTAACTGATCAGCAGTGCCAGATCGAGGCCCACGAAATTCACCAAATAAAAGGGCTAGATCAGCGTTTCTCAAACTCTGGGGCAAGCCCCCTAGGGGGACTAGATAACTCTGCAAGGGGGGCGCGAGTATATTCAAAAGTAGAAAATAGAAGATTATTTAAATAATTTATTAATTTACTGAAAGTAAACAAACAAAATATATTCTGACATAATAAAAAATAAAATACACATTTAAACTGATGTAATGCACCTATAAATGTATCAGTACTGCTCAATATATTTTGTAATTAATTTAGCTATGCTAAGTTAAGAAGTTTGAAAATTACCTGTAACCCCATGGGCGTCTCATGTATAAAATTACACGTATACAAAAAATAACACTTATCTTGATAATTTATACGGTTCATAATTAATCCTTTAACTGCCGATGAAAAGGTCAGCTATTCGCTCCCCAATGCAGCCTTCCAAGTAAGCAATATATTGAGGGAAAAGAGTAGAAAAGGGAAATAAATGAGTAAATCCCCTCTGAAGTAAGTAAATCTTTCGCAAACACTGTCAAGGCCCTTTTATTCCATTCCAAAGCTTTTGGAATAATTTTATGGAAACAAAGTACAGAAAAGATCGTACGTCGGAAAGACGTAAATATACGTCCGGGGAAATTAACACTTTGACTGAGCAAGACGTTTATATTCGCCGGTGGCAGCCTTAGTGTCAAAATATAGTATTATTGAATTCAATACATTGTTATTGTATGGGGGGGCGACGGAAATTATGATTGAATATTAGGTCACAAGTATTGAAAGTTTGAGAAGCACTGGGCTAGATTATCGTAAGATTAGCCGTAGCTTTGAGCACCATGCAGGTGACAGTACGATTTGGCTCGCTTCCAACCCAATTTTGAGGAAGAACACTTTGGGGGTGGTCAACTCTCTTCCCCTTCCACCAACCTCAGGAGAGGACTTACGGCTTGGCGGCTACTTAGAGTACCCCAAGCCGCGAAGTTCCTGTACATTTACACTGTACATACCTTCTCCGGGATTTGAACCCAGGCCCTACGGCGTAATAGTCAGCGTGTAACGGGTACTATTCGGGATCTTCTACTAATCCTCTCGGGGAAACTATTCTTTCACTGTGAATTTAGTTTAAAAACCCCTTTCCGTTGTGATGACTTGATTTTATGCAAATGTAACTACTATTTAAACCCTGACGTTGGTTATGTGGGGTGAATGGTTAACCGTTGATCACAAAATCTAAGAATAAGATAAAGCGAATAGCGAATAGGAGGTCACATGCCCTGAAATTAATATTTGTCAGGAATTGGTGGAAGTAAATAACATTGGAGCTGACCGAACTATCGAGGTTCGAGAAGAATCGTTTTAAAGACCTTGTCACACGTATACGTATTTTTAGCAATTTTCCTTGAAAGTAACCATTTTGATGAATTTCTCCCTAACTGCCATAGAAACGACTCCGAACAACCTTTTCCTAGAGAACTGAAAGAATTGCTCGAAATTAAAATTGCTTGAAATTCCAGCCAATGGGGTTCTTCAACTTCCTGTGTCATAAACAAGATGGTTGCTTCGGCTTCGTCAAACGTATCAGAAATGATGTATAATATTTTAATGGCGTATAATGCTTTAAACATAATGATGCTCCATTTCTGTTAACGACCATCAACAAAAGCAAGAGCGGAATAAAAAAAATAATATTGGATGTTCTCGTTTTCCGAAGCAGAAAAATTGACGAAGAAGTTTTCAATGTGAATATCGAGCGCGGATGACGTCAGAGCGTATCATTTTGTTTACGGCAACCCTTCACCCTCACAGCTGCTCGAAAAATTTCCCGAAACGGTTGCGCCAAACATGCGTGTGATAAGGCCTTAAGGAGCTCCGACTAAAGCTAAGTGATTTTCAAAAGTCTTATATGTCAGATTAAATAATAGGATTTAAGATTGCTCCCAGATTTGAGCTAATGTGGTATAATATTCATAAAGTGTTAAAGATAGAATAAAAGTAGCTATTTTTAAGATTCTGTCTGCTTCTTCCCCTAACCCTTTTATACCCGCGATAAGCGTACTAGCCTTTCATGAAATTCTCTCATTTTATTCAATACCTACACACTATTAATTCAAATTCTATCTATATTTATCTATTTATTTATCTTGGTGGAATTTTCAATCGTTCAAAAAATACATTTTAAAGCGCTCAATTGAGCTGAAATTTAATATACATGATTAATAAAATAATTTAATTAGGCTCAGATACCCACAATTATTATTTTGATGCCTTACAAAGATGTTTAAAATAAACTTAGATTACTTGCTAATGTAAATAAAGAATAAATGTTACATTTCTTCAAAAAGTTCTATTTAAGTTATTATTTCGTAAAAAAGGACATTAAATTTTACGATGTGATAGAAATTTTTCAGAATTTTGAACTTTAGCAAAGTGGATCGCTTAAATTTATTATTAAAGCCACTTAAATTATCAAAATATCGATTTTAAACAGTATATATTAAGCATAAAGAATAGCATGTTTTATTAAAAAATATAATTTTCTTTTTTTAGCAAGCATACTTTATCAAGTAGTCGCTAAATGCTTTAAAACAGAGTTTCTCAAACTGTGGGGCGCGCCCCCTAAGGGGGGCGCGAGTATATCGAAAAGTCGAAAACTAACATTATTTAAAAAATTAATTTTCTGAAAGGAAGCAAAAAAAAAAAAAATAATACATTCTGACATAATAAAAAATAAAATACATATTTACACTGATTTAATACACTTATAAATGTATCAGTACTGCACCATGTATTTCATAATTAATTTAACAGTACTAAGTCAATAACAAGTTTAATAATTACCAGAGACTCTGTGGGCACGTCATAAAATTATGTACAAAATTAATACTTATCTTGATAATTTGTACGGTTTATAATTAAAGTCGTATTGTAGATTTACATCAAAGTATATTATTATGAATTCAATACATTATTATTATATGAAAGGGGGGATCGATGAAAATTATGATTGAAAATTGGGTCGCGAGTATAGAAAGTTTGAGAAGCACTGCTTTAAAAGCTTGGCTTTTTTTAAGCATATTTTTTAAAGAAAACTAGAAATGAGAATACTATCCTTTCCGATAACTTAATTTTGTCCAGAATTTCCTCTATTAATATATTTCGCTGCATTTTAATATAAGCTTTTTTATGCTAATCATATAAAAACGTCTTTGATACTTTGATCCTTAAGCTACATCACTTGTTCGAAAAAGGCTTTTTAGTATCATAATTTAATTACATAAATGTAACCCAATTAATTAGAAATCCAATTACATAACTAAACTGATGCGATTAATTCCATTTTCTCCTGTACTTGTTTTAACATCCCGACGGTGAATCAACGTCTCAGCTAACAGCATTAATTAACAGTCATTAACTTTCAAAACTAGTCGAGAAATTCCACACAAAATGTACCATCCAAGGAACAAAATAAAAGAAACTTGCACAGGCTCTAATGAAATAAATCGGAATTTTTAGCATTAATTGAGACATAATTCTTTGAGAAAAATATATTTATTAGCTAAAAACGTAGCTTTGGACTATTTCTTGAAATTAAAGGTGGAAAACGGTTTTATGAAAAGTGCGTCACACACACAAAGAGAGTACTGAAATTAATTTAAATTCTACTAATTTTATAAAATATAATGTATACTTTTGCTTCATCAAACGAATCTTCTCACAAATGTGGAAAAAGTAATGGGCTGAATTCATGTGACGTTATAGACACACGATAATAAAAAATACGCGTCTCTAACCAATCAGTTCATAAATTCAAATGACGCCATAATCATACGATAAATGCAATCTTGTGTTTCCAGTTAAGCTATTCATGCGATTCATTGTTACCAACTTTTACTCTTTGCAGAAGCTTTTTTTTTTTTAAAAAAAACAAGTAATATAAAAAAATTTAAGTTGCTTTTCCAGGAAACCCCGAGTCCTTTAAAATTCTTTACAAATAAATACTACATTCATTTAGAAGGAGTTATAAAGTAAACCATTAAAACTGTTTGGACTTAATGAAAATTCCTGTAACATAACATGTTCGGTGTGTAGTCAGATATTTAATGGAAATAATTTGCTATTAAATTGATAGAATAATTATTTAAAACGAGTAATATAAAAAAAATTTAAGTCAATTCCTGCTTAGATCAACAAAGAAATATTTTATTTTAGTTACTTTTTATTAAATATTTACAATTAATATAAATATGTATATACATATGACAGAATCACAACATTAAGGGGTTATTAATTTTTATTAATTATCATTCAAGTATCATATTGTCATCCAAAACAATCTTGTATATAAAATTTTAGTTCAACTGAATGCTTTAAGACTTGAGAAAATAAATTAAAGCTTAGAAAAAAAACACCCCGCCCTTATATAGTTAATCGAACTAAGTTGTGTAACTTAATCTTTTAGTTGCCAAATCTTGAATTAGTCGCCAAACCTGGAAATGGGATCTGAAATTAGTAGCCAGATGAGAGATGGGATCTGAAAATGGGAAATCGTTAATCCTGATGATCTGAGATCAGGACAATGGAACAAAATTATTAAATTATTGTATTGTCATCGGTCCTGGACAAGTGAGAAAAATTTCGAATTAATCTGACCTTTTAAAGTGGGTAAAAACTGAGTTCAAAGATTCCATTACATAGAAGTAAAACTTATAAAAGGGTGTTAAAAACCTTTTCAAGCTTTGACACAAGTCGCTAAAATGGTCGTTAAGTTGCCAAAAATGTTGCCAATGGGGCTGTATTTGTAATTCTTTAAATAATTAGTTTTAATCAATTATTTTTTATTAATTTTAATTAAATTATTGTATTGTCATTCAAGATGATCATGTATATAAAATTTCAGCTCAATTGAGTGCTTTAAAATGTATTTTATTAACGACTGAAAATTCCACCAGGATAAAAAATACATAAATAAACAAACAAATAAATATATAGAGAGTATGAGTTAATAGTAGGAATTGAAAAAGCATACATTTATCAACAATAATAACGTACATAAGTAAACAAAATATACTTAATTTAAAAGTACACGAATAAACAAAAAAATGTTACTATTTTAAAATGTTTTGAGGATTATTTTATTATTTTTTACCTGATTATGAAATTTGAAATTTTATCTAAATCTTACTAATAGAACTACAAGTTAGTTTAATGTCAGTTTTGAATTATGTCGAGAACACGTGATTCGTTTTGTCATGTGACCGTCATGAGTCGAGCCCATTGGAAACAGCGATAACTCGCACTATTTGACAACCTACTATGGCTCTTTGGAATCGAGGAGATTGCTATATATATACTACGTAGATTAGATTAGATACTGCATATATATAAACTACGTTGTTTAGATTTGAATATACATCAAAATATTGTTACGAATTTAGTCTTATTCTAATTGTTTCTACTCATTTGTGTTCATTTCTACAGTTTAATTTGTCGTATCTAATGTGATTTCAACCCTGTTTACCTGTAATATCATTTCCACTGCATTGCACGGCCCCCATGCTTTAACATTGGTTTAAATGGTAAACTCGCCAAATATTGCAGCTAGCGCCAAGTTGGCGACGGATTTGGCGACTTAATTTTTGGCGCCAAATGTGGGCGATAAGCTTGGCGACCATGGCAACCCTGCTCCTAATATCCCCATTGTAACCCTATTGTATTGAATGTATTACTGTATTGAGCTTTTCTCGTACGCTCCGGATTTTTCTAGACCTTTCTATTTCTAGATTATTCTGGCAAAAGGAGAGGTTTCTGACCGAAAGGTATAAAAGGCCCGAGCCGG
>BMAU01017392.1:0-143013 GCA_019973935.1 Trichonephila clavipes | reverse complement strand
AAACACGCCTTTGTTTTTATGTATCACTGGATTTCTACACAAGGACAATTAAAAATCTTTTCAGCGCAAATATGGCAAGTGATGAGAACATGGTTGGAAATACTGGCATTTCATCTCATCATTCGTGCCATGTTTTACAGATTATTATGTATTTTTCTTTTTGCTTCTGTGTTTCTTTGAAGCTTCTTGCGTTTTGCAAGGTTCTTGAAGTATTTGATTTTTAAGAAGACACTCACAGCTTTGATCATTTAATTTCTAGATTTCTGATCAAATCCATCTCCAAACAACAAATGCCTGTGTGTGAAGCGAGTATGGCCAATGCGAAGACGAGTCAATTTGACATCAGTTCTTCGCAGTGGCATCACAGGCCATGCTCGTATGACAGGTTTCACAGAGTGCAGTTTGTTGTCCAACTGCTGACTCCATGATTCCCGCCAGATGTTAAAATATGATGCATGATGACGCGCTTCATATCCGATAGCGGAACAGCCCCAGCGGCAGAGATGCGTCGTCGCCGACTGCCGCGCTGTCCGCTTGCTCGTTGCCTATGATTCCTACGTGACTGATGGTGACCAGCAAAACACGATATCGAAACCCTTGTGCTGTAGAGTCGACCTCGTAATGAGCATTGTACATACCACTGGATGGCAGCGATCGTGGTAGTTTTCAAGCGCCTTCTGAGCACTCATGCTGTCAGTATAGATGCCAGATATTTACCGGGGCGGAGAGTGGAATCCTGATGGTGAAGTGCACGGTAAATGGCGACAGCTTCGGGCAAGTGAAAATGCTGCAAAGAAGGGTCGAGCCTATAACCGAGCATAATATCTTCAATCACGACTCCACAGCCAACTGTATCTGCGTTTCAACCATCAGTGTAGATGGCCGAATAACGACTATACTGACTGCGGGTGAGAAGACGCGTTGAAAGACAACAGGCGCTACAGTGGATTACTGTAAATGGCAAAAGGGTTGATATAAGGGAACCGTGGCGTATTCCCAAGGTTGGAATAGGAAAAGGTTCCTTTGCTGGATATGCACGTTAGGTAGGTCGAGTTCAGAAAATCAAGCTTCATCACTATCCATAAACGGCCGTGCATCATCAAAAAGTCTCTTCATGCTGGTACTCATATAACATTCTGTAGAGGATGTGAAGGCACGGACAAGATCTTAAAATAATACGCAAGACAGCTTTCTCCGTCGAAGAGGAAGCTGATGACAAAGTTAACATAGAGACTCTGCACCGGTGATGTGCGAAACGCACCCGAGCAGATTCTCAGTGCCATATGGTGGACGGGGTCATAAGTTTTGCAGAGTAGAGTTGCACGCTGATCCCGTATGCAACACATCCGTAGTCGGTGCGAGAGAGTACGATTGCCTGATACACTCGAGTAATGATGGCTCTATCCACCCCCAAGAGGGTGTTTGACAACACCTTCAAGAGGTTTAAAGACTTTTCACACTTCTTCCGCAAATGTAAAATATGCGGAAGGAAAGTAAGCAGCAGTCGAAAATTACTCCGGAGTGGAATCGTACGTCGGAACTACGGGAATTTGTATATCACGGATGCGTATTTCGGGTCGGGATGAATACACCGTTTGCGGCAAAAGTGCACGCAGCAACTCTTGCTCGCCGAAATACTATGACCGTTGGTGTCGCACCACTTTAAAATGTTGTTGACGGCAGCTTTGTAACTGTCGTTCAATCATGCATGTCCGAACGCTTCAACTGATCTGTAGATCGTATCCCTCGTATAGTGAAGCCTGTATGAAGGCGATAAAACATTTAAAATGTGATAGATATGACATATAAAAGGTGACACTCAAAATACTCCCCTGAGAACTCCCTCAGCTTGCAAAGGAGCAGAAAGAGTGCCAGCCAGTCTCACTCTAAAAGTACGAAGTTTTAAAAAAAAAAGTTGAATAAAAGTAGGCAAATTGCCCTCTGAACAAAATCAGCTAAAGTGCGAAGTATCCTGTAGCGCCAGAAAGTACGATCGCCACGCCTTCTCGATACTCGAAAAGATAGAAGCCAAAATCGATTTCACTCCGGACCATAACAAAAGTGTTTCGAATTTTGTTTTCGAGCTGCAATAATATTGTCGAGAGTGGATCTTCCTTTACGGAAGCCACTCTGAAACAGAGGAATGCATTTGTGCTTTTCTAACTGGTAAACGAGACGGGCATTGACCATACGTTCTAGTGTCTTCACTACAGAAATTCGTAGAGCTATCGGTCGATAGCCGAGAGGTTCTTTGATCTTTTCAGGTTTTAAATGGGGATCACTATGGCTTCTTCCCATTGAGTAGGATACACCTGCCCTCCATATTCAGTTGAATAGGTAAAAGGAGACTTACTAGTGAATCCCCTCGCTCAGTGAGTAGGTGGTGAATGTAGTGTTTTATAACAAAAGAGCCAAATTTGGCTATACTGCGCCACACGTTTGTTAAAATATTTTAAATATGTTAAAATATACAAGAAAAAAAAATATAAAAATAATATACTTATATGTGCATGCCTGCATGCACATATATAAAAACATAAAGTTAAAGTTAAAACAGTTTAAAAGTCCAAATCAAATATAAAAATCCAAAAAAATAGGTTTTGGTGGGGTATTTCTCCCACCAAGTCAGGTAAAGTTAAATGTGATGAATTAAAAAAAAGGTGATGCGATAATTATTAAAACAGGACAATCTATTAAAAATGTGATGAACAGTGTAAGAGACATGGCATGAAGGACATCAGGAGTTACGTTCTCCCGGAAACAACAAATGCCTAGTGTGTGATTGTGAAGAGCGAGGAACATGGCCACGCGGGAATGACGAGTCAATTTTGACATCAGTTCTTCGCAGTGGCATCACAGGCCATGCTCCTATGACAGGTTTCGCAGAGTGCAGTTTGTTATCCAACTGCGGACTCCATGATTCCTGCCAGATCTTAAAAATATGATGCATGATGACGCGCTTCATATCCGATAAAGTGGAAAACCGAAAACAAATTCAAGAAATTAAAACTAATAGAAATATAACATATGTAGAAGCCCGAAAATTAATAGTCCCACAAACGTCTCACACTTATGCTCAAGCTGCAAATCCTCTAATAAAACCAGTTCTACTCAAACACTGATGAAAATATAACGAAAATTAAATGTCCCCCTTTGGAATTACTTCAACCCCCTTTCATCCACGACAAGAACAAATTTATCCCATATCTACCCTGATGTTTCTCATCATCTTCCACCCAAGCCCAACTCTTGCCGTCCACCTCTTCAATACCCCTCGGGGGCTCACCTCCCTTTAGGCGAGTGCGGGTTTCACGCTCCCGGTACCCTAGTGATCTTTTTCTCCCCTTCTCTTCCCTCCCCCTTTTCACCTCAGGGGCTCACTTTCGGGTGAGTACGGGAGGCCACGTCCCCCGAGGTACCCGGAGTGAACATTGAAAAGAAAAAAACCAAAAAATATTTGCTTAGTTAGTGTTTAAGGATTACAGGTCGATAAAGCTCCCCCTGCGTTTTATTTCGGTGCAGGGATTGTTTTTATAATTACTTTTATTTTGGATATTTTGAGTTTCATTATTTCTACTATTTTATTTTGGTTTATTTCTTTGGGTATTTGGAAAAATAAATGAATTTTTTGTTTTAAATTCGAAAATGTTAAGACTGGTTTTTGAGTCTGACCCGCATGTTTGCCGTGTGCGGCGACCCGTACCGGGGAAAGTGGAGTCTGGGGTTCCTGTTGCGTGCCCTTTTGGCCCATGCTTCTCCGTAGACGGGGAGGCAGGAGTGAAACCCGCCCTGTCAATCGGCTATGATTAGTTCTGCGGATTCCAATACGGGTTCTTTTGGAATACCAAAGACGGTTGCTTTAGGTTAGTATTGCAGTTAGGGTGCCCTGGGTGAACTGGCGGATCACATCCCGAACCTGTAATACTATACTCCAGTACCACCTCTGAAGTAAGTGCCGTGCCTGACGCATGTCAGATGACCGGCGGGCTGCCTCCCTTGTTGGGCTCCATGGTGGGTGGAGGCGTACTGGGATGAACACAAAAAACACTATCATGGAACCCATTAGAACTCCTCTCCTCTATTGAGGAGCAAAAATTGTGCCAGATTCCCGCTCGTTACTTTTATTATGCGAACGACAGAAACTTTTTCCAAGGTGTCTCCGTTTTTGATCGAGAAAGCCATATCCGGGTAGTATAGGGGCTGTGAAGACCATACGCAAGATGCGCTCCGGTGATCTCTTCATCGAAGTGTCATCTTCGCAGCAAGCTTCAGCCCTAACGAAGCTCCGTCATTTGCTACCATTGATGTAACGGTCGTTGCTCATAGATCCCTTTAACTATTCCCGTGGTGTATATCTGCAGCGAATCCGCTGCAGATATATCGACAGAGGAAATTTTAGAGAACTTGCAGGACCAGAAGGTCTGTGGAGTGAAGCGTATTACGATAAGGCGGAATGGTCAGGTGCTTGATACTAAGCACCTCATTCTGACCTTTGCAACGCCTGATCTCCCACAGTCCGTCAAATGGCATACCTACGATGCCCTGTCCGTCCATATATCCCCAATCCGCTCAGATGTTTTCAATGCCAGTGTTTTGGACATTCTAAACTAACCTGTCGTGGCCAAGCCTACCTGCGCCTAGATGTGCCGGGAGTCGGACACGACAGCGCTGATTGCAAAGCCCGGAAAAGTGCGTGAATTGCAAAGGAGATCATACATCCTATTCTCGATCATGCCCAAATTGGTCTTTGGAGAAGGAAATAACTGCCCTCAAAATTAAAAATAAAATATCGTATCCAGAGGCGCGGCGTATTGTTTCGTCCCGTACGCCGGTCACTGGAGTTTCATATGCAGCAGTTGTTAAAACTACTCAAATATCCGCATCTACCCAATACAATTTAGATGATTTAAAAAAACCAGACCCGTTATCCCCAGTAAAATCAAGCCAAAAAATTAGTGATTACAGATAAAACTGTATCTAAAAAATCCACTCCAAAACCGTCCCATAAAAAACGTATCGAGAGGGTTAAAGGACTCAAAGGTCCTTCAAAATAAAAAAAGATCCAACCTGTCTAAAAACACCCACCTGACCTCAGAGGTCGACATGTTGGATCTACATGGTTCGGAGGATGATGAAAGTTTAATGGGTGATCTTTCACCCACTCTACCAATATCTAGCCCCAAACAAGGAGCGATTGCGAAGAATTCATGACCTCCTTTATTTCCTGGAACTGCCGAGGTCTAAGAACTCGACTTGCTGATCTCAAATCCATCATATCCACGTAGCAGCCTGCATGCGTTGCTCTTCAGGAGACATTTCTGAAAAGTACCATGACAATGCAAGTGCGTGGTTATAATTGTGTACGACGTGATGTAGATGGCGATGCATCTCCCACTGGAGGTGTATGCCTTTTTACGTCCCATCTGTATCCCAGTACTGTCGTCACACTGCACACATCGTTACAGAATGTGGCTGTTCGGATTCACATCCATTCTTTAGTCACAGTCTGTTGTGTTTATTTACCACCCAACGATGTTGTGCCACAAGTGGATTTGAATCAATTAGTGAGTCAATTGCCAGCTCCTTTTATTTTTGCTCGGTGACTTTAACGGACACAGCCCTTTGTGGGGGCATGATGATACAAACTCGCGGGCGACAGATTGAACAGTTGATTTCTGCACACTGTCTCTGTCTGCTAAACAACGACGAGCAGACTTATTTCCATGCACCCAAGAGGACATTCCACTCCCTCGATCTAGCCATCTGTTCGCCAACTCTGCTACCGATGTTGAATTTCGAGGTTGACAAAGATCTGCACAACAGCGATCATTTCCCTCTCCTAGTCTCGCATGTTAATGGTGCGGGGACGCGTTTTCGTCCCCCCACTTATCATTTTCATCGCACAGACTGGGATAAATTCACGCGGTTAGCGATTATCACCGGCACAATGGTCCAGAACAGGGCAGTTGATGAAGCAGTCCTCAATGTCACTGAACCTATTCGGAATGCTGCGGATGCAGCCATTCCCAGAACATCTAATTCTCCTCGAAAGCTGTGCAAACCATGGTGGAACGTTTCCTGCCAACAAGCCAAAAAGGAACAAAGGAGGGCGTGGGGTATTTTCAGGAGGTACCCCACCACTGATAATCTCATAGCGTTCAAACGTGCGAAAGCGTTAGCTCGTAGAATACGTAGTCAGTGCCAGAAAGAATCTTGGATCCAGTATGTGTCTTCAATCACATCGTCAACTACCAGCCAACAGTTATGGAGAAAGGTCAAAGCAGCGAATGGCCTTTATCGGGAATTTAACATTCCGATATTGGAAACTTCTACTGCTTTGTTTTCGTCACCTTTAGATGTGGCCAACTTGATTGGCAAAACATTTGCTAGTGTGTCCAGCTCCGATTCATATAGCCCTGCATTCCAGGCGACTAAGAATCGTTTAGAGCGGACACCTATCAACTTCAGGTGCCGACAACCTTTACCATATAACTGTGACTTTGACATGAGTGAGTTAGTGAGTTAATGTGGGGTTTTATGGCGCAAGAGCCAAACCTGGCTATACTGCGCCAAACATTTGTTAAAAGAGTCTAAAACCATGTAAAATACATATGAAAAATACAATTATATAAGAGATTTCATATATGTGCATGCCTGCATGCACATATATAAAATAAAGGTAAAGTTAAAACATTTTAAAAAGTCAAATTAAATATAAAAATCCAATTTTCTTTATAAAAGCAAAGAGATTTTGGTGGGGAGATTCCCCGACCAAATCAGATAAGGTTAAAACAGATTTATGAAAAAAGGTGATGCGATGATGGTTAAAAACGGGACAATCGATTAAAATGTGATGAACAGTGTAAGAGACATTGCATGAAGGACATTCAGGAGCGCGTTCTCCAAACAACAAATGCCTGTGTGTGAAGCGAGTATGGCCAATGCAAAGACGAGTCAATTTGACATCACTTCTTCGCATTGGCATCACAGGCCACGCTCCTATGACAGGTTTCACGGAGTGCAGTTTGTTATCCAACTGCTGACTCCATGATTCCTGCCAGATCTTAAAAATACGATGCATGATGACGCGCTTCATATCCGATAGCGGAACTGCTAGCGGCAGATGGGTCGTTGCCGACTTTGCCGCGTTGTCCGCTTGCTCGTTGCCTATGATTCCTACGTGACTTGGTAGCCAGCAAAACACGATATCGAAACCCTTGCTGTAGAGTGAGTGAATGTGGGGTTTTATGGCGCAAGAGCCAAACCTGGCTATACTGCGCCAAACATTTGTTAAAAGAGTATAAAACCATGTAAAAATACATATTAAAAATACAATTGCATAAAAAGAAATTTGATATATGTGCATGCCTGCATGCACATATAAAATAAAGGTAAAGTTAAAACATTTTAAAAAATTCAAATTAAATATAAAAATCCAATTTTCTTTATAAAAGCAAAGAGGTTTTGGTGGGGTATTTCTCCCACCAAGTCAGGTAAAGTTAAATGTGATGAATTAAAAAAGGTGATGCGATGATGGTTAAAAACTGGACAATCGATTAAAATGTGATGAACAGTGTAAGAGACATGGCATGAAGGACATTCAGGAGCACGTTCTCCAAATAACAAATGCCTGTGAGTGAAGCGAGTATGACCAATGCGAAGACGAGTCAATTTGACATAAGTTCTTCGCAGTGGCATCACAGGCCATGCTCCTATGACAGGTTTCACAGAGTGCAGTTTGTTATCCAACTGCTGACTCCATGATTCCTGCCAGATGTTAAAAATATGATGCATGATGACGCGCTTCATATCCGATAGCCCGGAACAGCTAGCGGCAGGTGCGTCGTCGCCGACTTTGCAGCGCTGTCCGCTTGCTCGTTGCCTATGATTCCTACGTGACTTGGTAGCCAGCAAAACACGATATCGAAACCCTTGCTGTAGAGTCGACTCGTAATGTCGAGTATTGTACATACCACTGGATGGCAGCGATCGTGGTAGTTTTCAAGCGCTTCTAGTACACTCATGCTGTCAGTATAGATGCAGTATTTACGGGGCATAGTGGAGTCGATTAATTGAAGTGCACGGTAAATGGCGACAGCTTCGGCAGTGAAAATGCTGCAAGAAGTGTCGAGCCTATAACAGTATTTCTGTGGGAAGGGGAGAGAACATAACAAATGGAAAAATGGTAGTTTCATGAATTTGACTAGAATACATGATTGTTTTGAGAGTTGTGAATCAAAAAAATAGCTAATTATTCATTTGTTAACTGATAATTTATTGAAAATATTTTTTTTATAAATTTCTCAATAAGTATCATGAGAAAAAACGCAAGACTTGAATAGTTTACATTCCTAAGTAAGTTAGCATTATTTTTCCATTACAAAAATAGCACTAAATAGCCTTACAAATACAGATGATTACACCTTGTTATGTCCATTTTATTTTAAATTAAGAATATATTAGTATGAAATAATTTAAAACCATAAAAATTCAATTGTTTGTTTTAGATAAATCTTAACTTTTGATCTGAATATACATATACATTTTAACATTCTCACCATATTAGTTTCCATTCCCATTGATTAAGTTGCTGCTGTAGCTCAGTGGTCGTGATAGGAAGCTTGTGATTTATGTTGGTGCAGTTAAAATTGAATGTCTCATCCTTATTGAAACTTGCATTAATATCCTTTTGTAGTATTATAGGTGAGAAGTTTTGTGAAAGCTAGAGTAGTAAGTTTTAAAAAAAAATGGGCTCTTTTTAAATTGAATTATGACTGGATTTACATATTAATTGGAATTAATGAGGAACATGTGTGTGTGCGCGTGTGTATTATGAAACATTTTTTTTTATTTTTGTAAGAAAGTAATTATCATTTCAGCTGTAGCTGTAGACTCGGAAGAGCTTAAACGGCTAAAGCAACTTTTTGAAGAGCCTGACTTGTATAGCATCGGTAAAGTAATTTGAATTAAATTTATTCAGTTGTTAAACTGCATATACATTCTAGTATTATATAGTTTCTCTTGTGTATGAAAAATTTCCATACTGATGATTTATTAATGTTGCATGCAAAGGGTGTTTTTTCTTATGCTATGATGAACCAACCACAATGAAAAACCTGAATACAAAGAAAAGGAAATGTTATGTTTTACCAAAAAATGTTATTTTCAAACAAGACAATTTTTCTACCTATTTGTCATGAAGATTCAGGCTATTGTCATATCTGTGCAAAGGTTTTCTAATGTTGACCGTGAGGAATTTACAGCCATTGATGTAGTGAGTGAGTTTAGGGGTTTTTGGCGCAAGAGCCAATTCTGGCTATACTGCGCCACACGTTTGTTAAAACAGTAAAACCATGTAAAAATACAAAGGAAAAATACAAGTACATAAAAATAATTATACATGTGCATGCCTGCATGCACATATATAAAAAAATAAAGTGAAAGTTAAAACATTTTAAAAAGTCATTAAATATAAAAATCCAATTTTCTTTATAAAAGCAAATAGATTTTGGTGGGGAGATTCCCCCACCAAGTCAGATAAGGTTAAACAGATTTATGAAAAAAGGTCATGCGATGAGTATTAAAAACGGGACAATCTATTAAAATGTGATGAACAATGTAAGAGACATTGCATGAAGGACATTCAGGAGCGCGTTCTCCAAACAACAAATGCCTGTGTGTTAAGCGAGTATGGCCAATACGAAGACTAGTCAAATTGACATCAGTTCTTCGCATTGGCATCACAGGCCATGCTCCTATGACAGGATTCACGGAGTGCAGTTTGTTATCCAACTGCTGACTCCATGATTCCTGCCAGATCTTAAAAATATGATGCATGATGACCCGCTTCATATCCGATAGCGGAACCGCTAGCGGCAGATGCGTCGTCGCCGACCTCGCCACGCTGTCCGCTTGCTCGTTGCCTAGGAGGCCTACGTCACTTGGTAGCCAGCAAAACACGATATCGAAACCCTTGCTGTAGAGTCGACTCGTAATGTCGAGTATGTTACGAACCACCGGATGGCAGCGATCGTTGTAGTTTTCAAGCGCTTCTAGTACACTCATGCTGTCAGTACAGATGCAGTATTTACGGGGCATAGTGGAGTCTATTAATTGAAGTGCACGGTAAATGGCGACAGCTTCGGGAGTGAAAATGCTGCAAGAAGTGTCGAGCCTATAACCGTGCATAATATCTTCAATCACGACTCCACATACAACGTAATCTGCACGTTTCGAACCATCAGTGTAGATAGCCGAATAACGACTATACTGACTGCGGTGGTAGGCGAACACGCGTTGAAAGACGACAGGCGCTACAGTAGATTTACTGTAAGTGGCAAAAGGGTTGATATAATGGAACCGTGGCGTATTCCAAGGTTGGAACAGGAAAAGATTCCTTTGCTGGACATGCACGTTAGGTAGGTCGAGTTCAGAAAGATGAAGCTTCATCTATCCATAAACGGCCGGATGTTTGACGGCCGTGCATCATAAAGTCTCTTCATGCTGGTACTCGTATACACATTCTGCAGAGGATGTGAAGGCACGGACAAGATCTAGAGGAAGCTGATGACAGTTAACATAGAGACTCGGCACCGGTGATGTGCGAAGCGCACCCGAGCAGATTCTCAATGCCTTATGGTGGACGGGGTCAAGTTTTTTCAGAGTAGAGTTGCACGCTGATCCGTATGCAACACATCCGTAGTCGATGCGAGAGAGTACGATTGCCCGATACACTCGGAGTAATGATGTTCTATCCGCCCCCCAAGAGGTGTTTGACAACACCTTCAAGAGGTTTAAAGACTTTTCACACCTCTTCCGCAAATGTAAAATATGCGGAAGGAAAGTGAGGCGGCGGTCAAAAATTACTCCGAGGAATCGTACGTTCTGAACGACGGGAATTTGTACAGCACGCGGATGCGTATTTCGTGGTCGGGATGAATACCCCGTTTGCGGCAAAAGTGCACGCAGCAACTCTTGCTCGCAGAAATACTATGACCGTTGCTGTCGCACCATTTTAAAATGTTGTTGACGGCAGTTTGCAACTGTCGTTCAATCATGCGCATATCTGAGCCTTCACAACTGATCTGCAAGTCATCGACATAAAAAGAAGCCTGTATAGAGGGCGATAAAATATTTAAGATGGAGGAAATATGACAAATAAAAAGGGTGACACTGAGAATGCTTCAATGAGGAACTCCCTCAGCTTGCAAAAAAGAAGGAGAGAGAGCGTCACCCAAACGAACCTTAAAAGTGCGTACATTTAAAAAAATTTGAATGCAAATAGGTAGATTTCCACGAAGACCAAAGTTAAAAAGAGTGCAGAGTATCCCATAGCGCCAAGTACGGTCATATGCCTTCTCGATATCAAAGAAAATAGAAACAAGATGATTCCTCCGGACAAAAGCGTTTCTGATTTTGCTTTCCAGCTGAATAATATTGTCGAGAGTGGACCTTCCTTTACGGAAGCCACTCTGAAACAGAGGAATGCATCTGTGCTTTTCTAGCTGAAAAACGAAACGAGCGTTGACCATACGTTCCAGTTTCTTACAAAGGCAGCTCGTGAGTGCTATCGGTCGATAGCGTAGAGGGTTCTTGGGATCTTTTCCAGGTCTTAGAATGGGGATCACTATGGCTTCTTGCCATTGAGTAGGATACACCTGCTCCCTCCATATTCGGTTGAATAGGTAAAGGAGACTTACTAGTGAATCCTCGTTCAAATGGCGAAGCAATTCATAGGATACTCCATCAGGACCTGGACTAGTATTGTGGGCCGATGATAAGGCTCTCTTCAATTCAAACATGTCAAAGTCACAGTTATATGGTAAAGGTTGTCGGCACCTGAAGTTGATAGGTGTCCGCTCTAAACGATTCTTAGTCGCCTGGAATGCAGGGCTATATGAATCGGAGCTGGACACACTAGCAAATGTTTTGCCAATCAAGTTGGCCACATCTAAAGGTGACGAAAACAAAGCAGTAGAAGTTTCCAATATCGGAATGTTAAATTCCCGATAAAGGCCATTCGCTGCTTTGACCTTTCTCCATAACTGTTGGCTGGTAGTTGACGATGTGATTGAAGACACATACTGGATCCAAGATTCTCTCTGGCACTGACTACGTATTCTACGAGCTAACGCTTTCGCACGTTTGAACGCTATGAGATTATCAGTGGTGGGGTACCTCCTGAAAATACCCCACGCCCTCCTTTGTTCCTTTTTGGCTTGTTGGCAGGAAGCGTTCCACCATGGTTTGCACAGCTTTCGAGGATAATTTGATGTTTTGGGAATGGCTGCATCGGCAGCATTCCGAATAGCTTCAGTGACATTGAAGACTGCTTCATCAACCGCCCTGTTCTGGACCATTGTGCCTGTGATAATCGCAAACAGTGTGAATTTATCCCAGTCTGCGCGATGAAAATGATAAGTGGGGGGGATGAAAACGTGTCCCCGCACCATTAACATGCGAGACTAGGAGAGGGAAATGATCGCTGTTGTGCAGATCGTTTGCTACTTATGTTGAATTTCAAGGTTGCAGAGTGGGCGAGCAGATGGCGAGAAATGGAGGAGGAGTGGAATGTCCTCGAGGGAGTGGAATGTCCTCGTGGGAGCATGGAAATAAGTCTACTCATCGTGGTTTAGCAGACAGAGACATTGATCCGAGATCAACTGTTCAATCTGTCGCCCACGAGAGTTTGTATCATCATGCCCCCACAAAGGGCTGTGTCCGTTAAAGTCACCGAGCAAAATAAAAGGAGCTGGCAATTGACTGACTAATTGATGCAAATCCACTTGTGGCACAACATCGTTGGGTGGTAAATAAACGCAACAGACTGACTAAAGAATGGATGTGAATCCGAACAGCCACAGTCTGTAACGATGTGTGCAGTGTGACGACATTACTGGGATACAGATGGTACCTATAAAGGCATTCACCCCCGTTGGAAGATGTATCGCCATCTACATCCCGTCGTACACAATTATAACCACACACTTGCATTGTCATGGTACTCTTCAGAAATGTCTCCTGAAGAGCAACGCATGCGGGCTGGTACGTGGATATGATGGATTTTAGATCGAGTCTAGTTCTCAGACCACGGCAGTTCCAGGAGACAAAGGAGGTCATTATTGGGTCGCACTTGCTCCTCTTTCGGAGCTTGGTTTTGTGAAGAACCTGGCATCATGTCCATAAGATCCTCATCTGGATGCAAATCTAGCATATCTTCATCCATCAGATGGGATTTTTTTGAAAAATTAGATATTTTTCTGGGGTGTTTACTCAGGCTCATTTCCCTTTGGCGAGCCTTTCGACTTTTAGGTGAAGTGCTAGGGGGTCTAGAAAGTATTTTTTTCTTTGCTGGTGGAGGTGAGTTCTTTGTAGGTGGAGGTGAGTTCTTTGTTGGTGGAGGTGAGTTCTTTGTAGGTGGAGGTGAGTTCTTTGTAGGTGGAGGTGAGTTCTTTGTAGGTGGAGGTGAGTTCTTTGTAGGTGGAGGTGAGTTCTTTGTAGGTGGAGGTGTAGTTCTTTGTAGGTGGAGGCGAGTTCTTTGTAGGTGGAGGCGAGTTCTTTGAGTTCTTTGTAGGTGGAGGTGAGTTCTTTCCCTCCAATTCTTTGAAATGCTCGGCACAAGTTTGGGTAAAGTTGGCTTGGGTTGTTTTTTTTGCAACATTTGCATAGCTTACACCAGGGACTGGTGTGCGTGATGAGACAACACGCCGAGCCTCTGGGTAAGAAATTTTGTTTTTAATTTTAACTGTGGTTATTTCTTTTTCTTGTTTCCAGGTAGGACATGCACGGGAATAGGCGGGATGCTCACCTTTGCAGTTTACGCAATGTTCTTTTTTGCTGCAGTCATTACTGTCGTGACCCACTTCTCCGCAACGAGGGCAGGTTGGCTGGCCCCGACAAATGTTCTTTGAATGACCGTATCGTTGGCAATTGAAGCAACGTAGCGGATTCGGAATGTATTCTCGAACGGGACAACGGAGATACGCCATTTTTACAAACTGTGGCAGGTCAGGCGTTGAGAACGTCAGAATGAGGTGATTGGTATTCAGCACCTGTCCATCCTTACGTATAGTAATACGCCGGACTGCACATACCTTTTGGTCTCGCATATTCTCCAATATCTCCTCGTTGGATACATTCAAAAAATCCGCCGGAGATATCACCCCCCGCGAAG
Organism: Trichonephila clavipes; assembly: GCA_019973935.1. Lineage (NCBI taxonomy): Eukaryota > Metazoa > Arthropoda > Arachnida > Araneae > Nephilidae > Trichonephila > Trichonephila clavipes. Next base: position 128,840 of record BMAU01017392.1, on the reverse strand, counting down.
AATTAAGGCTGCCATGGGCAACAACGTTTACGTCAAGGTGATCAAGTTTTTTTAAATTAGCAAGGGATTTTGCCTGAGTCGAAGATGAAACTTCGAGAAACAAGTCCCGGAGCGCATCTTTCGAATCAATTTAACGGTACCTACAGTGCCACTTATGGCTTTTTCAATTAAAAAGGGAGATACGTTACTGAAGGTTTCCTGAGTTTTAATGACGAAAAAACGTGCCGATTGAAATGTATTAAAATGGTGCTCCCCTAGTGGAGAAATGGATGGATTCTGGCCTCCGTCCGGGCACGAAGAATCCTCTGGACTCAATGACGGGGTCGATTGCTCAACCCGGTCAGCCGAGGGAATAGTGGATGGCACTAGAGAGGGATTTGTCACCATAAGAGGCGCCAAAACGATATTCTCTCCAGCTGTATCCACTTTTTTTGTTTGGCAACACGGATTCCTTCCATCGTTAAATTCAAAATTGTGCTCCACTGAAGGAGATTTACTGCAGCGTTCCATGAGTATTTTTTTTGTTCATCCCAGTACGCCTCCACCCACCATGGAGCCCAACAAGGGGAGGCAGCCCGCCGGTCATCTGACATGCGTCAGGCACGGCACTTACCTCAGAGGTGGTACTGGAGTATAGTAGTACAGGTTCGGGATGTGATCCGCCAGTTCACCCAGGGCATCCCTAACTGCAATACTAACCTTAAAGCAACCGTCTTTGGTATTCCAAAAGAACCCGTATTGGAATCCTCAGAACTAATCACCAGCCGATTGACAGGAGCGGGCTCACTCCTGCCTCCCGTCTACGGAGAAGCATGGGCCAAAGGGCACGCAACAGGAACCCCAGACTCCACTTTCCCCCGGTACGGGTCACCGCACACGGCAAACATGCGGGTCAGACTCAAAAACCAGTCTTAACATTTCGTAATTAAAACAAAAGAATTTTACTTTTCAAACACCCCAAAGAAATAAACCAAAATTAAAATAGCAGAAATAATTAAACTTAAAATATCCAAAATAAAATTAACCACAAAACAACCCCGAACTGAACTAAATATAACGTTAAATATTGACCTGTAACTGAAACACTAACCAAGCAAATATTTTTTTTTTTGGTTTTTTTTTCTTTTCAAAAATCACTCGGGTACCTCGGGGACGTGGCCTCCCGTACTCACCCGAAAGTGAGCCCCTAAGGTGATGATGATTGTCAATTTTAATGGCACAAGGGCCAACTTTGGCCAAGCTGCGCCAAACACTTGTTAAAAGAGAGAGAGAGAGAGAATGTCATATATTTTAAAAATATATATGTATAAAAATATATGTACACATGTATATGCATGCACGCATGCATATAATATATTAAAAATATAAAGAAACACACAAGTCAAATCATATGTAAAAATCCAATTTTTAAAACGAAGGCAAATAGATTTTGGTGGGGGGATTCCCCCACCAAGTCAGATAAGGTTAAAACAGATGTATGAAAGAAGGTGATGCGATGACGGTTAAAAATAGGACAATCTATTAAAATATGACAAACTGAATATGGGACCTTGCACGAGGGACATTCTGGGGCATTTTCACCCAACAGAAAGTGCCTGTGCGTGAAACGAGTGTGACCAATGCGCAGCAGAGTCAAACGGACATCATGTCTTCGCACTGGTAGTGCTGCCCAATGAGAAGTGGAAGGATGAATGCTATGCAGTTTGTTGAGGACCTGTTGATCCTAAGTCTCTTGCCATACACGATGGATATAGTTCTGTGTAGAAATCTTTAAATCTCGGTAACAGAAAGGCCGCTGCATGTGATCAGACATAGATCGTGCAGCGGTATCAGCCTGTCCATTACCAAGTATACCCACGTGTCCAGGTACCCAGGAAAAAATTATATGAAAACCTTTTCTCTCCAATTTTCGCAGAAGAACAAGTATTTCAATCACAGTGGGGTGGCGGCGTTCTGTAAAAAAGTGCAAGGATTCTAGAGCACTCATGCTGTTAGTGTACACACAAAAATGACGGTGGTTGGAAATTAATATATGTTGAAGTGCGATAAGAATGGCAGTTAATTCTGCACTAAAGACAGACATGGAATGATGTAGACTAAAACCTAAAATGGTATTATTAAAAACACCACACCCAACATGTCCTACAGCCTTCGATCCGTCCGTGTAGACGGGTAGGTACTTAGAATACTTACTGCGATGAAAAGAAAAGAGTTGCTGATAAATAACATCAGCAGTGTCTGCTTTGTGATAGCCTGAAAAGGGTTTGTGATAGTTAAAAATTTGGATGTCTCAGGGTGGAAAAGCAAGGATATTATTTTCCTGGATATTTATGTTAATTAAGTGGGCGTCATTCAGAACAGCCTTTGCTCTTTCCGAAAAAGGTTTGATGTTAAATGTACGGGCCTCATAGAGTCGGTTGAGACCAATGGCAAGAGCAAAGGATTTTAAAGGATGAGAAGGAACAGACATGGCACGAATAAAATAATTGGCACTTAATTGCCTCCGTCTGAGTTCTAAAGGTGGTTGATGGCATACCACATACAAGCTGATAACAGGCGAAATTCTGAAGGCACCAGAGCCGATTCTCAGAGCAGAGTGATATACTGTGTCCAGTCGTTTTAATACAGATGCACGAGCAGAACCGTACACTACACAACCATAGTCCAAACGTGAAAGTATTAGTGCTTGGTACACTCGGAGTAACGAGACTATCCGCTCCCCATAAGGTATTTGATAGTAGAGCTGGTAATTGACTGACTAAATGATTCAAATCCACTTGTGGCACAACATCGTTGGGTGTTAAATAAACACAACAGACTGTGACTAAAGAATGGATGTGAATCCGAACAGCCACAGCCTGTAACGATGTGTGCAGCGTGACGACGTTACTGGGATATAGATGGGACGTAAAAAGGCAGACACCTCCAGTGGGAGATGCATCGCCATCTACATCACGTCGTACACAATTATAACCACGCACTTGCATTGTCATGGTTCTTTTCAGAAATGTCTACTGAAGAGCAACGCCTGCAGGGTGGTACGTGGATATGATGGATTTGAGATCAACGAGTCGCGTCCTTAGACCACGGCAGTTCCAGGAAATAAAGGAGGTCATGAATTCTTCGCACTCGCTCCTTGTTTGGAGCTAGATATTGGTAGAGTGGGTGAAAGATCACCCATTAAACTTTCATCCTCCGAACCATGTAGATCCAACATGTCGACCTCTGAGGTCTGGTGGGTTTTTTTAGACAGGTTGTATCTTTTTTTATTTTGAAGGACCTTTGAGTCATTTAATCTCTCGATACGTTTTTTATGGGATGGTTTTTGAGTGGATGTTTTAGATACAGTTTTATCTGTAATCACTAATTTTTTATGGCTTGATTTTACTGGGGATAACGGGGTCTGGTTTTTTAAATCATCTAAATTGTATTGGGTAGATGCGGATATTTGAGAAGTTTTTGCAACTGCTGCATATGAAACTCCAGTGACCGGCGTACGGGACGAAACAATACGCTGCGCCTCTGGATACGATATTTTGTTTTTAATTTTAAGGACAGTTATTTCCTTCTCCAAAGACCAATTTGGGCATGAACGAGAATAGGATGCATGATCCCTTTTGCAATTCACGCACTTTTCCCGGGCTTTGCAATCAGCGCTGTCGTGTCCGACTTCGGCACATCTAGCGCAGGTGGCTTGGCCACGACAGGTTAGTTTAGAATGTCCAAAACGCTGGCATTGAAAACATCTGAGCGGATTGGGGATATATGGACGGACAGGGCAATTAAGGTATGCAGCCTTGACGGACTGTGGGAGATCAGGCGTTGCAAAGGTCAGAATGAGGTGCTTAGTATCAAGCACCTGACCATCTTAGGGTATCAAGCACCTTATCGTAATACGCTTCACTCCAGACCTTCTGGTCCTGCAAGTTCTCTAAAATTTCCTCTGTCGATACATGCAGCAAATCCGCTGCAGATATAACACCACGGGAATAGTTAAGGGATCTATGGGCGACGACCGTTACATCAATGAAAGCCAAATGACGTAGTTTCGTTAGGGCTGAAGCCTGCTGTGAAGATGATACTTCGATGAAGAAATCACCGGAGCGCATCTTGCGTATGGTCTTCACAGCTCCTATACTACCCGATATGGCTTTCTCGATCAAAAACTGAGACACCTTGGGAAAAGTTTCTGTCGTTCGCATGATAAAGTAACGAGCTGAATCTGGTACAATTTGTTGCTCCTCAATAGAGAAGGTTGTTTTGTCCATCCCGGATGATGGTGTCGAAGACTCGACACGATCAGCCCATGAGGACGAAAAGCTTTTTAATACAGGAGGCAAAATTGCTCCTTTAGATGGCACAGCCAAAGGAGGCAAAGAAAATATTTTATTTGTCTCCACAAGATGCAAAACGCTATTTCCTTTATTTGTCTCCATGTTTTGGCTGACACGGATTCCTTCTAGTTCCATCGCGGCCCCCACCAGGCCACGAATTGCCACAATTTTCTAACGTGCCCAGTGTAACCGCCGGAGGATTCTTCAAAGCTAGACACCGGGGAAACCCCCATAACGTGCTGCCGGGCACGGTCCAAGGCCGACGCCAAGGAGAATTTCTCGATATGAAGGAGTCCCCGCCGCCTAGCCATCCGCAACCAAGTTCCTCGTCCTCTGGGACCGCTTTCGGCAGAGCGTTCCTTGGAGCCGTCACCGACGACGCACGCAACTCTTCCGCCGCATACCCTTCCCCGCAAGGATCCTTTCCGCTGCCCAATTAGTATCCCTCGCGGGAGAGGCTAAAAGGGTGGTACTGAGACCCCTAGAGCTAAGGGCTAGGCATGCAGCAGATCGGCATTGATACGCCGCCGACCTGTTATTGTGTTAGGAACGGAAAAAAGACTTTTTGTGTAATTTTTAAAAACGTATCTTATAATTTTTATGGATTTTTATATTTTCATAAAACAAAGTTAGAGAACAAAAAAGGAAACAATTGTGGGTTATTTAAAGAAAACAGTGATATCTTATCACAAAAAACCATAAACGAAAACTATCCCCAAAGCAAACAAATGTCTAAAGAAAAAAAAGGGGGAGGGAGAAGGGGAAAAAAGATCACTGGGGTACTTTGGGAGCGTGAAACCCGCACTCACCTAAAGGAGGTGAGCCCCCTGAGGGATGGGGACACCGAAGAGAGGTACCACCAGCCGATTGACAGGAGCGGGCTCACTCCTGCCACCCGTCTACAGCGAAGCGTGGGCCAAAGGTATTCCCAGGACACCATTTTCCTCCTTACGGGACGCCGCACAAGGCAAACATGCGGGTCGAAAAACCAACGTTGTTAGTCAAAAACAAAAATATAATAATCAAAACATTTAAAGAAATCCAAGTAATAATACAAATACCCAAAAAAAATAATCGAAAAATTTAAAGGATTAAACTAATTTAACGCACTAGAAAATGGATACAAAAATGTTATTAATAACGAGAATAACAACAAATCTAATTAATACAAATCAATTAGTTTTCTTTACATATGTATTTCAAAAATAGTTGTCTGTTCTGGACGGGAAAAGAGAAATTTGAATGGCAAGAAAGAGGGCCGAAAATAGAGAAAGATCACTAGGGTTCCCCGGTCCGTGAAGCCCGTGTTTACCAAAGAGAGTAAACACCTAGGGAAAAGGAAAAGATCTCTAGGGTACCTCGGGAGCGTGAAACCCGCACTCACCTAAAGGTGAGCCCCCTGAGGGGAACCCTTTTACTGAAACTTTCTTTTATAATCACCCGAGCTATTCGGATTCACTCCCAGACATTTTCCGATAAAGACCCCCCCATCAGCTTTGGAAAATTTTAAGCAACCCTTTCAACCCACCCTGCTGACCCGACACCTGTTCGTCCCCTGCAGGTACAGACAAAGAAATTGTCTTTTCTCCCACCTCCGAGTACGAAGCTACGTCACGACACAACTCAGCTAACGTATCGGTTCCACCTCCCGTCCACCACTTCAGCCCGATGGATTTCCAGCGACTCATTTCAGGTTCATCCATTCAGACAAGAAGCGCATCTCTTTGTGCTGATGCCCTAAAGACCGATACGGTGACAAGGAACCTTCCCATCCTATTACTCGGAGGAAGGTCGACCAAACTAATTACCTCAACTCCAAAGCGCTCAAAGAAACTTAGATCTCAAAAGACCTTGTTCTTGTTTAATCTCTTTCGGGAAACTAGTTTGAATATCCTAAATAGTCAATAACCGACAGTGATGTCAAGCATGATAAAGCTACAGAATCCAGGTATTTCGAGGAAATGCACATTGCTTTAAGCAGATATTGGTTTCCAGAAGTTCTTCAGCAGCACTACAGCCTGAATGGGCCAAGGTCATCTCCATCCGACTATTTTGAGCGATATATTGCTAACGTTAGCCTCCTAGATCCCCCAAGATCTCTGAACAAAATCAACCCACCTGGTATTGGAGGGGGTCCCTCTTCCATGTACCTTCAATTTTTGAAAACATTTGATTTGGTTCTCTCCGGTATCTTTTTATATACGATTCAAACCCATCTAATGCGGCTAGCCTCCAACAATATCAGGTTCATTAAATCTGCAGTAAATTTCATAATTATATTGTATTCTATAGACATCGTTTTGCTTAACTCCACCCAATAACCTTCGGAGCATTTTTCTCTCAAAAATCTGCAGTTTGTTTCAGATTTATTTAATGGCCCCATCAAGCGCTGACATACAAAGCAATTGAAATAATAAAGGTTTTGTATTAGTCTAATTTTGTTGACAATTTCCGGAAATTATCACTGGTAAAATACCAGCAATAATGTTGAAAAAGCTTTGTTGATACTTTAATATTCCAATTAATTGGGGGTCTTCTCTTAAAGAGCCTACCTTTCCAAACCTTTGAAAAGGATAAAAAATTTTGACAGTCTTCACAACCCTGTATCAGTTTCTCCAAAAAAAATTACTGAACGATCCTTCAACCTTAAACGGGCAAAAATACACTTTTGTAGTGCAATTTTAAAATATATTTGCGTGATTCACAGGGTACGAACCCCTTGCATAACACGTACTTAGTAAAATTTGTTTAAGTATGCGTGAATTCATATATGCATCAAGCTTGGTAAATTCAGCGAGAGGCAATTCATCTCATTAGGCGGAAGGAATTCACCTTTTGAATTTGCATCTTTATGGGTCGTGAGGATTTCTCGGGGCTCTCGAACCAATTCTTCAGAAAACTTTTTCCCATCTTGATTGGACAGCATTCACAGCTGTAAAGAAATATTTCCATAAAACAGTCCTCTTATCCCTTAATGTCTGACGACATCGATGAATCTGTTGAATTTCAAAAAATTCAATTTAAGTTGATTGCAGTATATTTAATCTCTAGTGAAGTCTAATAATCTTTGTCCTCAGCAGAAATCATGACTATGGAATTTAGGGCAGTTGAGAAAACCTTTTTGCACTCGGGGAATATTGTGTTCTTAATGTGACAGCTGGGAAATCTTGAAATAGCGGTTTCAGTGGCTCTATCGGATGGAAGGTCAATCTCTCCCGGCTTTTTGCGCATGTTCCAGTAGTAGGTGGGAGGCTCGCCCCACTTTGCCAAGATTTTCTTTTACAATTAATATAATTCTTCAAATGTCAAGGAAGTAGATGAGTCAAAATGGCTGCAATCTTTTTCTAGTTTATCCGCCATTTTGTTGCCATGTGATGTGATGTTGAGATTTAATGGCGCAAAGGCCAATTTTGGCCAAACTGCGCCAAACACTCGTTATTTGTTGCTATGTATGTTCCCATGCGACAGGATTCATTGAAAATGGACATCATGTTCTTCGGAAATAAAGTTTAAGACAGTATAGCGTTACTTGTCTCTAATAAAAATCTAATTAAAGTGGAGAGAACTGCAACTATCCGATAAACTCCGCAATTCGTAGTCTTTCTAGGTTAGTACGGATCCATGTTCATTGCAATTCATTCCGAAAATTGTCACGTTAATACCAATTACGGCTCAAAATAAAGTTGCCTCGAGGAATCTCAAAGCAAGTGACAACAATATTAACTTACAGACAATATTAACTTACTAGCGTCAGTAAAGATCTTTATGGCATTCAGGTATGGGGCTTAAACTCTCCAAGGACAGTTGCCTCTGATGTTCAAAGATGTAATCTTTAAATTGTGCTTTTAAATTAAGGCGAGATTTGACTCTAGGAAGGCCATTCGTAGAACTCGGGAATTATAGTGAATAAGGATCAACATCGTTAAGAATGCGTTAAGCAAATTCACTGAATGGGCTACTCTTTAGCCTTTATTTCTCCGTGTTAAGCATGGAAAATAATCTAGGAATATTATATTTTAGAATATAATGCCCACGTGGATATAACAGTTCTGCCTTTGGGAGTGTCCTTCACATTTGCATTCAATGAGATCTTTAACCAACGGAAGACACGCTGAACCATCACGTCCAAAGGTTGCTTTACCCATAAAGTCGCATCTTCGGCGTCACAGCTACATGGTTGCTCTAGTGTCGTGAAGGACATCAATAGATATTGTTTATCCCCCCATGAAAGTATATCGCTGCAAGACATTAGTTTTCGTGTAACATTAAGAAACAGGGATTTACCATCATTGAAATTTTATTCTCACTTTCTGTAGTTTGGGCAAAAAAGCTCAGGAAAACAGTAAAAACATTGTAATTTTATCTTCGAGAGGATAAACATTTTTTGCTTCATATTTGGTATTTCACCTTCCAAGGCATATTCTCATTTCCAGGGCTACTTTTCCGCTTAGGCACGTGCTCATGTCGAAAAAAATTTGGGGGCGGAAGTGCAAAAAATTCGAAATTAAAATTACAGCAAACATACCACTACCTAGGGAATCACGTATGCGTTGTGTTTGAGCGCAAGGTGAAAGAGTGGGCAGTGCAATGGCCGGACAAACGAGACGACGGTATTGCTTAAGCAGGCAGAAACAAGACCGTGATGCAGTAAACATATTTCCTTACCCACCCTCCTTAACCCCGTTGATTGGTCTATATCAATTGACAATTTTAAAATTGACTACCTGGAATTTTCTGCCGAGAAATTCGTCGCAAAACCTTTACGAAAAGGATCAAGAATATGCGATAAAACAGGCAAATTACTCAGATAGAACTACTGCAAGGAAATTGATGAATAGTTTGTGCAAGAGTAAACATTTCAGAACGTATATGAAGATAGCAAAAGCAAATATATTTTTCTTGATGTGGGAAGAAATTCAAGTTGGAAAGTATCTTCCCAAATTTAGAAGTCGCAAAAAAATTCACTTGACCCTTTCTGTGACAGACTGTAAAGCAGAGAAGTTTTTATGCCCTCAAGAGAGTAAAGATTGAAATGAGACGCATGGAAAATTAAAATCTTAACAGTTTGATATTACGATAGAAATTAATTGCAATATTATTTTGAGTGCATAGCAACGATTTCATTAATGAATGTGCAATGTATAACAAAGGTTTCCTTCGAGCTTTCATCAAGTACAATGGCAGTGACTCAATACATAAGGATGTGTAAAAGTAAAGGTATTAAGCTGTAGGAGATTAAAGATAGACAAATTGAACTGTTCAATCAATAATGTATACTTTATTGAAAATTCTCTCATTAATTTGCTGTATTCATTTATAAAATGATTAGTGCATGCCTTAAGATAAGAAATTAACAAGAATTGCTAACCCCTGCTCCTATCATTTCCTTGCCAATTGCAATTTCATAGATAGATAATGCAGAGACTCCAAAACTTGAGAACAAAGAAAGGGAAAAAGAACGAGAGTTAAAGGAAAATCTTTGCCAAACGACAATTAGAAAGGTAAGAACCGGAGTGGAGGAGAGAGAGATCTGGAAATAGTGTGGGTGACGTAACAATTTGAAAGTGCCTAGAAAGTCAAGGAGGATAAAAATGGCCATGCTCATTTCTAACCTTTCTTTGTACTTTAATCTCGTATTTTCCTTTCGAAGAGACATTTACTGGTTGGAATGTCTTCATAAGCTTAATTTAACCGTTTCCACACATGGCAGTGTATTAAGTAGAGCCTCGAATTGACGTCGTAATTTGTTTCACTTCCAGTATTTAATAGACTTTTAAAGGCTCTTTTGAAAATGGTTACTGCCCTGTGACAGAACTCTCATTAAACCCATGAAACTAGTTTCTCAAAAAGAATATTTGATTCGTCCGCAATTGCCAACCTGCATTTAACGAGTAGACTAATATTACCGTTTACTCTTGCGATATATATCTAGGGATATTACTCTACTTGATATCTAAAGTATTGCCATTCCCTCCATGAAATATAGTACTTGTGGAAGCTAAAAACATCTTCTCGAAAGCATGGTATTCGTGTTATTTCTCCATAATCTGGATTAAATACAAACAATATACAAGTAAATTTCGATTCCACTTAAAAAACAGGGGGATACAAATTTTAATATTTTAAATTCAAAGAAGTTTCTAAAATATCCTTAAAAAACTTTCCCAAATTTAAGATTTTAAAGATTAACAATTATCTTCGTAAGGTTTATCACACAAAACCTCCAATTCAGGCAAATATTTCGCGCATCCAATAAATCATCAACTGCTCGCTCTGGTTTTTGTCAGAGAAGATTTTTATAAATGATCCATTTTACGTCTCTGAACTAAATGCATGTATTAGATCTACCAAAAACATTCTGGCTGTACACCCGATTTTAGCAACATATTTTGAAAGTTGGATAGTTGTGAAAGAATTCTATTATAAATGTTCACCGTTTAATAAAATAGTTTGAAATTAAAAATAGCGGAGACATTCCATCATTCTTCCGCGTTCACATAGCCTTGCAGCATCCGAATTAGAAATTTAATATTATGATAAATGAATACGTGACAAATTTAGACAAATTTGCTCTTATCACACATTACAGAGCTTTTATGGAGCGCAAGAATAAAAACTTGGCCCAATTAGTGTGACATTTAACATTTGTTACCAAGTAGTAGGTGCAACCAGGATCCAGCCATAGCGGCGTAGATTATTTAACTTATAAACAATTTAAATATTAAGAGATCTAGCGATATTTACGTCAAACTTACTGTTTTCTAAAGTTGTGTTTTTATAAACACGACATTTATAGGTGATTAAGTACCAATATAGACACTGTTCGATCGCAAAGGTAACAAATATTGTTTTCCTTTTTGGCCAAAAGGTTTACGCAAAAACCCGAGTTGCTCGTTTAGACATAGGAATATTAAATTCAGTTAAATTTTATGTTAAAATTACTCAGTTTGAATGCTTTATTAATTTAACTGATGTACATTTTCTTAAAATTGCAGAAAAATATCTCCTGTATTTACGAAAACCGAACAGGAAGCTGTAAAAGACAATTGTGTTTTCCTGCGCAATAAAAAAGGAATTTCAAACATAAGTTTAAATTTTAAAGTTTCTATTTTCTAATATTTTTATTCCCTTGCTCTTTTATGATTGCACATTTTATTTCTTAATGTGGTTGTACGCAAGAGTAATGGACAAAGAATTTGTAAATTTTACGTTATGAATCGAGCTATAATTTAAAAAGGTAAAATGTCCATATAAGCTTTACAAGGCAACGGAGGCATCGAAAAGTGTCGTCTTTTCCGACTTCAAAGGAATCTTAGATTTAGACACATGGAGATCAACTTATACAATTTTAAAATGAAAAAGTAATTGGCGTATATCTCGTCCACGTTTCATATAAACTTACTCTCCCTTCTAAAATTATAAGCTATTCGATCAAATCCATACCGAGTATGACCAGGAGCTTGCAGAAAGGGCCATTGCGTCTTCCTGCATCTAAAATTGGACAAATCAAGATCCATTAATTTTCGTTTTATTTAGAGGTATTCAAGAACTCAACTGTGTCTTCTGTGGAAGGAGAGAGAGAGAGAGAGAGAGAGAGAGAGAGAGAGAGAGAGAGAGAGAGAGAGAGAGAGAGAGAGAAACTTAAAAATACCTAGTTAAGACTTTTTAGAGATTTTTTTAACAGATTTTTTAAACGCATAAATTTGTAATCACTGAAACTTTATAAGGGACAGTGTACAAGCTAAAAACACATAAATTACCTGTAGCTTGTGGAATCAAAGTGTCAGAATCGCAGCAGTAGCAGAAAGGAGAACAACCTTACTCAAAACTTTCATATTTCCTTCTCAAGAGGTGCTCTTTGAAGTTTCGCATCAGCTCCGATAGATAAGGTGGTGCTCACGTACAGTCTTCAAAAGCAAATCGAATCTAATATTGGTTTTGGAAATCAAAACTTTTCAGCTCTTCCACAACGAAAGGATGAAACTTTGACACACCTACCTCATACATCGTCGGGTTATATTCAGATATTTATCTCGTAAGTCTAACAAAGCTCTGGGCTTGGATTTACTAATCGCGACCTTTAAAATCTTCCGTTTAAGATCGATACATTTTGCGAAAATGAAATTCGTAACAGTTTGATATTACGATAGAAATTAATTGCTATATCATTTGGAGTGCATAGCAACGATGGCATCAATGATTATGCAGTGAATAACAAAGGTTTTCTTCGAGGTTTGATCATGTACAAGGACGGAGACTCAATAAATAAGGATGCCTAAAAGGTATTAAAACGATAGGAGGAGGAAGAAGCTAATTAATGAATGGGAACTGTTCAATCGATAATGTAAACTATTGCAATACATCCCATTAATTTACTGTAATTATTTACAAAGAAATGGGTGAATGCTTTAAGATAAGAAATTAACAAGAATGACCAACTCATGCCCCTATCCTTTCCTTACTGCTGCCGATTGCTAGTCCATAGTTGATAGATAATGTAAAGACTCCAAAAAGCAAAAATAAAGGGGAAAAGAACACGAGTTGAAGGAAAATCCCTCCAAAACAATTAGCAAAGTAAGAACCGAAGGAGTGGGGGCGCTCTGGAAAAAGTGTGGGGAACATAAAAATTTGAGAGTGCCTAGTGTGTCAAGGAGGATAAAAAAATTGTCGTGCTCATATTTATAACCTTTCTTTGTACTTTAATGTCTTATTTTCCTTTCGAAGAGACAAATTTACTGGTTGGAATGTCTTCATAAGCTTAATTTAACCGTTTCCACACATGGCAGTGTATTAAGTAGAGTCTCGAATTGACGTTGTATTTGTTTCACTTCCCTTTCAGTTAATAGATAGGCTTTAAAATGCTCTTTGGAAAATGGTTACTGCCCTACTACCGAGCTCTCATTAAACCCAAGAAACTAATTTTTCAAAAAGAATGTATTTTATATCTCACCGATAGCCAACCTGCATTTAACGAGTCGATTAATATTAGCGTCTAGTCTTGCAATAACTAGGGCTATTACTCTATTTGATACTTAAAGTATTGCCATTTCCTCCTTGAAATATAGTAAATAGTTTCAGTAATTTGTGCAAGATTAAAATATTTTCTCTAAAGAAAGGTAAACGTGTTATTTCTACGTACTCTGGATTAAATACGAACAGTATACGAGTAAACTCCGATACGATTTTTAATGTCTCCAATTCAAAGAAGTTTCTACAATATCCTTAAAATTTCCCCCAAATTTGAAATTTAGCAGTTAATAACAATCTCAGCAAGATTTTTATCACACCCCCCAAATTTTCTCGATTCATGTGCATCCAATAAATCTTCATAAACTTCTTGCTCTGGTTTTTGTCTGAAAAGATTTTATAAAAAAATCCATTTCATGTCTCTGAACTAAATATGTATTCCATCTTCCAAAGAAACTTTAGATGTAAATCGGATATCAGCAACATTTTTCGAAAAGTTGGATAGAGTAGTGAAATAACATTATCCTAAATTTTCACCGTTTAATAAAATAGTTCCAAATTAAAGGAACGCTCCATCATTCTTTCTTGTAAACAAATCTTGCAGCATCCGAATTAGAACAATAAAACTGAATTTTTCAGATAAATAAATACGTGAAAAAATTAGAGACAAATTTGTTCTTATTACAAATTAAAAAGCTTTTTATGAAACCCAAGAATAAAAACGTGGCCCATTTATTGTAACATTCTGCAACACTTGTTACCAAGTAGTGGGGCAACTAGGATCCAGAAATAGCGGCTTAGATTAGTTAGCTTTTAGCAATTTAAATTGAGAATTAGAAATCTAGCTATATTTTGATCAATTTTGCCACTCATTTATTAAAATTGTGTTTTTATAAACACTTTAAATCTTGAGATGATGCTGGGCGTCACTGGGAAACGGAACGCGAAGCGTTCCTCCATCCCATATCTAGATTGTGTATGTGGCCTTATGTGGGTGGGCCTGCCTGGGAGTGAGTGTCCTGATTGGTTGGTCGAACTTGGCAAGGAGGCGTGGCTACAGAAACTGAGATTTTCTTGCATACGGTTTCGGCGGTAAAGTCCTGGATAGTCTGAATGGCACTGCTGTGATTGGTCGGTGGCACTGTGAAAGTAGGCTCTCTGTTGGTTGCACTGATGCGTTGGTACAAATCAAAGGGGAGGTCTAGAAATCTGCCCTGTGTGGGGATTGCAATTAAGTTTAAAAGTTAAGAAGTTAAAAGAAATTAAAATAAATTTAAATCTTATGGACGATTAAGTACCAATACAGGCAATGCACTGCGGCAAAAGCAACAAATTATTTCTTTGTGGCCAGAAGGATTTTGCCAAAATCCAAGCTGCACATTTCGCCACAGGAATATAAAAGTTAGTTAACTTTATGTTAAAAATACTCAAGTTGATATGTTCTCTTATTAATTTAACAGATGTATATTTTCCTTTAAATTGAAGAAAAATATCCCCTGTTATGAAAATAGACCAGAGGGTTGCATTAGCCACAACTGTGTTTTCCTGCGCAGAAAAAGAAATTTCAAACAAACATCTCAAAAGACGAACAAAGCTCTGGGATTAGATTTACTAAGCGCATCCTTTAAAATCTTACCTTTAAGATAAAGATTTTCGAAAATGAAAATCTAAACAGAATTCTATTACGATGGAAATTGCAATATAATTTGGAGTGCAAAGCAATGATGTCATCAATGATTGCGCAATGAACAACAAAGGTTTTCTTCGAGCTTTTATTAAGTACTACGACAGCGATTCTATAAATAAAGATGTCTAAAAGTAAAAAAGGTATTAAAACTATAGATGGAAAAAGAACAAATTGAATACTGTCCAATCATTGTATATTCTATTGCAATTACTCATTTATCTACTGTATTAATTTACAAGATAATGAGTGGAAGCTTTAAGGTAAGAAATTAGCAAGAATGGCCAAACCATGTCCGTTTCCTTTCGGCTGCCGATTGGAAGTCCATAGATAATAGATAATGTAAAGACTCTTAAAAGCAAAAACAAGGAAAGGGAAAAGAACGAGAATTTTAATAAAACTTTTCCGAAACCAAAATTTGCAAGGTAAGAACCGAAGGAGTGAGGGTGCTCTGGAAATAATGTGGGAGACTAAACAAGTGCCTAGAGTGTCAAGGATGAAAATGGATAAAAATGGCCATGCTCATTTCTAACCTTTCTTTTGTACTTTAATCTCGTATTTTCCTTTCGAAGAGACATTTACTGGTTGGAATGTCTTCATAAGCTTAATTTAACCGTTTCCACACATGGCAGTGTATTAAGTAGAGCCTCGAATTGACGTCGTAATTTGTTTCACTTCCCTTTTAGTTAATAGACTTTTAAAGGCTCTTTTGAAAATGGTTACTGCCCTGTGACAGAACTCTCATTAAACCCATGAAACTAATTTCTCAAAAAGAATATTTGATTCGTCCGCAATTGCCAACCTGCATTTAACGAGTAGACTAATATTACCGTTTACTCTTGCGATATATATATATATATATATATATAACTAGGGATATTACTCTACTTGATATCTAAAGTATTGTCATTCCCTCCATGAAATATAGTACTTGTGGAAGCTAAAAACATCTAGAAAGCATGGTATTCGTGTTATTTCTCCATAATCTGGATTAAATACAAACAATATACAAGTACATTTAGATTCCACATTAAAAAAAGCGATACAAATTTTAATGTTCCCAATTCAAAGAAGTTTCTACTTTATCTTAAAAGTTCTCTCAAGCTTAAAATTTTAAAGACTATTAACAATCTTCGTAAGGTTTTTCACACCAAACCTCCAATTCAGCAAATATTTCGTGCATCCAATAAATCATCAATTGCTCGCTTTGGGTTTTGTCAGAAAAGATTTTATAAATGATACATTTTATGTCTCTGAACTAAATACATGTATTAGATCTTCCAAAGACTCTTTAGATGTAGATCAGATACGAGCAATATTTTTCGAAAGTTTAATAGTAGTGAAAGAATGGCTTGCCAAATTTTCACCATTTTTGAAATCGAACTATTGTACTAAACGGTGGAGACATTCTATCCTTCCGCGTTCACAAACCCTTGCAGCATCCGAATTAGAAATTTATTATGATAAATGAATACGTGACAAAATTAGACAAATTTGCTCTTATCACACATTACAGAGCTTTTATGGAGCGCAAGAATAAAAACTTTGCCCATTTATTGATACATTCTGAAACATTTGTTACCATGTAGTGGGTGCAACCAGGATCCAGCCATAGCGGCTTAAATTAGTTAACTTTCAACAATTTTAATAATTAGAGATCTAGCGATATTTACGTCAAAATTGCAGTTCTTTTCATTGTTTTCTAAAATTGTGTTTTTATAAACATGAGAAATGTTATGGGCGATTAAGTACCAATATAGACACTGTTCTGCCGGAAAGGCAACAAATTATTTGTACTTTGTGGCCGAAAGGATTGCGCAAAAATCACAAATGTGGATGTCGGCATAGTGATATTAAAGTTATTTTTATATTAGAATTACTGAATTTGATTTAATATTTTCTTATTAACTGATGTATAGGTTTCTTAAAATTGCAGAAAAATATCTCTTGTTAGGAAATTCTACCCGGGGCTGTAGCCGGAGACAATTGAGTTTTCCCGCAAAAAAGAAATTTCAAATGCAAGTTAAGATTCCTGCTTGTTTTCTAATGTTTTTATTCCTTGCTCCTTTAAGACTGCACGTTAAATTTATTTCAGTGTGGTTGTACGCACGTATTACGGACAAAGAATTTGTAAATTTTACGAAATGAATTGGGTTAATTTAAAAGTGTAACATATCCACATAGGCTTTACAAGGCAGCGCAGGCATCTAAAAGTGTGTCGTCTCTTGCTGTCGTCTTTTCCGTCTTCAAAGTAATCTTATATTTGGACACATGGAGATTAACCTTCACAAATTGCAAAAGAAAAAAAATTGCGTAAATCTTGCCCAAATTTTAATTAACTTTCTTTCCCTTTTAAAATTACAGGCTATTCGAACAAATCCATGGCAAGTATGACCAGGAGCTTGCCGAAAGGCCCATTGTGTACTCCTGCTTCTAAAATTGAACAAATCAAGTTTCATTTGATTTCCGTTTTATTTTGAGATAATCAAGGACTCTACTGTGTCCTTTGTGAAAGGAAAGAAACTTTTAATTATAAATCACATTACGATTTGTTTAGAGGCATAAATTTGTAATCACTGAAAATGTATAGAGGCTAGTGTGGAAGCAAAAAGGCACATAAATTATCTGTAGTTTTTGGAAGCAAAAGTGTGAATCGCAGCGGCAGAAAAGAGAACCTTCTTACTCAGAAAGTTTTCCTCCCGTTTCCTTCTCAAGAGGTGCTCTTTGAAGTTTCGCATCAGCTCCGATAGATAAGGTGGTGCTCCCGTACAGTCTTCAAAAGCAAATCGAATCTAATACTGGTTTTGGAAATCAAAGCTTTTCAGCTCTTCCACAACGAAAGGATGAAACTTTGACATGCCTACCTCACACATCGTCGGGTAATATTCAGATATTTATCTCGTAAGCCGAGCAAAGCCCTGGGATTGGATTTACTAATCGCATCCTTTAAAATCCAACCTTTAAGATCAATACTTTTGCGAAATTGTCCCTGCTCCCTGGTTTGCAAGAAGGGAAGGTCTTGCAAAATATCTAAAAGCAATTGATTTCGTTAAACCAATTTCAAGAGATTATCTGATGCTCAAAATCAATCTTTGCTGGCTTGTAACTGTTCTACACCATGTTCGGCTAAAAGAAAAAGAGTTGCGTTAGATCACTTTCCAAACCTGAAAAGAGTATGAACTCGCGATATTCATGAAATTCATAATTTTTGAACTCTTCTATACATCAATATTCTTTAAAACTTTCGGTAATTTGAACGTTATGCTAGATCAACTCCATTAAGTTAGTTCATCCGGCTTGAATTAGGAGAAATACAAAAATTACAATCTTTATTTCTCGCATTACCTTACAATTTCTCAAAAAGCCTTAATCCCGCTGCATGTAAACAGTTCATGCCAATGCGATGGCGACATGCAGATGTGGCTCATTTTATCAATTTTCCTTTTGAAGCAGTACAAAATTTCTGTTCCTTTTATTGCTCGCGGTATCTTATATAATCTTAAGGATATTCCTAATTACTACATTCCATGTTTGCAAAGCGATCCACGTACGAAGTTCTCCATGATGTAGCTAACCACGCTTCGCAGCTACTTTCCAGGGTGGTCTGCGATTAAAAAACAATCATGATGAGACGCCTACCATGGCGAGGGATCTGGGAAAAAGGTTAGAAACCTTGGCATTTTTATATAGTTATGACAAGAGTGTAAAGAAATTTGTTTACTAGGAACCTCGTAATTTTGCATCATGGGAAAGCAAACGGCACTACACAAGTTCTTATATATCTTTTACATTGTAATAAACGTCATGTTGTTCACCCCTGAATCATTAGAACCAAAACTGGTTACCTCTAGCATGCTAAATCTGGAATTCAATGATGATTTAAGGCTTCCCAGACTCTGGTCTCAACTAATTACTGCAAGAGGCGATATTTTACTAATTGATCAAGTTGCTTCTCCCATTTCGGTCAGAATTGAACCACTAGTTTCGTTGTTTAGACCTGGGAAAGTCCTAGATGTGACCAATGTTTATTGCAAAGGATATTCATAACCATGGCAAAACACCATGTCACCCATCTGAAGATTTGATGTAGATGTCCATTTTGAGCGAGTTTGTAACTGGTGCAGGTATTCTTTGGGCCAGAATACTTCAATTTCAGAAGTAAAATTGAAGTGCCTGAAAGAGGCTTCATCTTTTTAATAGAGAGGGTTATAGGAGGCAAAAATTACTCTGGAACTCCTAGAGTTGGAAGATCTAATAAGTGTCCATATGTCAAAGCTTACAAACCTAAAGGATCTGATGAAAGGAGGGTGGTTGAATGAGAATACAAGCTTCAGATATAAAACTGAAAATTTCGTCAAAATTTGATAAGGTGAATGTGATAGCATTTCCCTATTTTGATACTTCCCATGACCCTCTAGAATTGAGAAAATGGCGAATTGAAGCACACCGTTATTTATCTGAGCAGAAAGCTGGAACTATTATTTTTGCACAGTAGATAAACGTCTTGCAACATATCCTTTAGAGCTTGATCCCTAATTGGAATGAATGTCCTTGTGTAAATATTTGCGACAGATATCTTGATTAAGCTAACAGAAGAGCATAAATTGTGCGAGTTAGAATGAACAGCTTTTTCATAGACATACAAGGCTTTTAGAAACTTGTACTTTTCATATTCAGTTTTATAAAGATCGGTCCTGTGAAATCAACCAAATTTTCTTTAAGACGGTCAACTTAAATTAGTTCAGATAGCAATTCACCCGTAATTTGCAAAGCACGTTTTAGCAGTCAACTGAAAACAACACGCTTTTAATTCTTATTTAACTACTGGATCTAGTATTTCTTTCGTATGAGTACCAGTACAAGATGTGGACCAGCGTGTAAACAGTCGAGATAAAAAGTATTTCATACCACGTGTCACTATTTTTATCGGATATTTATCTGTTGCCGAATTACACTTTGATATTCTTCCATCCACTAATGTATGTAGAAATACAGTTGACAGCTCGAGTTCACTGGCTTTTGAAGAAGACTATTTCAAAATTGAGATTTCGCTGAAATCCTACGCATAGATGGTACAAACCACTTCAGATAGTTCAGAAATACAAATTTCAGAGTTTTCTTGATGAATTACGAGTGTTGTGAATGAATCATAATATGTGTGCTACAACTCTGACTAATTTGCCGAATAAAGAAAACTAATAAAGTCTAGACTAAGTTTCATTCGATTAGAATAACTCAATAACACGATAATTTTCTGGTATTGGATCGAACAACTATACTCGAGTCTGTTAGCCATGGTGGTTCATGCCACCACAGTGGATGTTTGTCCTCGAGAAGCACAGAGCGCTGGATTTCTTTAATAGTAACATGATGGCAAGCATCAGCTTTCGTATGATTGAAGTAGCGATATTCTGTTAGCCAAGAAAACTTCTATTTTGGGAAATTTTTAATTGATCAAATCTACCATGAAAATCTGTTTAGAGAGGTACGACTCGTCTAATTGTTATTGCCATTTCTCTAATTTTTGTAAACAGAAGTTAATTTAACCACCCTGTAGATAGAACATTAACGTGCTTAATAGAACTACTGCACGCTGCTGTAGATGTGTTACGGTTTTAGAGGAATAAACCTGGTCTTGGATCACACGAGAAGAATCCTTTGATTACTGCAAAGCTCCGATAGTAGGCATAAAACTGCAGCCTATACCTTTTGTGACGCATCACAGAATCCATGTACGAGTTACATTAGAAAAATGCTATCCATCGGATATCTAGGGTTTGTGAAGCCACATTTCTCATTTTTAGAATTGAACCTGGTAGAGAGTCTCATTCTTTAATTTATCTTACCCCAATTTTTGCATCAGAATTTTAGCTAGACGGACAGATGGGGAGCAGTAAATCCTTAATTTTAGAGATATTAGGCAATTGATATTTGTATGGATATCTTGGGTTAGATTAAATTTAGTTCTGAACATGTATGGACAAGGATCCCATTGAATTCTTGAAAGTTTTGCTGAATAAACTTCATAGAGGCTCAAAGATTGAATTTATCCTTTTAAATCATTGGGTAAAGTTTTGTAAGACTAGGTTCAATAGACAGTCATTTTCTCAACTCATAACAGTCCTTCATTAGTTTTAGCTCGTACACGAGTTTTTTCAACCTTCTATATCCAATTTCCTCCGGTGAGTAGATCAACATAAATTTCTAAAGAATCCTTGAAACATTACAAAAATTGACTTATCTTGCGCTTGTTTTAGGATTCGGATGGCAAAATAAGTAGCGCTAGCATTTCTGTGAGCAATTGTTAAAAGTTCACAATTGATATTCGGATTATAATTTTTGTTCAAAACAGTTCAGTAATCGATATCCAATGAGGGAACGTAAATTTGTTGGAACATTTTCTCAATGTTTGTAGCTCTAACTAAAGACATGAAGATATGAAGTTAAAATAAACCTAGTTTGAATTTTGAGTCCAGTGTATAGAAAATCTGATTCATTTGTAACATTAGATGCTCTCGGAGAAAAATCACTGTCGCTGTACTTTGTTTCACCCCCCTCATAATGTGTCCCATGAAAAAACTTAGAATCCAATTTATTACCATCTTTCGGCATCAATTCCATACGATTTAAGGGCATTTTTTATAATGATTATACTGATTAAGGTTTTGTTCTATTATCCACAAATCAAGGAATCCAACAGCTTGTGTGAATTCATGCATTTCCAAAACACTGAACCTATTTAGAAAATATCCCAACCAGTATCTTCTTGACTTAAAAATAAACACCAAGAATATTTATAGGCCTTTAAATGTGAAAATCAGGATCATCCAATTTAAAATGTTTAATACGAAGCCACTTGCAATCGGGGAGTGTACCGTGGCGATATCCAATTAAGCAAGTAACAGCCTCCGAAGAAGTGATCACTTGTCTAGTGGTATGCAACGTGCTTAGAATCCATAGATTGCGGGTTCTAATCTCCGATAACTTAGTGACAGTGGCGTAGCGTGAGGGTGCAGAGGGGCTATGGCCCCGTGTGGCATATGAAAAGGGGTGGTGGCAAGCACCATGATATTTAAATTCAAAAAAATATTTCAAACTCCAAATCGCACACGCGAGACGAAACTGACGGAAACTAGTAAAAGCTTTAATACACGTACAGATGCAGAGAGCTTTAGTAGCTACGCAATAGCATTAGTTTTTATGTTACTTAGGCTTCTGGCAACCAGCACTGTGTGAAGTCAATGGTGCTCAAAGATATTTGCAGAGGGACTAAATATCCATTTATGTACTCGAAAAAACATGCGCTTTACAGACCGTATTAAAAGCAAAACAGAGCAATTCGCGTATGACGCTTTAATATATGCCAAAAGTTTGTGTGGAGCTTGAAATTTCTTTTGAACCTTCCCCCTCCCCCAAGACGAATCAGGAAGCATATATTTAGTGACGGAAGTAAAGATGTTGAGTTATCGTATGAAGATGATTTGAACCGAACAATGGTTTCTTCAATAAGAGTAATTGCTGAAATTCGAAAAATATTCCAACAGTTGCAGAACCCAGCGCAAAAATATGCTTCAAGGCCTGAAGCGATATTGACCATTGACGAACTTAACTTAGATCCAGCTCCTCAAGCCACTACTAAAGATGAATACCAACTTCAGAGCGTACGTCTACAAGTTTTCGTAGATGCGACAGACCCAGGCTGTAAACCCCTCAGGGGGCTCACCTTTAGGCGAGTACGGGCGTCACAATACCAATGTGCCCTAGTGATCTTTTCCTTCCCTTCCCCAAGGGGTTGACCGTCTTTGGTAAACACTGGTGTCACGACCCAGGGGTAGCCTAGTGGTTCTCAGTTTTCCACTCTCTTGTCATGCAATTTTCCCGTTTCTTTTCACGTCTAGATTATAGACAATTACTTTCAAATGTGCATGTAATCAATTATCGATTGATTTGTTTTATTGGATGACTTCTCCATTTTCCAACATATTTTTGGTTTTTATCTTGTATTATATTAAATTAGCTTCATTTTCCTATATCAATTTTCGTAGTGCTCATTTGATCTGTTTATACGGTTGGTCTGCCAACCCGCATGTTTGCCGTGTGCTGCGTCCCTTTGGTCCATGCTTCGCTGTAGACGAGAGGCAGGAGTTAGCACACTCCTGTCAGTTGGCTAGTGATAAGTCTCTTCGGAGACATTGCTGTAGGGTTAGTGCTGCAGACAAGGGGTGTCGGGTTTACCCGTTGGATCCTCGCCCTGATGCTGTAGCACTATATTCTGGATGTACCCCAGGTAGGCGCAGTGCCTGGTTCTTACCAGATGACCGGCACACTGCCTCCCTTGTTGGACTCCATGGTGGGTAGATGCACGCCAGAATGAAGTTTTGTTTCACGCATATGGATCCAAGTCAGCTGTGCCCGGGTAAAGGTCTTGTTTTAACCAATCTTACTATAGACGAAATTGCTGTGAATGCCAGACACGTAGTAATATCTTTATCAACTAATATGTTAGAAAAATCACCATTTGCAATACAAAAAGCTTTAATTGGAACAGGTGGAAAACCAAATTCTGAAAGGTGGTGATCCAGTGACCAACATTTTAAAACTATCTGCTCCGCAAACAATGTCTTTTCTACTTGCAAAAATATTTATCGTTTCACCTATGATAAGGCCTCACACAATTCACCAAATTCTTGCAGTTGTGCCATTTCTGAACGTGACGTATTGACTGTCCTTTATGTAAAAATCTTTGAAGGATTTTCAGATCAGGGTGTGATAAATAAACAATTCCTACTAAACACTTAATTCAGACTTGTAGTAGAAACTTCCAATATAAAAGCAGGTTATTTAAACTGCAAAATTAGTCCATACGTACCAAATCCTCTGCTCTGTTTTAAGTGTCAGGTTAGGACACTC
Source organism: Trichonephila clavipes (assembly GCA_019973935.1). Lineage (NCBI taxonomy): Eukaryota > Metazoa > Arthropoda > Arachnida > Araneae > Nephilidae > Trichonephila > Trichonephila clavipes. The sequence goes on along the minus strand of BMAU01017392.1, from coordinate 104,945 downwards.
ACAAACTGCCTGTCGCGGAAATTTAAAGTGCTCCAGATGTGCTTCTGTTGTACATTCTTCCACGGATTGCAGTCTGGAGCCAAAATGTATTAATTGTTCTCCAAGTCATCCATCCGATTTAAAATTTTGTCCGAAGTGGAAGACTGAAAAACAAATACAGTAATTTAAAATAGATAGAAATATATCTTACTTAAAAGCTCGAAAATTAATAGTCCCACAATTTCAAACCTACACTCAGACAACCACATCCTGTACCATCAACAATTCAACACAAACTGATGAAAATTTTACGAAATTAGTATGTTCACCTTTAAAATTACTTCAAACAGCTTCATCGCTCTCGAAACAAAACCTGCATACATTTCTAAAGTTTCCACATAGTCTTCCACTCAGGCACACCTACAACCTTCCATAATATCAAATCCCAGCCACCTATTCCTACATTTAATACAAATGTTCCCTCATACTTAACAGATCAAGCAATAGTTTTAGAAAATAAAAACAAGAATTTTCCAGCTAAATATACAAAAACAAGTACCCCCTCTCTTCACATTTCAAAAACCAATATACGTTCTCAAGTTTAAGCCATTGCAGTCAAAAATTTTGCAGCCCCAAACGACCTTTAAAGCCTCGGGGGGAAGAGTCCTCCTAAAACCATATCCAATTCAATAAAAATAAAGATTGCATCATATAACCCAAAGAAAAGCACACCTGTACAGGACATGTCAGATGAAGAGGAAGAAACGAACTACCCCGTTTTAACACAGACAAGAAACCGTAAATAACCTTTTCCAATCTCAATTCTAGGACTTGGTGGTGGAAATACACACCACGATCCATTTGTTTTTATTTTTAAAACTTTTACACGCAATTTGATATTTTACATATTAAAACCTATTTTTATAGAACTGCTTAGCGATTTTATACTTTATTTTTTAAATGTGTTTGATGCAGCTTAGCCAAAATTGGCTCTTGCACCACGAAACCTAACAATCACTCACTCGGGCTGTAAAAAACTCATTTGGTCCGGCTCTCTGGGTTCATTACAATATTTTGAGTACAAACTTTAAGATGGCTAACCAAATAGTGTCATAATGTTGTGGATTATTTTTCTTAACATCTGCCATCAGTAATGCCAGTTGCGAGAGAAGCTTCTCCAAGCTAAAATTAAATAAAGATTATCTCAGATCGACCATTTCCACATTAAGGCTAACAAATTTAGCTATTCTGGAAATTGAACACGACACATGCAAATGGATATTGACAATTATATAGAATTTACTATGAAAAAAACATGAAAGTGCATTTTTTTAATCAATAAAAAGAAATTTAAAGCCGCTTTTTTACTTTTACTAATTTTCTTGACTAATAATTAAAATCGAGAGGCGACAAATTTCCGGTCTGCCCCAGGCAGCGAAAGTCCACGCTACACCACTGCATAGTGCTAAAGTCATCTATAGCACTTCCGAATTAAAATCCCCCCAATTTCATTTAGTTTTTCCAACCAAAATTTATTCTAATTAATTGTTTATTAGATCAAGGGTTTTATCCACCAAACAGTCTTTATATTTGCTGACAATTCCAAGAACAGTTCGTTTAATTTCTGTATTCGTGGTCATATTGGTTTAGTTTATTACGCACTTCAGAATAACGGATGTAATCCAATGTTCTCGTGTCTAGTAAAGTACAGATACTATAATAATGAATAGATATTAAGGAATTCGAATATATTAATCATATACATTCAAGTATAGGTTAAATAAGACGAATTAAATTGAAAAACAGCCTTGAATAAGTTTCAAATGAGTAATTAAAATGTTAGTAAATGTTTTATCTCGGAATGTGAATGATTCCACTTACCGAAAAGAATATTTTTCTCTGGTGCTTCCATAAACATGAAGATTCGCATAGACATTTCAAAGCAAAACCGAGCCGCTTACTCAAAAGAACACGAGTTGGTAAATCATTAAGAGACGAGGGGGAAAAATGAACGATACAAAATGAATTATGTGTTGTTACGTTAGAAAGAGCACCATGTTGCTCACCGCCGAATCATTCTAACCAAAGTAGTTTTTAATTAGCAATAGACAAGCTTCGTGGGACCTTTCGGTTATAACACTGCCGTTGCGCAAAGCTATCAAACCAGCTCGTTATCTCTAGCATTATGAAAAACTTGAAATTCGATGACGATTAAAAACTTTACATATATCTCGTTTTTTTTTTTTATTTTAAAAATGTGCAATTTAACTCAAAATTGTTCGTATTTTCAATAGTTTTTATTTCCTTTCTTGAAATTGTAGGTCGCCGCGGTAGCTGAATGGTCAAGATATTGGAGCTTGGCTGGCCGTTTCACGAGTTCGAGCCCAGTACCACTAAAGACCCATCGATTCCCTACACGGCGGTGTAGGGAATCAATTCATGTTAAATCTGTCGAGAGCTCAAACGTCCCCCGTTGGGGTGGTGTGGTAGTTTGGAGAGGGGGTGCCAGCTCATGTGTCGTCCATGTCCCTTGACTATGGTTCAAAATTACGTTGTCCGTAGCCAAAAGCCCTCGCGTAGCTGAACAGTGGGAGGTTAATATTCATTCACTTGTAATTGTAGAAAAATTTATCTGCAATCACTTGTTTTTATGAAAAGAAACCAGAACTGGGAAGGAAATCACATTGTGTCTTCCTAAATTTCAAAATGAAAATTAATCTATTGCAATTAATCTAAATTCACGTGACGTCATAATCACGTAATAACTACAGTCGGTCAAAAAATATAACAAGCACCGGACCCCAATTGAATTTAACCATGTTTATAAAAATTCCCTTTACTGTCAATCGGTAAATTGCAAATCAATTAAGTAAAAATTTTCATGATACTATTTAAAATTATTGAAATCAGTTATTGAAATCTGTAAAAATTCCCTTTACAGTCAATCGGTAAATTGCAAATAAATTAAGTAAAAATTTTCATGATATCATTTAAAATTACATTTAAAATTATTGAAATAATTAAAATTATCAAAACTATATTGAAATGATTTAAAATTATTGAAATGATTTAAAATTATTGAAATGATTTAAAATTATTTAAGTGATTTAAAATTATTGAAATCAGAAATCTATTGAAATCATTTAAAATTATTGAAATCATTTATTAAAATCATTTAAAATTTGAAATCTATTGAAATCATTATTGAAATGAGTTATTGAAATAAAATTACAAATCATATAACATGCAAAAGTAAAAATTTTCATTTCCAAAATTTAACAAAAAAAAAAAAAAAAAAAAAAAAGAGTCCGATCGGGAAATTTATTTTTATTGAATCGCTTATATTATTACAGAAAAGTCCGATTGTGGTATGTGTTGAATGAAATTACTATCAAAGTACGTTTTTATCATATTCATCGCCGGAAAAGCCGGTCGCAGGAGAAACGACGACGGCAGTGATGAATTCTGTGGAGGCACCTGGGAAGGTTCCTGTGTTTCCCTCTTGGGAAACGGGCTCGAACGCTGGGGGTACCACCTGGCCATTGGTATCATTAAAGATAAAAATAACAAAAAAGAAAATTAAACATACCAGTATGCTTTAAAAAGTCCCAGCAGCATAAATATTGCCCTCTGCAAGCTCGCATTGCTCAATTTGTTTGAGTATTTTAAGTTTTTTAGCTTTACAAGCTTCAAAGGTGGTTTTAGAAACTTGTCTCTAAGCCGTTGACTTGCGCACTTTGTCAATATTTACACAATTCAAAACATTTGTTTTATTTATTTTTAAATTCAAAGCACGCATCAGATCAATCCTGTTCTTACTTCCATCACTGTATTCACATGCAGCTATAAATGCAGCTATTTTTGTGACATTAATTCCTGATCCAATCAATTTCGGGCTATACTGCCAAATCAGTGAATTCAATGACTCATTAGCATTTTGAGTTTTCCCCCTAAACACCTTCTTAACAATTTCAAGTGTGATAAATCTTTAAAAACAAGTTTAATAACCCTGATTTTCTTAATCTAAAAATTATGAAAGAACATAAAAATAATATTGATAGAATAGTATGTACTTTAAATGTTGAGTATAATCATATTATCACAATCCCCAGAATAACATCTTTTTCAGTTCTACCATGTAAAATATATGTCAATAACTTTAAATTTCAGGATAAAAATTTATCAATTCAAACTATAAGGGTTTTTTTTATGAAACAATTAAGCATGATTTTCAGGATTTCTATATAATAGCTACTGATGCCTCTAAAAATGAATATATAACATCTATTGCAGGTGTTACAGAAAATCTCTCATTTGCTTATAGAATTAATCATAATAGCTCTATTTTTACTGCAGAGGCTTTGGCTATTTGCCAAGCTATAGATGACCTGGCAGTTTCAAATAAAAATCTGCTAATATTATCTGATAGTCTCTTTGTTCTCTATGCCCTCCAAAATTATTCAAACAAGTCACATAGTGTTATTCACAGACTAGCTAGCAAGATCTACATACAATCAAAATATATCAATCAGTTGATTCTACTTTGGACTCCGGGACACTCTAACATACTATGAAATGAGCAGGTGGATTATCTCGCAAGATCTGTCACAGAGTCTGACGTTTATTACGAATGGATTGCTTCAGAAGACATCAATAAAAAATATATCAGGAAAGATTTAAAAAAGCAAACGATAATTTTTTTCAAGCAAATATTTTAAAAATTTGGGCAACATTCCAGGTATTAGCATCATCTCTAAGTGGACCAATAATACAACAGAAGAAATTCTATATGCACTCGAATCTTTAGCAAAATGATCATCACTCCAGGGCTTCTTCACAAATTTAATTTATTTGATAATGCAATCTGTAGATCTTGTAATTGTATAAATTACTTGGATCATATCTTATTAAGCTGCAATAGATACACTGACCCACACACAAGAAATCATCTAAAATAATTTCTCAAAATTGATCTTCATTGCAATACCACTTTCAAAGAACTGTTGAAGAAAGCTATATCAAACAGATCAACGTTCAAATTTTTTATTCAGAAGATGAAATATTTTGATATAATTTAACAGGTTAATACCTGTTAGTCTACAATGGGATAATAGCCTTTGTCGCTCCATATCCCACACAAAAATATTAACTGTAACTGTAATTGTTGCTTTGTAGAGCAAAGATAAACATCAAATGACAATTCCGGATTTTTCACCCACTAAGAACGTATACACACCACAACAGTGGTCTTCAAAATGTGTTCCACGGAACCGTGGAGGTCCACGATACATTCCCAGGGGTTGCACGAATCACAGTAAATAAATCGAAAAATAAATTATAAATGTGTATGCAAAATGTATTCACGTTCTCTATGAAGTTTGTATCCCCACAAGAATTTAGAGCTCATTCCTGTCCTTAAGAAACTGAAAATTTTATTTCAATATAATAAATTTATTTTGCAATACTTTTTAAACTTCATTATAATATAATAAAAGATATATTAAAATGTGTTTTATTTATATATATTACCTAATAGATTGTAAAAATTTTATTGTTTACTATTCCGGATACCACGAGATAATTGTATACTCGTTAGTACAATGTCTTGCAAAACTAAATAGTTTTCCATTGCAAAGTGCACCTTTATACATTTGTTGGAAAAACCCCTACAATAAGGGAGAGGTAACGACTTATCGACCGATCAACAGATTTGAAGTCCAAACTCTAAATTTAAGCAAGAATAGCTCCTAAATGTTTTGTTGCAAATTCATGCAAAATACCCAGCATTCCTCTAAACATTTTAATGCCTTTCAGAACAATGTGTACAGGTGAAAAATATTTCTAGGCATAAGTGGTTACAAAAGCAAAGTATAGAAATAAATTAAGATCAGAATATGTATTGCAGTTAATTTCAATGGACTTAGACTTTCGACGGTTTGTGTGAAAAAATCAAGCACACATTCTAGTTACTTAGCATAATGCATGGGTGGGTGAAACCTGGGTCACAGATTAATATTATTAATTAGTAAACTATATTAAAAGTAGGTTAAAATTTTTACTAATCGATGCAATACTTTTTTTAATTGCCATTACAAAACAATGTGTATGGAATACGGTTCGAGAAAAATACTTTCCAGTTTTAAGGGTTCCACAAAAAGCCCTTCTAGTTCTAGGGCAGTGATGGCCAACCCGAGGCACGGTGGAGTTGTAACGGGAGCACGCGAAGACATACTGAAGAGTTAAAATAAATTTGAATACATATAATATAATACATAATTTTCTACAATTTTATTGAAGTGGGGTTGTCTCAAAATTTGGATCAAAATATGTTTGTGTGTGTGTGTGAATAAATGTTTTCTGCTATGAACATAATAAAATAAATATTACTCATATAACTAGCTGATGTGCACCTATAATAACCTAATTTTGTTAGCATCTGAAAAAGTTAATCCTAATTTAGATGATTTGGTAAAAAAAAAGAGTAATTCGAAAGCCACATTATATAAGTAAATACTAACTGTTTCATAATTATTTAAGATCAAATGTTTCAAATTACTCATTTTTATTTTGAACCTGTAAAAAGTTTAACAATAAAACCTTAATTTCCCCTTCATCTTATTTTTAAATTTTTTTGCATTAAAAAAATGTGCTATTTGCGTGAAAATTCCACAACAAGCCTATAAGTAACATTTTTTTTATGTTTCCATATTTGTTTGATGGAAATGTTGGAAGAGGCACTCAAAATTATTTTTTATCAAATTGTGGCACTCTTTCCAAAAAGATTGGCTACCCGTGTTCTTGGGGTTCTGTGAGTAGAAAAAGGAATAATCCCACTATCAGTGTTAAAAATAGAGTCCCCCTCTCCCTGCATTCCACAGCTGTGTTTCCGGCCATTCTAAAATTTAAGCAAACAGTCAGCTGACTCAAGGTCATTCGACCTTGCCTTTTCGAAAGGCTGTCATGGGGGAGTGGTTTCTTGACGAAAGTTTAGGGTTATCTTATTTTTAACCCCCCAATTTTCATGTAAAAAAAGCAGAATTAGTGTTTCTGAAGTATTAAAGTCATTATTCGTGTAGCAAAATATTTTTTCATAAAATATAGTATTATTAATATGTATTTAAGCAGTTTATGCGGTAATTTTATTCTAAAGTAACGTTTTAAAACTTTTATACGTAGATTGCATACACGTGGCGCCATCTGCAGACTTTGTAATAAAGCTTGCCAAATATGGCGTCAGAAAATTCTGGAACCAAGGATATATGTATTTTTCGTAATTTTAAAATTTTCTAGACTACTCCTGGTATATCTGCATTTCAAGGAGGATTTATGTGAGTAATTTACGTTCTCAGCAAAAGGGTACTTTTGCGCAATGAAATCAGATTATTCTGGCGTAAAACTTTTGCTGAGAACTTTTGCGTAGAATCAACAAAAGTACCTTAAGTATTAATAGTTTGTTAGCAAAGAAAGCCCCATTGTGATATACAGCTCGTAGTTAATGTAAATATGGACATAAGCAACCATTTATTGTATATTTTGTATATTAATATGATGTGAAATACAAAATGCAAAACACATTCACAACAACAACAAAAAACTAGCTGATTTTTGAACTATTAGGATGACTTTAAAAGTAAGAAAAAATAAAGCTGTAAAAGTAAGCTAAAAACAGATAAACATTATTTAGCGTTAACCTCACAATTCGTTAACTTCATTTTTAAAAAATCAAATTATCAGAAAAATTTTTGTTAATTCTAACAAATATTTTTTGTTGATGCAAAACAATATATATATTTTTTATTTTATAGGTTTGTGAATTACACTTTTCGGATGATGCAATACGAAGATACACCGAAGCTTACAATGAAAAGACTGGAGAGAAGATATGTGTGCCCTTAAAGCGTTACAGACAACAAAATTTTGCTGTGCCAACTATTTTTACAGATTTCCCCACATATCTTTCTAACTCTGGAAATCCCACTCGAGAATGTCCTGAGAAGAAACTGCAAAGATTAGAAAATGAACACTTACAACGCTCAATCCAAGCAAGCATTATTTCCAAGGAAGAATTCGAAAAAAAATCATTTGCGTCGTTTCCAGAATTAGAAGGGTGTTTAAATGCAGAGGAGCTTCAGGACATATGGACAATCATTTGTAAAAATGATCTAGTAATAATTATGATGCTAGACACAATAATATCTCCTATTATTAAAGCATCAGTGATTATAAGTAAAGACTTAGATTTAACAATTCACATAGGTCAAACAAAGATAGTATGTTTTCAAATTTAGATGATGATAAAAAAATTGCACTCCATTTCTTAATTGACCAACTCAAGTTTTTAACTAGTAACAAGTTTTCTTTTAGATATTCCTGTAAAATGATGGTTTTTTTGTATATTACAATCCATATCACCTCATGTCTATAAATTTTTAAGAAATTCAGGATATCTTAATATTCCCCATCCCAGAACTTTGCGCAAAATTTGTACATCTTTAAAAACTAACCCTTAAACAGAAAAATCAAATGAAAACTTTCTAGCATCCATGAAAAAAAAAGTAAATATCCTAAAATCTGTTGATAAAACTGTCATACTGATGCTTGACGAAATCCATTTAAAGCCATATTTAGATTTGAAAGGGGGTAATATTCTAGGGATGGCCTATAACAGTGAACAAGCTGCTACTTCAGCATATGTGTTCATGTGTGATTCAAAGTCTTCTTTCTCCTTTTAAAGAAGTAGTTCATATAATGCCAGTGAAAAAAATCGATGGAGAAAAATTGTTTGCTGTTGTTAAAAAAACTATCGTAGAACTTGATGGTATAGGATTCAAAGTTATAGGTGTCGTTTCTGACAATTATTCTATAAATCGAAAAGCAATGTCAAACTTTTCTGTTCCTCCCAAATTGAGCATTGTATATCCACATCCTTCTGATTCTTCCAATCCTTTATTTTTTGTTATTGATTCAGTGCACATTTTTAAATGCATTCGTAACAATTGGATTAATAAAAAAAATGCAGGTCAATGTTTTTATTTTCCAGATTTTGAAGATTATAATAAGTTTCCATTATTAGAAGCAAATTTCTCTACACTTAAACAACTATATGACATAGAAAGTAATAGTTTAGTAAAGTTTGCTTATGGTTTAACTTTGAAGGCTTTATGTCCTACAAAATGTGAAACTTGTGCTTAAGATATTTAATAATTTTGTTATTCAGGAGCTTCAATTATTAGGAGAGCAACATAAACTAATTAGTTATGAAACAACATCGATTTTTATTTCTTTAATTTGTACATGGTGGAAAATAGTTAATGTTAAAACTCCTTTAAAGGGACAACATTTGCTTGATCCTTATCAGCAACCGATTACTTTATCTCCAGACAACCAAACATGTGAATTCTTGCATAAAATTTTGCCATGATTAGACTCGTGGAAGGGAAAAAATTGTACTACTGGCACCCTTACTAAAGAAACAAATCTTGCTTTTATTCATACCACATACACTTCACTTGAAATGTCAAAATATTACATTAACGAATTAAAATTTCAGTATTTTCTTCCCGGAAAAACTCAAACAGATGCGTTAGAAAGTCGTTTTGGGAAATATAGAACACTTTCAGGTTCTCAATATTTAATATCAATTCGGCAACTTTATGAAGTAGAAGCTACACTAAGAATGCAAAATTTTTTACCTCTAACTTTGGTTTCAAACACATATGGCCAGCTTAACTTAAAAGACATTCATTTGGAAGATTCGTGTTATGAAAATCCTTTAGAGTCATCAGTATTGCATAATTTTAATATTACACTATCTGAAAAAGATTTTCGTGATGCTCAGCCGTATCTACCTGTTTAAACATATTTGGCTGGTGTTTGTGCTAGAGCAGCACTTAAAAAATTAAAATGCGACTTTTGTTTCAAATCACTTGTTCTTAATAAATCTTTTGAACTAAATTCTAACTATGATTTAATACGTAACTTAGGCAGAGGAAGTTTATTGTGCCCTTCTCCAGATTTTGTTACAGCAGTGCTCTACAACTATGTTTCTTAAACAAAATAATCAACGTCAAATTGCTTCAGAAATATCGATTATCTTGATAAATTCAAATGAATTTTTTTTATATGATGAACCTTGTAACAATGATCCTTCTTCTGAGCTAGTTTTAAAGCATATTATCCTCACTTCTACAAATGCATTACTACTGTAAGGAAAAAATGATATTAAAAAGGTTGAAACGAAGAAAAGAAAAATACATACTTTATTAGCTAAATAAAGTACATTATTTTTATGTATGTGGGTGCATTATTTTTTCTCTATATATATTTTAGGTGTATATCTATGCTTTTATACATGTATGATTTATTTAAAAAATATTTTTAACTTATTTTGCAATAACTTGTCATATGGTTATTTGTAGGAACTTTATTTTTGGTAATTGTTAATGCTTGTTATAGTAAATAGTGTGTGTGTAAATTTTTGTTCATTACTATGCATGGTACTAATGAAGTTTTACAACATATTTGATTCGCATTTGTAACAACGTATAACTGAGAATAAGTACTTTTGGGAGAAAAGGTACCAAAGATTTAAGGAAAGGAAAGAAAAGTAACTGTGACAACAGTTAAATAAATTGTGTAATCTATTTTTATGTATGTACTTATTTTCCTGTATATATCTATAATTTTATAGTATAGATTTTCGTCTAAAAATATATTTGAAATTTATTTAATAATTCTTAATGCTGTGATTGTATTTGATACCAATAAAGCTACTGTTTTTAAATTTGTTTCTTTTTTTTTTTTTTGCTTTGAAAAAAATACCTACTTTATTAGCTAAATGAATTACATTTTTATATATGGGTGTATTATATTTTCTCTATATATATACATTTATTTCAGGTATATATTTATGCTTTAATATATGTACAATTTATCTAAAACATGTATTTTTAACTTATTTTACGATAACCTGTTATATTGTTATTTATGGGAACTTTATTTTTTGGTAATTTTTAATGCTGTTATTGAAGAGAGTGAAGAATTTTTGCTTATTACTGTGCATGATACCAATAGTTTTAAAACATTTAATCTACATTTTTAACAATGCATAATTGAATAACTATTGTTGGAGGAAAAATATAAAAACATTTTAAGCAATGAAAAGTAACTGACAAATAACTAAATAAACTGTGTAATCTATTTCTGTGTACATATTTAATTTCATGTATGTATCTGTAATCATATATGTATGGGTTTAACAAAAAATATTTTTGTCAACTTATTTTATGGTAATTTTTCATGCTGTTATGCAGACAGCAAACTTTTGTTTATTAATTTGATACCAATAAAGTTTTAAAACATATTTAACTACTTTTGAGAGAAAAAGTACTTAAAATTTAAGAAAAGAAAAGTGACAGACAAACAGCTAAACAAACTGTGTAATATATTTTTAAGTATGTATTTATTTTCCAGTATATATCTATAATTATACAGGTGTAGATTTATCTACAAATATATTTGAAATTTATTTAATAATACTTGATGTGCGATACCAATAAAGTTACTGCTTTTAAATTTGTGTGTCGTTTTTTGTTTTGAAAACTATTTCAAATTTTATTTTCCTCTTTGTAACTATATTCTGAAAGAAAAAAAGAAGATAAACTTTAAAATTAAGAAATATTCATAGTTATGTACAAAAAGAAATATATGAATACAAAAGGCTCTTATAATTTGCTGCAATGCAATGTGTTTATGTTCAACGCAATGCATTCCTAGTTAATACATGGATAATCATATACTTGCAATTATTATTTAAATAGGAAAACTAATATTTACTCATGTTTTATGTACATGAAATACAATTTAATGATTAATTTACTAATTTTTTTTAATCTCCAGTAAAAAAAAGTGTATAATTAGTTTAATAACAAAAAGTATTCAAAAAAATGCATCAGAGAAACTCCGTAGGCGATGGACGATTTCTCCCTACTAGTAGTGACGTCACAAATCAGTGGCCAGGCCTTGTATCTAGGAGGTGCTGGGTAATTCCGTCAAAGTGGTCTTCAAACCTTTTCAACTCACAGAACCCCAAGAACACGGGTGGCCAACCTTTTTTTAGAAGGGTGGCACAATTCGATAAAAAATAATTATGAGTGCCGCTTCCAACATTTCCATCAAACAAATATGGAAAAATAAAAAAAAATGTTACTTATAGGCTTATTGTGAAATTTTTACGCAAATATCACATTTTTTTAATGCAAGAAATTTAAAAATAAGAAGTGCAAATTTATATGGGTTTTATTGTTACCAAACTTTTTACAGGTTCAATTGAGTTAGGTACAAAATAAAAATGAGTAATTTGAAACGTTTAATTTTAAATAATTATTAAACAGTTAGTATTTACTTAATGTGGCTTTCGAATTCTTCTTTTTTTTTTTTTTTACCAAGTCATCTATATTAGGATTAACTTTTGCAGATGCTAGCAAAATTAGGCTATTATACGTGCACATCAGCTAGTTATGAGTAATATTTATTTTATTATGTTCATAGCAGAAAACATTTATTCACACACACACACAAACATATTTTGATCCAAATTTTGAGACTTTTGTCTGAGACAACTCCATTTCAATAAAATTGTAGAAATTATTTATTATGCATTCAAATTTCTTTTAATTTTTCAGTATGTCTTCGCGTGCCCCCGTTACAACTCCAGCGGGCCACGGGTTGGCCACCACTGCCCTAGAACTAGAGGGTCTTTTTGTGGAGCCCCTAGAACTAGAAAGTATTTTTGTCGAACCCTATTCCACACACACTTTTTTGTAAAGGCAATTAAAAAAAGTATTGCATCGATTATTAAATTTTTTTAACTACTTTTAATATAATTTACTAATTAATATTAATCTGTGATCCAGGTTTCACCCACCCGTGCATTATGTACAGTAACTAGAATGTGTGCTTGATTTTTTCACACAAACCGTTGAATTGATTGATTATTAACGTCGCACTGTTTAGCTACACGAGAGCTTTTGGCGACGGACCACGTAATTTTGAACCATGGTCAAGTGACGTGGACGACACCTGAGCTAGCATCCCCCTCTCCTAACTACCCCACCACACCAACGGGAGGACGTTTCAGCTCTCGACAGATTTAACGTGCCTCGCTGCCCTACACGGCGGGTCTTTAGTATTACTGGGCTCGAACTCGTGACTAGGCAAGGTACGGTCCGATACCTATACCACTCGGCTACCGCGGCCCACAAACCGTTGGAAGTCTAAGCCCATTGAAATTAACTGCAATCGCATTACATAGTCTGAGCTTAGTTTATTTCTATACTTTTTTTTGTAACCACTTATCCCAAGAAATATTTTTCACTTATACACATTGTTCTGAATGGCATTAAAATGTTTAGAGGAATGCTGAGTATTTTGTATGAATTTGCATAAAAAAATTTAGGAGCTTTTTTTGCTTAAATTTAGAGTCTGGACATCAAATCTATTGATAGATCGATAAGACGTTACCTCTCCCTTATTGTAGGTGTTTTCCCAACAAATGTCAAAAGGTGCACTTTCCATTGGAAAACTATTTAGTTTTGCAAGACATTTTACTAACGAGTATACAATTATCTCGTGGAGAACACGGGATAGTAAACAATAAAATTTTTACAATCTATTAGGTAATATATATAAATAAAACACATTTTAATATATCTTTTTAAACTTTTATTATAATATTGTTACGAATTTAGTCTTATTCTAATTGTTTCTACTCATTTGTGTTCATTTTTACAGTTTAATTTGTCGTATCTAATGTGATTTCAACCCTGTTTACCTGTAATATCATTTCCACTGCATTGCACGGCCCCCATGCTTTAACATTGGTTTAAATGGTAAACTCGCCAAATATTGCAGCTAGCGCCAAGTTGGCGACGGATTTGGCGACTTAATCTTTGGCGCCAAATTTGGCGATATATCGCCAAATGTGGACGATAAGCTTGGCGACCATGGCAACCCTGCTCCTAATAACCCTGTCTGGCAACCCTATCGCGGTATTGTAACACTATTGTATTGAATGTATTACTGTATTGAGCTTTTCTCGTACGTTCCGGATTTTTGCTAGACCTTTCTATTTCTCGATTATTCTGGCAAGTGCAAGAGGTTTCTGACCGAAAGGTATAAAAAGGCCCGGGCCGGCTAGTCAGTTAGTCAGATCTCAGCTTTCATGCAAGTGATACCTCTCTGTGCTTGAAAGAGAGACGATTGCATAGTGCGTGTGTTATTGCTTTTATTGAGTTATTATTTTTGTGCTGAGTGTTTACTATTGCTTTTGTTAGTGTATTACATCTGTGTTATCAGTATTTTCATCGATTGTACGTGACTTTCTTGAACTATTCTACAATTTGTGGAGGACTGTTTTGGCCAAGAATAAAATTGTTTTGGATCCCGCTCTTCGGCTTCAATCATTTCGAACCCCGAAAACGTAACAATTGGTGTCAGGAGTGGGATTGAATGCCAACAACAAGAGCGATGGAGGCCCAGTTCCAGACTCTTCTAGAAAAATTGACTGAAATGAAATCGGAGTTGACCACCAATATCGCAGAAGTGAATACCAAGCTTACTAACGTAAACGAGCAGATCAGCGCCAACAAGGAAGAGTTGAAAAGTGATCTGAAGGGCATTGGCGACAAATTGACGACTATGGACAAGAAATTTGAAGAAATGGAAGGAAGAATCGAGTCGGTGGAAAATAAATTCGAAAACAAATTTGTGGATATAGAGAACAAATTTGAAAATAAATTCGAAGATATGGAGAGCAAACTAGATGCGAAAATTTTCGAAAAGGTAGAAGATGTTTCCATCTCGTTCAGGAGTGACCTAGAGAAATTGAAGCAGAAAGTCATGACTGGTCAAGGGGATGAATTTAAGTTTCAAGCTCCTTATTCCAAGCCTTCCATCAAGCTTTCTACATATGACGGAAAGTCCTCTTGGCAGGTGTATAAGACCCAATTCTCCATAGTGGCGGATGCAAACCAGTGGGACTCCCAGACCAAGGCCTGCCAGTTAGCTGCTTCTCTTCGAGCCGACGCTGCTGACATTTTGCAAACTTTGCCGGAAACACAGCGGCTGGATTTCGACGCTCTCGTTAATGCTCTGGAGTTACGCTTCGGAGAGAAATGTGTGAAGGATTACAGCAGACTCCAGGTGAAGTCACGGCAGCAGAAAGTGTCCGAAACGCTCAAGAACTGGCGACGGACGTCGAGAGGCTTTCTCACTTGGCGTTTTCTGACTGTCCGACTGAAGTAAGAGAGTCCTGGCGCTGCAACACTTCATCGACGGGGTGCGTGATCCGGAAATCCAGAAAGCTCTCCGAATGGCGGATCTCAAGGACTTAAAGGGGGCCCTAGTGTTTGCTATGAAATTCGAGGCAGCGTGTTATCAAAATTAAGCGACGCTAACTTGAAGCTAAACCCTTCGAAATGCAAGTTCTTCCAGAAAGAAGTCAATTATCTGGGACACATCATCTCTGCAGAAGGTGTTCGTACGGACCCCGAAAAAGTGTCCGCCGTAAAGAATTGAAACGCCCTGAAAACCTCCGTGAGCTGCGAAGCTTCCTGGGACTATGTACTTATTACCGAAAGTTTGTGAAAGGGTTCTCTAACATCGCAAGACCCTTGCACAAGCTAACAGAAAGTAAACAAAAGTTTCAGTGGACAAAAAGAATGTGAAGATTCCTTCCTCCAGCTTAAAGAAGCTTTGACGTCTTCACCGATCTTAATATATCCACAACCGGACAAGCCATTTATCTTGGACACTGATGCCAGTAATGAGAGTGTCGGAGCAGTATTATCTCAGGAAATAGATGGCCAGGAACGAGTCGTAGCTTATTGGGTAAGTGTTTATCGAAACCGGAAAGAAATTATTGTGTCACTCGAAAAGACTATCTCTATGGCCAAAAATTTCTTCTACGTACCGATCATGCCTCTTTAACCTGGCTAATGAATTTTAGAAATACTGAAGGCCAGGTAGCCAGATGGATACAACGGCTCAACGAGTATTACTTTGACATCAGACATCGTAAAGGCTCCTCGCATGGAAATGCTGATGCCCTTTCAAGAAGACCATGCCCAGAAAATTGTCGTCATTGTTCCAGAGTAGAGACCAAATATGACTATGCTATACGCCAGATAACAACTTCAACAGCGACGCCACCCGATCCCCTGGAGTGACGAGAAAGTTCGAGAAGACCAGATGGCGGATCCTGATATTAAACCCCTTATAGAGTTTATGGAGTCTTCCAGCAATAAACCAAGTTGGCAGGACATCTCGGCTTATAGTCCTACAACTAAGCAGTATTGGGCCCTCTGGAATTCTCTACATCTCAGGAATGGTGTTCTATACCGAAAATTCGAATCAGAGGATGGAAAGACATTCAGGTGGCAATTAGTACTTCCTCGATCTCGTATCCCAGAGGTACTCAAAGAATTGCATGGCAGCCCAACAGGAGGTCATTTCGGCGTCATGAAAACTTTGCACCGAGTTCGAGAGCGATTCTTCTGGGGTAAAGTGAGAGCTGACGTGGAACAGTGGTGCAAGTCCTGTGATGCCTGTTCAGCTCGGAAGGGGCCAAAGATACGTAGCCGAGGGAAGCTGCATCGCTACAATGTTGGAGCACCCTTCGAACGTATCGCTTTCGATATCCTGGGACCTCTGCCAAGGACTGCATCTGGTAATAAGTACCTACTTGTTGTCATGGACTACTTCACGAAATGGCCCGAAGTGTACCCCATTCCGGATCAGGAAGCCCCCACCGTAGCGGAGGCTGTAGTGCAGCACTGGATATCGAGATATGGGGTACCTCTTCAACTTCATTCCGATCAGGAAGAAATTTCGTCTCTGCGGTATTGAAGGGGGTCTGTGAACTACTCGGAATTGACAAGACCAAGACCACACCTTTGCACCCACAGTCAGATGGCATGGTGGAGAGGTTTAATCGTACCATCCTGAATAACCTCTCACTGATGGTCTCCAAGAACCAACAAGACTGGGACCAGAAAGTTCCTCTCTTTCTGCTAGCGTACCGCAGCGCCGTTCACGAGACTACCGGATATTCACCATCCCAGATGCTTTTTGGCCGAGATCTTCGTCTCCCTTGTGACCTGCTGTTTGGTCGCCCTCCGGATACACCTTCATCGCCTGAGGAGTACGTGCAGAATCTCCAGGCACGTTTTGAAGATGTACATAATTTGGCTCGAGAACGGATCAACCTGAGGACGGAGAAGATGAAGACTCGGTACGACACAAAAGCCACAGGACATCAATTCAAGGAAGGTGACAAGGTGTGGTTCTACAACCCGACTCGACGCAAAGGACTTTCTCCTAAGCTACAATCGCATTGGGACGGTCCTTATACAATTTTAAAGATAATAAACGACGTCGTAATCCGGATCCGTAAGTCAACGAATTCGAAGCCTAGAGTCGTTCATTACGTGAGCTTGCTCCATATTATGGCCATAATTCTTAGTGTGTCAATTATCGTGTAATTTATTTTGACCATGGTCTTGTATAAATAAGTTAGTGTGTAAATAATCTTGTAAATAATTTTGTTTTATTGTTTTGTAAGTGTTTATTTTCTACTATGCATTACGTGTTTATTTTGTACTATGCATTAGGTGTTTATTTTGTACTATGTATTACATGTTTATTATTGCATATTCATTTAATTGTTTTTAATCAATTGCTTTATTATTATGTTAACGTCTGATGAAGGGTTGTACTGCCCGGGACGTGCAGTTCTTGAGAGGGGGGCAATGTTACGAATTTAGTCTTATTCTAATTGTTTCTACTCATTTGTGTTCATTTTTACAGTTTAATTTGTCGTATCTAATGTGATTTCAACCCTGTTTACCTGTAATATCATTTCCACTGCATTGCACGGCCCCCATGCTTTAACATTGGTTTAAATGGTAAACTCGCCAAATATTGCAGCTAGCGCCAAGTTGGCGACGGATTTGGCGACTTAATTTTTGGCGCCAAATTTAGCGATATATAGCCAAATGTGGGCGATAAGCTTGGCGACCATGGCAACCCTGCTCCTAATAACCCTGTCTGGCAACCTATCGCGGTATTGTAACACTATTGTATTGAATGTATTACTGTATTGAGCTTTTCTCGTACGTTCGGATTTTGCTAGACCTTTCTATTTCTCGATTATTCTGGCAAGTGCAAGAGGTTTCTGACCGAAAGGTATAAAAAGGCCCGGGCCGGCTAGTCAGTCAGTCAGATCTCAGCTTTCATGCAAGTTATACCTCTCTGTGCTTGAGAGAGAGAGACGATTGCATAGTGCGTGTGTTATTGCTTTTATTGAGTTATTATTTTTGTGCTGAGTGTTTACTATTGCTTTTGTTAGTGTATTACATCTGTGTTATCAGTATTTTCATCGATTGTACGTGACTTTCTCGAACTGTTCTACAATTTGTGGAGGACTGTTTTGGCCAAGAATAAAATTGTTTTGGATCCCGCTCTTCGGCTTCAATCATTTCGAACCCCCGAAAACGTAACAATATAATAAAAGTATTGCAAAATAAAGTTATGTTGAAATAAATTTTTCAGTTTCTTAATGACAGGAATGAGCTTTAAATTCTTGTGAGGATTCAAATTTCATAGAGAACGTGAATCCATTTTGCATACACATTTATAATTTTTTTCGATTTATTTATTGTGACTCGTGGAACCCCTGGGAATGTATCGTGGAACTGCAGAGTTCTGTGGAACACAGTTTGAAGACCACTGTGGCGGAGTGTAGACTTTCTTAGTGGGTGAAAAATCCGGAATTGTCATTTGATGTTTAACGTTGCTCTACAATGCTAGAAGAGGGGCTATTGATCACAAACCTCGTAATTTTGAACCTCGGTCGAGTGACGAGGAGGACACCTGAGCTGGCACCCCTCTTTCCTAACTACAACATCAGCGGGAGGAAAGGCCTCATCTACACGGCGTGTCTTTAATGCAACAGGAATCGAGCCCACGACACTCCAGCCACGAGTTAGTAACCATAACCACTAAGCTACCGCGGCCATCAGGAATAACAAAAACTCTAGTGAAAAGGTTAAGGGAGTTAGAATTAGATATGAATTGTCGGCATGTGACAAAAGGGTAGCAATATGAAACGGAAATGTAAAGGTGTAAGATCTAGAATAATTGCTCTAAACCTATCAACTTGTCAATCATCTCTTAATTTTTTAGTTTGTGATCTCACTTCCAGTAGTATGTACGATAAAAATTGGGACTGGATATTTCAATGCTTATTTTCTGCATCTAGAAAGATGGGAAATTGTACTAAAGCATTTTACTCCAAAACAATCTTACGATACCCATTGGGAAACTAAAATAGAGTCGGTTAAAGCAGTGTCTATACAGTTTGAACAAACTCGTAATAACCTAGAAAAACTCATTAATTAAAAGTTTATTGGATTCAATACATGAAATGTCAATCATTTTTAATAGTATAATTAGCAATATTGTCCAAAATTGACACTATCAATGAACTATTTCAAGCAAAAACATTTGTTCGCTATATTTGTCAAAAAACTTAGGGAAAAAAATTAACATGTATTCAGAAGAAGTAAAAGTGCAAGAATATAATTTCTATATTTAAGAACATTTTCCTGAATATTTGCTCCTGTTGAAAATGGTCATTTAAAGCATTTCATCGCAAATACTTGTGATCTCAGATCATATCAGTTTATTATACCTAATTTTCGTTTTTGTGACTGAAAGACAGGCATTTTTAGTATTATAGATAAGTTCGATCCCACTTTAGGCAAATTCTCTTTTTTTATTTCTTTGACTTTTACTACTAGTCATATAGCTGTTGTAAAGATGTAGTTTCCTTTATTAACTTCACCTTAAGTAGAAGTAAATTTATTACAGCACCACGAAAAACTTTTTTGTTTTTGTAAAAAGAGATTTGTGAGAATAATCGGTCCTTTCAAGTAAATGGCTATTAACTCATACTTTTACTACTGAAACCTGTTAGAAAAATTATTTTTATGGGAGCAAAGAAATTTTATTTACTTATTTTTTGTTATCCCAAACGATCAGTTTCGGTCACTTCATATTTTTTAATTCCAATAATTTGAATTGATTTATAAAAGAGTTATGATGATGTTAATTAAATGTTTTTCAATGACCACACAATTATAACAAATTTTGCACAATTATTAATAACATAAAAATACAACTTTTAATCATTGAATGAATATTAACGTCGCAATTTTTCGTCAATCGAGGACTTTTGGTAACCGATCTCCTAATTATGAACCATAATCAAGTGACGAGGACGACACCTGAGCTACCCCCTCCCCTCTACTAACTTCCACACCACACCAACTGGAGGAGGTTTGAACATAGTAACGTGGCAACGGTAGCCGAGTGGTTAAGGTATCGGATCGTGGCTGGCCCTGTCACGAGTTCGAGCCCAGTAACCACTCAAGACCCGCCGTGTATGGGAGCGATGCACGTTATATTTGTCGAGAGCTCAAATGACCTCCCGTTGGTGTGGTTTGGTAGTTAGGAGAGAGGGGGTGCCAGCTCAGGTGTCGTCCATGTCACTTGACCATGGTTCAAAATTACGTGGTCCTTCGCCGAAAGCCCTCGTGTAGCTGTACAGTGCGACGTTAATATTCACTCACTCACTATTCATCGTTCCTGTGAACGCCGAGATTCGAATAATTACGCATTCCTCGAATTCTGAATAACATCGATGATAAAAAAGTGTCGCATAACAATACACCTGACATATTCTATGTTGTACATGTAAATGAAAATTCAAGTTTTGAGAGAGAGAGAGAAATTAACGAAATTTTCCAAATAACGAACTTTTCTTCAGGTTTAGCGACGACTGTAATTTAGTGAAATTTATGTCATATTTTCATGCGTATCGGAAATAACATTAATTTGTAAAACAAGAAATAGATGTGTTTGAAAACAGAATTATACAAACTATTTGTGAAAAAATTGTGCTCTAGGTTTTCTTAGAAAAGTAACATTTTCTTGTGAAAGACTCAAATTGAAACTGATT
Source organism: Trichonephila clavipes (assembly GCA_019973935.1). Taxonomy (NCBI): domain Eukaryota; kingdom Metazoa; phylum Arthropoda; class Arachnida; order Araneae; family Nephilidae; genus Trichonephila; species Trichonephila clavipes. The sequence continues at coordinate 83,887 of BMAU01017392.1, read as the reverse complement.
ATTACCCTGATGAGTATTCTTACACAGCAATTTCAAATACAATTTGTATCTAAGATATGAGCAGAAAGAAATTTATTACATACCTATCAAACAAAAAAAATTGAATTAAATACGCTAAGACAAATAAAAAAGATATCTCTACAAAAATAAAACTGGAAGTATACCAAATCCTTCCTCCAAAAATTTAAAACTCCTTTCTAAATTCCATCTTTATTCTTAACCCTATGGGCAATGTTTATGATACCCAAGAAAATGTAAACGTACTTGTTCATTCACTCATGGATATCCCAAAATATTTCCACTGATTTAAAAAAAAAAAAAAAAGACTTTGCACACCCATTTCCGTGTCAATTCTCAAAGACAGCACTTGTGCAAAACTTTCTTTTTACCCCTTTTAACCAACGCTGCACCCCATTGTGTCCTCACCAGTTGATTATGGTTTTGAATAGTTTATTTTACTGCAACTGCACATGCGTTCTGAAACCGACTATATCTGTCAATTAATTCTTAACCACACCCCGTTGCTATAGTAACGAAGGGTTATCTTTTTGCAAACAACGCCATCTGTTGGATAAAGGTAGTTTTTGAAAATATGGCCGTTGGCCTTAAGAGACTACAACCCATGCAATTTTTAAAAGTAACAACAACTTCTTATCACATAACGTTCCAATCATTATCCTTAATAAAATTTCTCAGCTGAGGGAATTATTTTGCCATTTTTTTTTAAATGTACTTACAGAAAATTATGCAAAATGGCTACTCTCTCTTCATGTTATATATATATATATATATATATATATATATATATATATATATATATATATATATATATATTGTTACGTAGATCCGGATTTTATGCAAAAACAATCACAAAGAAAAAATAATCAATTCTTTAAGAGCGATGCGAATTTATTATCGAAAATCCAATCCTTTCAATACAGGATTTCATCGGCAATATTCACAGGGTAAATATCCGAAGGTGTTCACACCTTCAACAGCAATCAAACACTATAAACAGTGCTTAAAAATACAGGTAAGCAAAGATTATTCACAAGAACAGCTAATCGCTAGTCAGCTATCCTCACTACTCGCTGGCTTAATCAAGACTCCTCGCCGTACCAGCGACCTTTTTATATGCGCGACAGAAACTTCTAGAAATATAACCGCTCGTGTCATTGAACGTGACACTAGGGGAGAGATCTACTACCTTCTAGAAGATTCCAGAGGGTTCCGAACTCGCCAACATGGTCGCCCATGACGCCAAAAATTATGCCAACTTGGCTCTACCGCCAAGATTTCGCCAAGTTCTCATTGGATCGCTATTATAACGTAAGGGTGAGTGAGTTAATATTAACGTCGCACTGTTCAGCTACACGAGGGCTTTTGGCGACGGACCACGTAATTTTGAACCATGGTCAAGTGACGTGGACGACACCTGAGCTGGCACCCCCTCTCCTAACTACCACACCACACCGACGGGAGGACGTTTCAGCTCTCGACAGATTTAACGTGCATCGCTGCCCTACACGGCGGGTCTTTAGTGGTACTGGGATCGAACGCATGACATGCCTGCCATGGTTGGATGCCTTAACCACTGGGCTACCACAGCCCTTATAATGTAAGGGGCGGCACTGCTTGTGAATAGTACAATTTTAACATGAAATAAATATAACACAGAGTAATATAAATGCATTAAACACTCAAATTCAAATTATTTACACTATTTACACAAAATTTGTAACACTACCCCCTCCTCAAAGACTGCACGTCCCGGGCAGTACAATCCTTGAGTAAGAGGCATGTATTTACAGGCAAACTACTCACATAATAATCACATATATATAAAGTAACAAATGTATTTCACAGCATATACAATACAAATAAATTAAAAGCACATGGACAGATGTAAACATAAATTCCAATATTAAAATAAAACTAAGAAATTAGAAAAGAGAGAAATAATTTACATTATTTACAAAATAATTAATGACCATGGTCTGGAACTTAAGGCTCTTATTCATCTTGGCCAAGATAAAGGTCTAGTCGATTATTATGTATTACCTTCGGTTTTGAGTGTGGTGATTTCTGTATCCGCACCACAACGTCATTGTCTTTTTAGGACTGTGTAAAGACCTTCCCAGTTCGTCTGCAGCTTCGGAGAGAGTCCTTTGCGACGTTTCGGATTCCATAACCACACTTTGTCGCCTTCGTGGAAGTCGTGTCTGGTTGCTCTTGCGTCGTATCGGGTCTTCATCTTCTCGGAAGCCATGCCGATTCTTTCCCTAGCTAGATGATGCATTTCCTCCATCCGTACCTGGAGAGAGAGTTTCTCGATATATTCCTCAGGCGCCAAGGGTGCATCTGGTGGCCGGCTGAACAGAAGATCTGCAGGCAAACGAAGATCACGTCCAAAGAGCATCTGGGATGGGGAATAGCCGGTGGTCTCATGAACGGCACTCCGGTAGGCAAGCAGGAAAAATGGCAATTTCTTGTCCCAGTTCTGTTGATTACTGGATACCAGGAGAGAGAGGTTGTTGAGGATGGTTCGATTGAACCTCTCTACCATGCCGTCAGACAGAGGATGCAAAGTTGTTGTCCTGGTTTTGTCGATGGCGAGTATTGCACATAGTCTCTTGCAAACTGCAGAATCGAAGTTTCTCCCTTGATCGGAGAGCAGTTGTAGAGGGACCCCGAATCGTGGGATCCAGTGTTGAACTAAAATCTCTGCAACAGTTGAGGCCTGGTCGGGAATAGGATAGGCTTCAGGCCACTTCGTGAAGTAGTCCATGACAACCAGAATGTTGTTGTTGCCATCGGACGGTCTCGGAAGTGGGCCTAGGTTGTCAAAAGCTATTCGTTCGAAAGGCGCTCCCACATTATACTTCAGTTTTCTCCTAGTGCGTTTTCTGGAACCTTTGCATGCAGCACAGGGATCACATATGTGACAACACTTTTCCACATCACTCCACACATTATTCCAGTAGAAGCGATCACGAACTTTTTGTAAGGTCTTCATAACACCAAAATGACCTCCAGTACAACTGCCGGGGAGTTCCTTAAAGACTGTTGAAAGTCTTGTCTTTGGGAGCATTAATTGCCACCTATATGTTTTTCCATCTCCCCTTTTCGATATAAAACACTATTTCTCAGATGGAAAGAGTACGAAAGAGAGACCAGTAACGCTTCGTTGTAGGATGGAAAGGGGCAATGTCTTGCCAGCTGGGCTTTTCGTCAGACGACTCTTTGAATTCTATGATTGGTTTATCTCGGGATCAGCCCGTTGATCTTTACGGATGCTCTCATCACTCCACGGGTCTGATTCTGATGTTGATGGCGTTGTAACTTGACGGACTACTGGATCTATCACGCCAAATTTCTTTTCGACTTTCCAGCTGTATCTACTTTTCTCTGTACAGGGTCTTCTCGGAGGGGCTACAATATTTCCATCTGCAGACTCTTTTTGGTGACTACATACATTCTTTGACTCTATAACATTTGCACGCTGCGGATCTTTCTGATTTACTTGAGGGCAGTTATTTCTTAGGTGTCCTGCTCCACCACACACCCAGCACTTGGTGCTGCGATCTTCCTTATTGTTTCGGAGGAAGTTACTTCTGAGATGCCCTGATTCACCACACCCCCAGCACGTGATGCTACGTCTCCTCCGGTTCGGACGTTGAGCTATTAAAGCTTGCATTTCCTCTTTCAATTTCTCAATTTCCTTTATACATCGAGATTCACAGGACTCATCTGCCGTCACTCTAGCTTCTTGGGTGGAATGGCGGTATATGCAACTGGCTTGAATGGCGGTCTCAACTTTCAGGGCATATAACAGTGCAGATTTAAGATCTTTGAAATCTGCCATTCTTACAGCAATCTGGACTTTTTCATCCTTTAGCCCGTCCACGAAATACTCGAGACAAATCATTTCTCACACATTTGCTGAGAAATCAGAAAAGGCTAAGGTGGTGAGCCTTTGCATTTCAAAGGCATACTCCTGCAAACTTTCTTCGGGTTTCTGATGTCTTGTTTTCATCTGCAGGAGTCTTTCTTTGGAGAATTTCTGGCTGAACCGAAGAGCGAGAGCATTATAAAGTGAATTCAAATTCAGCAGCTCTGTGTCGGTAAGAGTCTGCAAAACTTCAGCAGCTTCTCCTCTAAGGGATGCTACTAGCTAACATGCTTTGACCTCTTCAGTGGCTTCAGAAATTATACCAAATTGAATCTTGTACACCTCCCAGTTGGTTTTTTCATCATAGGTGTACAGTTTCACTCACACTGGTGAGGCCGGTACAGGTACTAGAGCAGCAGGGACAAACTTACTTTCGTTCGTCGCATTCCCGAAAGCTAGGAGCTTCTTTTCAAAATCTTCTACTCGTTGTGAAATAAGGCTAAAATTTCCAGCCACTTTTTCATATCTTTCCTCAACTTGCTCTATTTTCTTTTCTAGAATATTTCTCAGCTTTTCCTGTCTTTTCTGAACATTTTCAATAATGTTTTCAAGGTATTGATGCCTTCCAACAAAGCCTTCTGTTGTTCATCCATCACTCCTGTTATTGGCATAAAACCCCACTTCTGACACCAAACTGTTACGTAGATCCGGATTCGAGGATTTTATGCAAAAACAATCACAAAGAAAAAATAATCAATTCTTTAAGAGCGATGCGAATTTATTATCGAAAATCCAATCCTTTCAATACAGGATTTCATCGGCAATATTCACAGGGTAAATATCCGAAGGTGTTCACACCTTCAACAGCAATCAAACACAATAAACAGTGCTTAAAAATACACGTAAGTAAAGATTATTCACAAGAGCAGCCGAGCTAATCGCTAGTCAAACAATCCTCACTACTCGCTGGCTTAATCAAGACTCCTCGCCGTACCAGCGAGCATCCTTTTTATATGCGCGACAGAAACTTCTAGAAATATAACCGCTCGTGTCATTGAACGTGACACTAGGGGAGAGATCTACTACCTTCTAGAAGATTCCAGAGGGTTCCGAACTCGCCAACATGGTCGCCAATGACCCCAAAAATTATGCCAACTTGGCTCTACCGCTAAGATTTCGCCAAGTTCTCATTGGATCGCCATTATAACGTAAGGGACGGCACTGCTTGTGAATAGTACAATTTTAACATGAAATAAATATAACATAGAATAATATAAATGCATTAAACACTCAAATACAAATTATTTACACTATTTACACAAAATTTGTAACAATATATATATGTAGGATTTTCCCTTTGAAACATTTGTAAAAAGGTTGAGTCATATCCTTTTCAGAGGACCATAAATCTCAATTTTATTTATTACTGCATTCCGAAGCAGCGCCATCTAGTAAGCTTTCGTAGCTCCGGCTTGAATAATTTTTCGGCAGAGGCCAACTAACTACTGCTTGATCAACACATCGCGTCTTTACCGCATTTCCGCGCCCAACGCGGCACCACCAGTCCTAACATCCAATAATGAGAAAGGTTCATATCCCCGTCTTCTAAAGGTATTACTCAACTTTTAATTAACTTAATTCCTGCATGTCTTTCTCTTTATGATTATCTTTTTTTTTTGTAAATATTTTCCTTTAACTTTAAATAAATTCTCTTTTTTACTTAAAAGAAGTATTTGTGTTTAAATGACTTAGATTCATTTAATTCATCACTCACCCTTAAACACTTACCCCTAGACAAACCACCTACGCCAATCTAAAATCCTGCCTTCTGAAGAGTCTGATTTTTATTCGAAGATTTATTCGGACTCCCACATATATATATATCTGTAACAACCTAATATATAAATTCTAATTAAGCCCTTTTCTGTTCATCTTAGTTCGGAAAATAATTTTTTAAATACTAGTCTCATTTTATTTCTCACATTAAAAAGATTAAACCCTATGTTTTGATTTTTCCCCATTGTATTTACCTATCTGACAGTATGAAGGGATTCTTTTGTCTTTTTTATTTACCTATACTTGCAATGAAAGACTGAACAACTGCAACTCTCCCCTAGTGTTTAATACACAAATAATTCTTTCACAACTTTGTTTTTCTCTTGTCATCGTAACTCAAACAAAAATACATTCATTACACGCACACATCCATAATTTGATTATAAAATGAAATACTTTTATAATTAACACAATTAAGAATTGCATAATTCATTTCTCATCCATAGCCTTTATTTTATTGTGAGATTCAAATGAAATTTACAAGAAATTAGAATTCCCATGTATCCAACCACTTTAACTTCATAATTGAAGCTTGAGTACCAGAAGAACTGTCTATTCCATATGCCAATGGATTAAATAAGATGAAACTGGAAAAAAAATCACAAATACTTTGAATAATTATATAATTTTATAGAATAAATTTAACATATAATAATTTTTAAAAAAACTTTCAAAATAAGTAAAAGGTTTTCATTTTTCACTTTTCTACCTCAGTGATTTTTAATATTAAATATTAAACAAATAATATTAAACAAAAAACAACAAATGAATTTTTTTAAAAGGTCTATTGATAAATAATTGTTTTTGTAAATAGAGTATGGCAATTATATATATGTGTATATACATATACAAGTGTGTGATGAATCTACACTATTAAAATCCGTAAGTACCTATCTATCTATGTTCGTCTATCTTCTCACGAACCGCACCATGCAGAAACTCGCCAAAGGTACCAAAAGATCGAGAATGATCCGAGGAAGCCGTTTTGACCATTTATATTTCGACATTGTAATTAATTGAAAAGATATTAATTAAAAACATGAAAACGAATGATTAATTTAACCATTTACCCATTGTCGTGAAAACCTATTGTTGTGATCTAATTGTTGTGCATATCTAATTGTTGTCATAACTTTGCTCTGTCAAACTTTTTTACTCGTGTGTTCTGATTGAAAATTAAAAAGTTTGCTTAAAAATTACGGATTTTAAAAGCTTTTGTGTTTTTCCTCAAATACTTTTTTTTAGGTTTATTTTTTGCAGTTTATAACATTCAAACATTCAGAAATAAGCAATCGTTTCAATAGCTAAAGGTAAGATGTTTTTTAATTCATTATTTAGCAATAAATTGATTTATATGAAATTTTATTTTATTGATTTATATAAATTGTTTAAAAAAACTGCAGCAGTATTGTTCTCTCTTACTCATTATTAAATTAAATATTCAATATCAAATGTTATATTGTTTTTGCGGATAAAACTAGATTAGATTTTAGAGACATTTTTAAGCTAACAGTATGTAACGATTGATTGATAAATGAATGTTTAAAATCAATTTCATTATTTTAGATTCTAAGAAGGTAATTATTGTTAAAAAGTAATGAATATACTTATATGCGTTTTTTTTTAATATATTATATTAGAAACGTTTTCCTTTGGCTTTAAATAAATATTTTGTATTAACTAAAGCAAAATTGTTTTTTGTAAATCATTAATCGTAAATAGAAATTTGAAAATCTTATCCATAGGGAAAAGGAGTTGAAAACAGTATTACACTTGAAACAGGATATGCATTGCCGCCTAAACGGAGGAAAAAGAAACTTGTATGATAAGGAAAAGAAGTGGAAATAATTTCGAAAAAAGTGTTAATGGCATAAATACAGAGTTCACTAATATCACCTGCTTGCAAATACATACTCACAGAAACATTGGCACCGGGAAGGAAAGGAGAATTTTCCACGAGGGAAAAAAATCTGCACTCGGAAAAAGCCCATACTACGCTAGGCTAAACGGAAGAGAAACAAAACTTTCCGATGAAGCAAAAAAAAAAAAAGTGAAAGGAATTTCAAAAACGGGAATTTTAATGATTGTAATATAGAAATCCATGCTTACATCAGGAAGTGTTGACACCAAGAAGTGAAGGGGAATTTTCCAATGGGCAAAATGTAATTCAATCGAAATAGCCTGTGCAACGCTGAGCCATGTGGCTAGCTATTTTTTAAAACACTTTTTAGTAAATTTGTGCATTTTCTACATTACCTAATGCTACCAAGTGAAGTTGAAACGGAATATTGTATTAATTCTTTAAAAAAATTGATGGAACTTTGTAACTTTAAAAACTTTTGTTTTTGTGGGTTTTTTTCAAAAATAAAAGTATTTTTTTTTAAAAAAATACTTTTCCGTTTCTGGGAGCCGTAAAAAGGCAACGAAAAGAATCTCTAAATGCCAGAGAATAATTGTGGTAAAGCAGCCACAGAATTCACGCGTGCTTAAGGGGACTTAGTACCCTTTGAGCAAACTTCTTTATTTACGTATTTAAAAATTCTGTTTTAGCATTTTATACAATGTTTCTATTTAAGAAAATGTTACCAGATGAAAATTTTCATATATTGTTCACACAATTTTAAAAATTTTAATTTTTTGAAGAAAATTTTAAAATTCTACTCCTTTTGTAAAAATTAATTTTTTGATCTGAAATGTTTTTATAATATTTTTATGGATGTTCTTAAAAACTTTAGGGATCGATTTTAGAATCACTTCATTCGTTTTCGCGAAAAAAAATAAAATGTTGATATACAGGCTAAAAATCAACGGAAAAGCCAACATGCCTTACATTTTATTTTTTTAAAAAAAAAAGTATTCAGTTATAGCAAAACGGATCCCTAATTTTATTACATGCTTTATTTTCAACACGCAGGGAAAAAATGGAAGTGATTGGTAAATAATTGTCGAAGGAGTAGCATTTTGAATGCACTAAGGTTTCGAAAAACACAAACTGAGAAAAACAGGTTTAAAGTTTATAATTCTGAAAAAATAATTATTATAAGCTTAATTAAACTTAAAATACCACTTTAAGATATTACTTATACGTTTTTCTTTAAAATAATTGCATTTTTATATTTTTTCAACCCACACATTTTATAAATGATCAATTTTTAGAGAGTACTAATTGCACATGAAAATTCAAGAAAAATGTTTTTTTTTCTGTCATGACAGAAATTTTAGCTGTTTTTCTTCTTATAATATTAAAGTATTACATTTGTATGAAAAATATATCAGGAATAAGAACTGAAATTATAAAATTATTAACATAAAATGCCTTAATTTAAAAACTTTACATGCACACATTTCACAAAGAAAAAAAATGATTGTATGTATTGCCTCGGAAATATTTTACTTTATATATTACACATTCTTTTTTAATGTTATTATTTCTATTTCTAAAATAGATTTTTTTTATCATAAAGCATTTTTTAGCTTTTTTTCTAAAAAGGAGGTGTGGCTGAATTGCCTAATTTGTTTTCAAATGAAGTTTTAGTCAACTTCTAACTTTCCGACATGCACAAGTGATATATCAATCGAAAGATAATAATGCAAAGAATAAGATTAAATGAAAATAAAAAAAACCGATAGGTTTGTGATTTTTAGGATAGCAAGTCCCCTTAAGGTAATGATGAAATGTTTTTATTAATTTGTATTTTCTTTTTGAATCTTTTTATGCAGTGAATGTAAGCAAATTGCTAGGCTTCCCCTGATAGTATTTTTTAAAATATAATTACATGTTTTTAATCGAATAATTAAACACCCAGAAATAAGCTCTTGAATCAATAGCTAACATTAAGAAATTTTCCAGTTCATTCTTTAACAAAAATGAATATAAGTTAATACTTTTTAAAAAAACTAAAGCAGCGTTGTTTTTATAATTCATTACTAAATTATTTAATACCAAAATCATCAAACACATTATATGTTCTCTTATGGATCAAACTAGATTAGTTTTGTACACTTAAATTGAAAATAGAAATTTGAAGAAAGATTTCTCTTTGGAAAAAAGTTTTATACTCGAAAATGCCCGTGCTACGCCGGGCTAAACTGAGATAAAAGAAACCTGTCAATCAAGGAAGAGAAACTGAAGACATTTCAGAAAAGGGAGTTTTAATGGTATAAATATAGAAATCCCACACATTAAGTCTACACAGACACCCAGAAGTTCTGGCCTTCAGAAAAGGGAAATTTCCATGGGGAATGAAGCTACACTCTTGATAAAAGCCCGTGCAACACCGGGCTAAGCGGAGGGAAAACAGCCCATCCGATGGGGCAAAGAGGTAGAAGAAATTCCTAAAAAGGAAATTTTAAGGACAATATACAGAAATCACACACAAACCAAGAAGTACTGAATACGAGACGACAAGAGGTAATTTCCATTTGCAAAAAGATATGCTCTAGAAAAAGCCCGTCCAGCTAGTTTATTCATAACCCAGCCAAATTCATTCCAAGCAACCTTCTTGAAAATCAGAATGCTTCTACTTATAACTGCTGAATTAACAGAAATTATACGCAACACCCTTATTTCAAGAAACTATAAAAACTTGAATGTATTAGCCTTTTTCTACTTTTTTCTGCTTTGCTTCTCTACTGTACAAAATGTGCAAGCTTTCACATGGTGAACAATCATAGTTTGAAGTATCTAAAGATGAAATGGGCTTAACATGATCATAACAATTAGAGCTACAGCCTTTTTCAATTCCTACTATTGCAGTTCACACTCTACCCAAATTATACATATATATCTTGTTCAAATTTTTAATCATTAATAAAATACTTTTTTACCACTCAAGATAAAATGAATTTTTTAAATTTGTAGTGGATGACACTTGATGATAAATAGTTTTTTCAAATATTAATTCACTAATTCTATTTAATTAATGAATAAATAGTAACAAACAAATATAATATAGTCCAACACCATATATAAAAAGGAAAATCACTTGTTGTGCCTCTGTAGCACAATGGATAGCGCTTTGAACTTCTAATTCACAGGTCGTGGGTTCGAATCTCACCTGGGATTACCTAATTTCTCAGAATGTGATTTCTTTTTACTATACTATTTTATTGGAAAAATTAAATTTAATTAATGAATAAAGAGTGACAAATAAAAATAATAGTCCAACACCACATATAAAAAGGAAAATAGAAAATTGCAAGTAAAATCGCTTTCTATTTTGCCACTTAATAGTGTGATTCTGTCATATGTATATACATATTTCTATTAATTGTAATTATTTATTAAAATTTTTCTTTATGGGATGTATGTAATAATTCATGTTAATTTTCTATTAATGGATTTTATTTCATCTCGGCTTGGAGTCCTCCAAAACTTTGTGATAATTTATTTCTTGTTTACCCACTTAATGGGATATAATCATAACCTTATCTAACCAAAATCAAAAGCTCAGCTTTTTTAAATTAAGGAAGATGTAATCTTGCATCATCTGAGTATCTGGATCAATCAGAAAAGCCTGTACTAGAAATGATATGATTTTAATAGTTTCTGGTTCACCATGACTATAAAAAGCTTGAGATCTCCAGAGAAGAAAAAACGCTTTTGTCCTTTGTATTGCTTGAGTGTGTTTGCTCATGTCATTCCTTTGTATGTGTGATTCCAAAATAAATGAGATTTTGAAGAAGTAACATGTTTCTTCTGCAATCCATTAAATGGCTACATCATGAAAGAACTTAATTCCATACTAAAATGTCTTAATTTGAGTTAAAAATGCCCTAAGTTCAACCAAATTCCTTCACGCATTTATTTCAAAAGGAACATATGTATATATGTGGGAGTCCCAATAAAATCTTCGAATAAAAATCAGACTCTTCAGAAGTCAGGATTTTAAATTGGCGAGGTGGTTGTCTAGGGGTAAGTATTAAAGGGTTAGTGATGAATTAATTGAATCAAAGTCGTTTAAACATAGATACTTCATTTAAGTAAAAAAGAATTTATTTCAAGTTAAAGGGGAATATTTACAAAAGGAAAGAGACATGCAGAAATTAGATTAATTGAAAGTTGAGTTATACCTTTAGAAGACGGGGAAATTAATTACCTTTCTCATGCTTGGACTGATATCACGCTGGGCGCGAAAAATGTGACGTGTTGAACCTGCGGTGGTTAGTACACCTCTGTCAAAAAAATTATTCAAGCCGGCGCTCCGAAAGCTCACTAGACGGCGCTGCTTCGGAATGCAGTAATAAACAAAATTGACGTTAATGGTCCTCTGAAAAGGATATGACTTAACCTTTTAACAAAATGTTTCAAAGGGAAAATCATACATTTATATTTGAAGTACTCCTTTATTTAATACTACCTATCTTTTAAAGTGTAACATGTTAAGTAGAAAAATTACTGAAAACTCTTTTTTAAAATCATAACAGGTCGATCAAAGCTGTTTCAAACATAACATTCTGGTTTTACTTTGAATCAAAAAAGCCCACCAACTAATAGTTGCTATTTTAAAGGATATTTAGATATTATAATTTACATGTTTATATTTCTTTAGCAATTTAAAAAAATAATTTCCATATTTCTGAGGGAAAAAAAAAATATAGATATGCTACAAGTCAACTTATAAACTAGGTGTTGCAATAAACAAATCACAAGATCTCTTTACAAATCATTAGGAGTTAATAAACTAATTGACAGCATAAAAAAGCACAATTTATTAGACATTGCATTGAAAAAATACTCTCAAATTGACATTTACATAAAAAAAAATAAGTTTAATGAAAAATTTCTAATAATTAACATAAATTTTAAGATTTTAAATGGTTCTTGACTTAATATGAAATTCTACAGTAAATATAAACAAATGCTCACCTATATATAACACCTGTAAATATCAAACCTAGCAACAACTGTTGAGTGGATTTCCCCAGAAATTCAGGAAACATATGATGAATAGCATCCAATAAGTATTTTATAATTATAGCTAAAAGAAGGGGGAAAATAATGTTTCACAATCCAACAATTTTTTTCACACACACACATACAGTTATAAACATCATAAGATTATTACCTGACAACATGGAATTAAAAATAACAGCAGGGAAATAATGATGAAAATATAAAATACGATTCATGGCAAAAAATGGAAAATAATGCAATGCCCATCCCAAAAATAACCAAAATGAAGCTTCAATGCCTTTGCCTCTCTTGCATAATTCTGAAAGAAAAAAAATCACTTAAAATTGATACCTATTTTATTCATCAATATTAACCATTATGTTTAAAAATTAAATACACAAAAGAAACTAAAAGTCAAATAACACAAAAGAGAATAAAATAGTATATAAAAATAATTAAAAATAACAAAAATTATCTAAATATTCTTATAAATGTATGAAAAAGGGATTTATATCAATACACATTTAAAACAGACTAAACCATCGGTCGCCAAACTTTTTTACCTCACGGACCAGTAAATTTATAATTTAAATCTCACAGATCACTCTCTCTCTCTCTCTCTAATAGGGTTTTTTAAATGTTAAATATATTTATAAAAAATATTGTGATCTAAGAACACATAAAATGTACCTAGTTAATAAAATGAAGCTATAAATTTGAACCAAATTATGGAAGCTTTATTAATAAACCATAATAAAATAAACAAAAACTGTAAAACAAACCCTTTGAGCAAACTTCTTTATTTACGTATTTAAAAATTATATTTTAGCATTTTATACAATGTTTCTATTCAAGAAAATGTTACCAGATGAAAATTTTCATATATTATTCACACAATTTTAAATATTTTAATTTTTTGAAGAAAATTGGGAAAATTTTAAAATCCTACTCCTTTTGTAAAAATTAATTTTTTGACCTGAAATTTTTTTATAATACTCTTATGGATGATCTAAACAACTTTAGGGATAGATTTTAGAATAACTTCATTAGTTTTCGAGAAAAAAAAATAAAATGTTGATATACAGGCTAAAAATCAACGAAAAAGCCAACATGTCTTACATTTTATTTTTTTTTTAAAAAAAGTATTCAGTTTATAGCAAAACGGATCCCTAATTTTATTACATGCTTTATTTTCAACACGTAAGAAAAAAATGGAAGTAATTGTTAAAAAATTGTCGAAGGAGTAGCATTTTGAATGCACTAAGGTTTCGAAAAACACAAACTGAGAAAAACAGGTTTAAAGTTTATAATTCTGAAAAAATAATTATTATAAGCTTAATTAAACTTAAAATACCACTTTAAGATATTAGTTATACGTTTTTCTTTAAAATAATTGCATTTTCATATTTTTTCAACCCACACATTTTTATAAATGATCAACTTTTAGAGAGTACTAATTGCCCATGAAAATTCAAGAAAAATGTTAAAAAAATTTTTTTTTCTGTCACGACAGAAATTTTAGCTGTTTTTCTTCTTATAATATTAAATTATTTTATTTGTATGAAAAATATATCAGGTATAAGAACTGAAATTATAAAATTATTAATATAAAATGCCTTAATTTAAAAATTTTACATGCACACATTTCACAAGGAAGAAAAATTACATTATTGTATTGCCTCGGAAATATTCTGCTTTTAATACTACACATTCTTTTTTATAGTTATTATTTCTATTTATAAAATAGATTTTTTTTTATCATAACGCATTTTTTAGCTTTTTTTTCTAAAAAGGGGGTGTGGCTGAATTGCCTAATTTGTTTTGAAATGAAGTTTTATTCAACTTCTAAATTTCCGACATGCACAAGTGATATATCAATCGAAAGATAATAATGCAAAGAATAAGATTAAATGAAAATAAAAAAAAACGATAGGTTTGTGATTTTTAGGGTACCAAGTCGTCTTAAAGTAGATCCAACTTTCAACATTATACATTCCTAGTGTGATAGATGTTCCTGCTTATTTGAAATAAGATTATGGATACTTGGATCCAATGTTGTTACTATAAGACAGATAACTGCATTTATTTCAAGCTGAGATCGGTACCTTTTTTTTTATGGCTGTGACAGATCCAAAGGCCTTTTCACATAAATAAGTTGTGGAGAATATAATCCGAATTTTTATCACCTGTTCACTAAGAAAAGGGTATTCACTTTTTATGGAAAGCCAAAACTGAGATCTTGATAAAAATGAATGATAGGTCATCAGATGATAGGTCAATGAGGCTTTCTTTAAATTATTCTGAATTTTCACTGCAAGCTGATCTATTAACCCCATATTTCTACGTCTGGTATCTTCATTCTTTGTGTAATAAAGAGGCAAAAGATTTTCTAAGTGATTTCAAGTGCTTTTTAACTAGGGTTTCTACTTGCTGCATATTAAAATATAATGTGATGAGTAAGTATATTCTACATTTTTCTGGGGACCAGCGAAATTTTTTCGCAGACCTCCACTTTGGTGACCTCTGGACTAAACAATACATATTTTTAAATCTACACAGGACAGGATTTGCACAAATATATGCCAGAAAATCTCCCTCTCCACACTGAAATTTGTCAGCCACTGATAGCATTCGTTTGCCAAAAAAATTCTCGACCTAAATAACATCCAGAACCCAGTTTCCCCGCTTGCAATATTCTTTTTATTAATTAAACTCCAAGAATATTTCATCAATATTAAAGATTTTTTTATTCGCTGCATTTCTAATTTATTGAGCTACTATTTGAGCCTATATATCATGAGAAATTGGTTAGAAATATAATAAAAAATAAGGCAACAAACATTTTCATAGCAAATAGCAAAGCTTTCTATCCTGGGCATAAGCCCATGTTGTTATTCCCCTACTCGAATCTAGCCCTAGATATTCATAATTTTATTTTAACACATATTGAGTACTTCAAAACATTTTGTAAAGGGAAAAAGTTAATTTTTCAAAAAAAACAACAACTTAAGATAGAATTATTACAAATAATTATATAAAACTATATTATACATAACCCTTTAAAAAGTAATAGTAAATAGATAAAGAAGTAAAAATAAGTTTATAAAGGAATTACAATAAGTTTTAAAGAAAGAAATTGTTACTTTATCAAGGAGAAAGTGTTTACCTTTAAAATTTGACATAAGATATAAATTTCGTTGCTTTTGCACAGCAAAAATAAACTTTAAAATCAAGAAAATTTGAAGAACTAAATTGGTCCACCATATGACAGGATTTCCCAATAAGTAAATTCGAAGTTTTTGAGCAGAAAATAATTGTCCCTAAAATATCAAAAGAACCATAAAATTAACAAAAATCCATTCAAAATGCATGCAAGAAAAACAATCCAGTTATAATCAGAGAATTCTATTACGGTCCCAAATAATAAGAGAAAAAATTAATCATACTATGAAAACTTCTTAGAAGTATTGAAAAATAAGTAATAAAAATTACACTTACTCTAATATTAATAGGCCATTGCCATGGTTTTGAAGTTATTTCCCCTTTTTTTTGGCTTTAAACCAGAATTTCCCTGAAAAATATATTCCCATAGAAATAATTTTTCACAGAAACACCAATTATAAAATTTATTTACAATACATAGTATTTAACTTTTCATATAAAATACTATACTTAAATTGATATTACCTGGAACATAACTGCATGAGATTCCAAAAAACTTTCTATAAAAGTTGGTGCATAAATTTCAAAACTGACATTAGGTACTGGAATGGATAAAATAATAAATATATTTCTCTTTAGAATATCTTGGTATTAATATTTAAAATCCACATCTGACAACAAGAAAAGGTTTTTGATCAATATTTAATGGTATCCCCCCAATTGACAATTAAAAGCTATTTAAAATTTTGAAAAATAATTTTTATTAAATTATGAAAATAAAAAATAGCACCAAATATTATTTTTACAAACTGTCTATTCAGATCAAAATTGTTAATTAGCTATGTGTTTAATTAGAAGATTTAATCTAAAAAAATCTTTTAGGCATCTTATCTTTTATAGGTAGTATTTTGTATATATATATAAACAATTATAATCAATATTTTAATAGTACAGCCAAGAAGTGCTGGCCCTAATCAATTGATTCAAAAAAGCGAGTTTTTTTAATTCAGCTTATTATTAAAAGAAAAATAAGTCATTACAGCCAGAGAACTAATAAAGAAAGAAATTTAATAAATTAGGGGGAAAAGTGAAAGTAAATTCAAATATTAAAATAAAGTTCTTAAATATTTTTCAACCTCTTCAGAAACAGAAATTAAGAAATGCTATTATTTTTATTAGTTAAATGTGAAATGACAAGCATAAAAGCTAATGTAAAATACAATTTCTATCAAAATCTTTCAAATTAAATTGGATTTTTCAGCTGAAAAAAATCATACAAATCAATGTACTGTTTAATATCATCATCAAATAATGTATTCACTTAAAAAATAATTATTAATAAAATATTCACATATGAGATTAGTTTTTATTTTATTATAAGTTTTTACCGACAGTTAATTCAGATTATCAACCTGATTCTGAATTACCAATCAACCTAAATTACCAACAGTTTACTCAAATTACCTTAGTTTCTCGAAAAAGCATTCATTTAAAAGTATAACCATTTTTTAAAGGGGTGGGAAATTTCCCTTTTATTTTTACAAACAAAAAATTGCAAAGTACACTAAGTTACTATATATGATGCTTATTACACTGCAATAAAAAAATTAACCACTAAGAATCCAATGACAAAATCTCACTGTCTTCTTTATATCACTAAATGAATGATTTACAACTAAATTTTGATTTCATTTTTATTAATAAATATTGTATATTTGCATATTAAAAATTAAAAGAAATAAATTACACATTCTAAATAAAAAAAATGTGAAATTTTTCACTTCTTGCAATGGATAACGTAAAAAAACAACAACAATCACAATAGATACAAATATATAATCAAATATTATAAAAAAATGTAATAAAATTTAATTTGAAATTTTTTAAGACATGAAAATCCTTTTAAAAATTAGTAAAATCATTAATGCATTATCATAATTTATTTCAACAAGATTAGAGCAGTTTTTTTTTTTTTTTTGCATTTTGTTTATACTTCCTCAATATTAATATTTCTTTTGTGAGTATGGTAATTGAAATTCTTTACTTAAACATAAAATGAATATCACAAAATTCAACATTTACATCTATAATTACCTTTTGTAATCTTTTACAAAAAATTAATCTGGAGAAAAAGTTTTAATGGAAGAGGGGGAAAAACAGTTCTTACATTTAGGAAAATAATTGTCCTCTATATTCCAGAAATTATTAGAATCATGCAATCTCGGATTACAACTGACTTCCATCTGCTCATACCCCTAAATATATTCAAAAAATTGATAAATCACTAAATAATCAAGTACATAAAAATATTTGTTTGTTTATCCAAAATTCAATAAAAGAATTATAATAATTATTAATATATTATTCTTATATTGATATATTGTAAAAATAATAATGAAAAAAAAATAGATTTCACACAAAATAATATTTTTTCAGGGTTAAGAAAATGTTCCAAAATGTATTACTATATTTATTTTTATTATATTCCAAAATGTAATATCATTTCCTAAGGGGCACCTCGAGTTCTCAACACGTTTTTGAGAAAAAAATTAAAAAAAAAATTTTTAAATTTATTCATTAATATTGATATTTATGAAATTAAATTTAAATGAGATTTAATAAGAAGTCAATAATTGGTTTATTTTACCATTGTTAAAATTTTTTAAATGTATATATGAACCTGTAATTGTTCTAACCAATCAGTATCAGGTTCAATTTCCTCCACCCAATGAATTTTTTTTTTCTGCCTTTGATTCTAAGCCTCACCCAATTTTCAGTAGCATAAACATTGGGGAAAAAAGTATAGCTTGATCCAAATAAATATATTATTTACTTAAATAGCACTAGAAGATTTGAAAGAGTAAGTAAAACATTAATCATACATTTTTAAAATTCACACAGCTATTAAAAACTGCCTTTATAATCAGTTCATATTAAAAGGCAATAAAGATTTATGATACCAAGCTTCTTAGAGAAAAAAAAAATAGCAAAAACAATAAAGAACTAAGACTGGTGAATTCTATGTATTTTTTCCATAAAATATCTGCCAAGCAGCTTTAATCATTTACAAAATTTTATTAGAAATTCATATAAAAAATATTTTATCCGTAAAGAGAATTTTAACAAGACTAATAAATTTAAAAACTTTGCTCTTAGGAAAGTAAACAACAAGACTTAAAATTTACAATAAAAATTATTACCAGTCTGGTAACTGTTTAGAACTAGAATACAAAGCACAGCCAGTTAAATGGTGAATTAGCTGAATTTTACTAGTAATAGTTGATATAGGTATCCTTTTATCTTCTCCAATAATTTCTACTCTCCAAACATCATTGACATCTCCAACACCATTCTAAGTAAAAAGACAACAAAGAATTTTATAAACATATAAATTGAGAGTAATTGTACAAAAATTGATATTTGTGACAAAATTTCCTTGTCTTGGAAACAATATGAGTTTACAGCTTTTTATGTTTTAACATAGAAATACTTATGGAGGGATAATTTACATATATATTAAATATTACATCTCCACAGCCTTTACTACAAGTTTAAAAAAAATCATGGTTTTAAAGTTAAAATATAGCTACATTTTTACTATAGGATAAATTCATAAGTGAATTTAACCTATTGTGTAACTACAATATTATACATACAAATTTGTACAGAAATCTCAAATAAATTGTACTAATGCCCAGGATGAAAATTACACATACACTTTTCATATATCAAGTATTTAAATTCAGACTGAAATATTACGAAAAATTCTGAAAGATAAATAACAAAGAATCATATTTCTCACAAATTTTCTCAATTCTTTTGTAAGAAAAAAAAAAATCTAAAAACCTTTTTTTTTTTTTAATTTATTTTCTTTGTGAATGGAGCATATAGAATGTAACAAAGAAATAAAAAATGTTGAACATTTTAGTTTTAAAATAAATGTTATAGTATATAGAAAATAAGTAAACAACTTTATAAATGAAAGTAATGGGTACAAATGAAAAACTAGATCAACTTGTACATTTTTTAAATTTATCTTCAGTCATATGTCTGTATAAATTTTTTTAAAAACATTTATCTTGAATTTGTACAAAATATTGCAAATATTAATTTTTTACAAATCTTTTCAAGTTTAGTTGTAAAAATCTTAAGAGAATGCACATAGGCTCAAAATGATAGATTAATAGTAACTTACTTGACCATAACAAGTAATTGGTGCCATTTTCTTGTGACTATGAAGATTTCTTTTTGTGCTAAGCAAATAACATATGAGTACTTAGGTTTAAATACAACTAGCAAATATTCAGTCAAATTTACATTTAAAATTAGACAGTTTTATTTATTTAAATGCATCTTAATTCAGTGCTTAGTATTATATAACTCTTAAAATACTACATATACTTAATATCTGCTTCATATAGTTTAAAAACTGAATCTAAAGAAAAGATGCATCACTCTATAAAAAAAACAAAAGATTTTTTAAATTAAATGTAAAGAGTTCATGTTTTCATTACAAGTTAGATATTAATAGCTGCCAAAACATCTAAATATTAATAAAAGTCAGTAAATTTAGAGCACAATAATTAAAAAAGATACATTTATGATCAAAAAAGATACATTTATTCAAAGTAAATCTGAAATATAAATATGAATAAATATATCACTCTTAATATTATGCTAAATACTTCATATTATTGCTTATTGAAAAGAGTGGATTAAATTAATTTTATTTAATAAATAGTTCCCTCAAAAATTACTTTGATTCCCAGAATTCTTCCACATGAATGTTGTTCAGTCTTCTAAATCTTTCCCTTGTACATGATCTTGCTTTTTAAGTTCAATAATTAATATATATATATATTAATTATTGAACTTAAAAGCAAGACATATATATATATATATATATATATATATATATATATATATATATATATAATAATTTAAAAATGTACATTTCAACAGTAAAATTAATGATTAATATTATGCTGTTTAACTGCATTTAGTCTAAATACAAACTTTACTTACCCGCTACTTTGGCTATTATGTGAAATGTATGCTTACATTCTTGAACTTTTTTGAAAAAGTATTTAGCTCAAAATATTAACAGTACTTACCACTAGTTAAAGTGTTATGCAAGTTTATCATTCAATACAGCATGTAAATATAACTAAAAATGTTAATTCATATCATAAATGCAGGATCTCAAAGATATTTAATGGAATATACTTACAAAACACATGCTCTAATCTAATTAAATCCCCATTGAAAACAAGTTCAATAGGATCACTTGTCGATGAACTAAGATTGGAATCAAGTTTCTTAATAAGCCATTTGTTGTTTCATCTTTGTGAGAATATATTGTAACCTGTACAGAATAAATAACAAAAATTTACCAATCTTAGGATTAAAATAAATGAAAATGTAATCCATGCACAACAGCTTATATCTTCAAAATTTAAAACAAACTTGGCAAAAACATATAAGAGATAATTTTTTTAGAAATAGTTTATTCTAATAATAACTTTAATTTTGTCTCAAAGAAAAAATAGATAAACAAATATAAAGACAATGAAAATTTATTATAATCTCTAAGAAGCTATGTGAAGAATAATTTGTCACATTCAAAAATAAATTTGATGACATACCACCAGAGTTTAAAAAAGAATTATTTCAAATAAAAAAAAATTAAAGCAAATTTATAAAAAAATTCTCTAAGGTACAAATCCTTACAACTTATAATTTTAGCATGTCAAATTTCATGTTTCTAGGTTTTCCCATTTTTGTGCTACATCACAGACACACGCAAATTCATTTTGTGTGTGTTAGTATAAATGAAACTGTTATACACATATGAAGATTGTAGTAATTTCATGGCACCATTTTAGATTTGTAGTAAAAAAAAAAATAGCAGTCTTGAGTTTAAATAAACATTCATGAGATTATATTAAGTCACTATCTTTATGTATAGGGTAAAATAAATAAAATATGTCATTTCTATGAATTCAACAAAATCTATGTATAATTATTCAACATTTTGTAAAGTATTATAAGGAAAATAATATCAAGAAAATTTTTAAGAAACTTAATCTATCTTACTTGTTGTTGTTGAACTCCAACATTTTTTGGATAAAGATGCCAGTGGGAATGAAGGTAGCCTCCTCCTGTTTTGTGACTTTTAATAGTAACAACTGCACCATATGCAACATCTGAAAACAATTTAGCAATAATGCATAAAAATGATTTATTTCAATAAATTTAGATATGTATCAATACAGCAATAGCTTTGTCTTCTTACTATTTCACTGAATGAAGTAAAAAACAAAATCTTTTCAAAGACAGAGTGGGATGAAAATATTTGAAAAATAATTTTAAAAATTTAACCTGAATAGAGGAAATTATAGTATGCAATGTATTATACTGAAGTAAATATACATTTGTAATTCTACTATACAGAATGTAAAACTGAAATTTTGCCTTTTTGAAGCATCACAGAGTATTTTTCACTTCTGAGAAGCTTGTTATTTTGAATAGGTATTATAACTATTTTTAAAAGTTTTAAGGTATGACAGCAACATATCACAGAAAATACTTTTAAACTAAGTCTAAATAAGAATTATATTTGAGTTTCTAGTATTCATAAAGTACACAACAAAATTAAATTTTCTTTAAAATGTACACTTTATAAATATAAATTTTTGAATTTTAAGCACTCAGCAAATAGGTAATTTTTATACAAATTATTTAACCTGAAAAAAAACCCCATTTATATAAACAGAAAAAAATTACATTATATTACGTCAATAAAGAATCTGTTTTTCCAATTTAAAAATTTACCTCTAGGCACCTTTGCCTGATGCAAGGAATTTCCTTTCAACTGAGACTGAAATGCAGAGCTGAAAAATCCATCTCCAGGTCCACTGAAAGAACAAAGCATCCCTTTAACAAAATTCAAGCTATAAGTTTAGATAATGCACAATATAATGTTTAAATAACATATTTCCAATGAATATGGTATTCCCTTAAATTTTTTAATGAGGAAAAGATTAAAGAATTTTACATTTTATAAATGTTTAATATAGGACAAAGAAAGGAATATTTACCAGACTACTATCGAATAAAAGGCATGTTTAGCATTTTCCTTAAACAGGATACTTTTCACATTTTTAACAAGAGACTAAAATATCTGACTCAATTTTTTTAAAAAAATTAAAATGCATTTTAATAAAAACAAAGTGTATATATTTTAACAAGTTGATTTCCATATTATGTATTAAGTACTTATACTTCATAAAACTATTAATATAAATATTTTAATCTATTCATGTCACAAATAAACATTTTATAAATATCAGTCATAATATCAAATACTATTTAATATAAGATTATAAAAATATCATTACAATAAATATTTAAAATAATTCACAGAAAGGTACAAATATTAGCAGTAAAAATTCTATTAAAATTACAATTTTACTGACCTTTTGTATAATATTTTTAAATGTATGTAAAACACTATAACATATAAAACCACTGGAAGTAAAATGAGACAAAATATACGAGCAGTGAAATGCTTCATAACCTGAACCTATGGAATAAATTAAATATACTTTAGTTAGAAGAAACTTAAAAATCAAATGTTAAAAAATGAATTTAATATTTCAACATAAGACTTTGAATACTTTAAAGGAATTTTATAAGCAGAATACATTTTGATTTGTATATTTTTTATGTTGATTATCAATCTTTTGATAATGCAATTTTAAATAGTAAAATTTATACACAAAAATAATATTATCAATGCAAATTAATATTTACCATTGGAATATTAAGATTTCCTAGGATATCCCACAGATCTTTTAGAGTGTACAATCCAATAAGTGCAACTACAAAAATACCAACAAATTTCACACTGAAAATAATTAAGATAAGCAAATCAATGAACTGTTTAACCAAATGGCTTTTAATATAATTATGTTATGTATTTTAAAACATATAGTAAAAGATTAAATAATTGGTCTTCAAATTATTCTATTGGTCTAAAACATATTTCTCAACTTTAATATATATAATGGCAACTTTATTATGACCACCACATCAATATTTCATAGGGTCACTTTTTGCTTTAATATAGTCTTGATTCTTTCAGGCTGTTTCGAATAAAATCTTATTTATTCATCTGCATGCTATTTAACCCTTTAACATTCAATGGTTTCACACCTGAACCACACTTTAAACATTTTTTAAAAAATAATAATTAAAATTTTTTTATCCTCAAATGTGTTTTCAAATTTTTGTTCTTTTTCCTATCAATAGATGACAATATTACGCTTATATTTAACGATTGAGACCTTTTATATAGAAAATATTGACGTCTCTTTAACTTTGGTAAATTCCCTTAGCTTTAAAAAATATTAAAAAAATAGTTATTTTAAATTATAGCATGAGGTTTTACTATACTTCTTTCTAATTATTAATTACAAGTTTCAGTCATTTTAATAAATAAACAGAAGAGTAGAAAAATGAAATTAAAATCTGTGGTTTCACTCCGAAACCTAACTTCAGTAAGAGACGGTTATCTCCAGGAGCGGGTCACTTTCCTATCTTCGCCACCTATCACTGTCAAAGCCATACATTTGCACCCGCACCCCCTCCGACTTCAATCGCATTCCTTGGGTACGTGTGAATAATTTTCCGGTCTTTTGCTCTCTATCCTGAAATGGGCTTGCATCCAATATCTGGAAGCTATAATTCCTACTGTGACATTTTCACTGAGTTTGCTTTTATGATTATCCTTGGTACCAGTACATTTCTATTCAAATTGGCTACATCAATAGGATAAGGGGGACCCAACACAAAGAGGTTATAACTTGTAATTTCATTTCTATATATGGTTTGAACTAACAGGTGTCTGTAAGTCGCGAAGAAAGAAAGCAGTAGTAATTCTTTTATGGAGCCTATGGTGCCTTTTATGGAGACACAATAGTCCATTTGGTCAAGTAACAATCCATACGTTTTTCTTGACATGTATAGATGGAGTGAGTTCTGCTAATGAGCTGACGTTACAATATTTTACGGCTGGGAGCTCAGAAACAAATTTTCCTTAGACATTTTGTATTTGCGCTGTTCTCAGAGAAGACAGAAATATCAATCTAGCGTTTTCTTAACTTTCTTAATATTGGCGATAAGATATTTTAAGTGCTTCATCATGTAATTTCTCATAATTTTTTTTAAATGCCAAGAAAAGGATTAACCATTCCAGAAGCTCCGGAAGTATTTCACATCTTACCTTCTGATATTGAATCTGATGAATCATCGCTCAGTGAAGCAGAGGATGTTATGACTGCTAAGTCATCTTCAAGTGAAAATACCGATATTGATGAGGAAAAAGTTGGCAAGTGTGTCAGGACCATCCAGTATATCTAAAGTTACTTGGAAAAATAAAGTGTCTGTAAAGATCCGAAATATCCCTTTTACTGAACAAAGTGGACCCTCAGATGAAATAACATCCCTTCAAGATCCTTCACCTATTTCAATTTTTTTTACATTATTTTCTATCAGTTTTACAGAAACAATTGTATACCAAACAAATTTATATGCTACGCAAAAAGGCAATGCATTTACTCCTGTTACTGTACAGGATATATTATATTTTTTAGCTATAAATATAGTGATGGGGATAAAACGATTGCCCAGTTACACAGATTTTTGGTAAACAAATGAAATTTTACATTATCCTTTGTTTAAGGATTGATGCCAGTGAGAAAATTTATTTGGATTTTAGGGAATATTCATTTGAATGATAACAACTTGATGCCCAAGAAATCAGAAAAGGATTTCGATAAACTGTACAAAGTGTGTGCCCACTCCTTGATCACTTATCAGAAATGGTTTTCAAAGTTTTCAAACCCGGACAAAAACAGGCAATTAATGAAAGTACGATCAAGTTCAAAGGATGATCATCCTTGAAACAATATATGCCAAAGAAACCCATCAAAAGAGGCTACAAAGTTTGAATGAGATGTGACTCAAGTGGATTTGCATGTGAATTTCAAATTTATACAGGAAAAACCGAAGTTGAAAGAAATCTGGGAGAATGTGTTATAAGAAACTTGAGTCAAAAATTATTAGGCAAAAAAATTGTACTCTTTTTTTGATAATTATTTCACTTCTTACAATTTGTTAAAACATCTAGAGACTCAAAATATCACAGCATATGGTACAGTGAACATTTCCAGAAAGAACTTACCAAAAAATTTATTAGAGGACAAAAAAAATGAAACAAGGAGACTTTGACTGGAGTGTTAGCAATGATGACATTGCTTGCATCAAGTGGAAGGACAAGAGAATAGTAATATTCTTGCAACATTAGATGAAGCCACAAAATCTTGTGAAATTGAACAGAAAGAAAGAGATGGAAAAAAAATTTAAATAGCATGCCTGAAAGCAGTTAGACTATAATAAGAATATGGGTTAAGTGGACCATTTTGACCAACTCAAATCCATGTACGAAATAGACAGAAAATTAAAAAAAAATGGTGGCACCATATATTTTTTCATTTTTTTGTTATGACAATTGTCAATTCATACATTCTTTGGTCTCTGATGCACAGTGAGAAAACCCCCTAGTATAACAACTTGAAAAGTTTTCAGTTAGATTTAATAACAGGCCTTGTGTCAATAGGACATCAAATACTTCCTGAAAAACGGTTTGCGTTTAATTCTTATTCTGGACTCGTGAAACAAATTCAGGAAACATACAGTTTCTGAAAAGGACAGACTTAAAAATGTTGGCCACATTCCAACCAAATGCAAATCCAGACGATGTACTTATTGCAGTACCAGAGCGAAACCTCACAGAACGAGATGGATGTGCCCTAACTGTAATGTTGGATTATACATGATAGCAAAAAGTAATGCTAATGTGACATGTTTCGAAAAATTTCACAAGGACTGGAAATGATATCCTTTTTAAATTTTCTACATATATAACATTTTTAATTATAAATTTGCATTTAACTTCTTTTAATGATTGATTTGTGCTGTGAGTGTGGCAAGTGGCATGTAAATTACGGAGTTCCTGCCCCTAAATGAGGGATGTACCTCCTCATCAGAATTGATAAATTTAGAGCCAAATTAATGGGGTGACATAACGTAAAAGAGAAAAAATATTAAAATGGAAGAGATAATTAAGATGGGCAGAACAATTCTGCTGAAAAACAGTGGCGGACGGGGTCCACTCACCGAAGGAAGAATTGCTCTGCTTACTGCGTTTTGATTGGTCGAAGCCAATTGACGCAGAAAGTGGGCTGCTATGAGTGTGTATCAAGCTATCTAACAGTCATATATATGTATATATTATTTTTAGTATGTAATGCAAATATATGTAATTTTATGTCCAAATTTGTATTAAAATTATAAAAAAGTGCAGAAAAATTTAAAATAATAATCTAAAACTTATAAATTTATTTTTCTTTAATTAATTCCGTTAAAATATAAAAGTTTTATGGTCTTAAATTATTAGATTTTTTTTCTAAATAGTCTTTTGAAGTGATTAGTTAGAATAGGAAAAATGGACCGTTACTGTTCAGTGGTTTCACTGAGAAACTGCAAACTTCTCGAAATTGAAAAATGCTAAACATTTTTTCCTGTATATTTATGATCATCATCATGTCTAATAGTCATTTTTGAAGTTATTTTGTTAATTTTTCAAAGGGAATATGTAGTGAACTTTAAAGGGTTAAAAGGGATTCATTAGACATCATAACTTTTTACTAATTTCTCACTGTTCTAATCTATGAATGTTTGAGTGAATTTAAGATACAGTCTTATCATTCATCACTTGATGACAATTACAGTTTGTGAGTTCAGACACAGTTTTTTGCCACAGTTTCAAGTATTGATCCATTTTTACTACAGTTGCTGATCAAAGTTTCACAAATACAGATGCCCTGCTAGTATTTCTGCATGTAACAAAGTTTCTTCTATTATTTTGTATTCAATCCCCCTAATATACTCACAAGGAATTCACCTCTTATTCTATTGTCTCAAGACTCAGCTTTCTTTTTTTAGTGTAATCTAGCTCTCTAGTAACAACTCTGTGATGCAATAGCTCATTTGCATAAAGCTGTCAGGTGATCATAATAAAATGGTTGTTCAGTGTTTATGCATATGAAGATTTAATGAGAAAATCAATGGAATGATAATGTTTCTGAAGTATGCAGAGGGAAAACAACTATATACACATGTTTATAAATGGTGCTTTTGCCATACATATAAGGCTAAAGAACTTATGCTATTGTCAGGTAATGCCAGCTTATTAACATAACCTTGAGTCCTTAAGCATACACAAGGAATAGATATTTTAACATCAATGTAAAAGATACTTCTCCTTTTAAGCACCGATAATTTAGATAACTTGTATTACAGTAAATTTTTGAAAAGAAAGTTCATTTTTCTATTTTTAAAAATGAGAAAATTTATCTATATTTTGAAAAATGAATAATAACTAATTTATAGCAATAAATATAATTTATAGTTTCAAAAAATGAATAAGAATGCATATTTTATGTCAAAGTGAAAGAAAAGAAACATTTTCTTTACCTAACAGAGAAGGCAATGAATACTCCAGTCCAAGAAAGCCATAACCACCATGTTAAACTAAAAGCCCTATAAAAAAAGAGGCATGTTAATAGTACAAACCCTTAAAAGTCATCAGCGTAACCATTTGCAACAGCTTACACCAAATTCATTCAATATACCTATTCGAGCATGTGCAGTGGGCGCCTCGCGGCGGTGATTAAGTGTATTAAGCGAAACGCGAATTAAGAGTTTTCAGAGTGTGAGTGGGAGATCAGACGAGCGAGAGCGCAGAATTATGGTGCCCATCCTAAGTGTTCCAACATACTCCCTGAGCAACCGAGTGTGAAAATAAAGGAGTTGTGTCAACATCCTCATCTGGTTTCCTGAGACAAAAACACATAGGGACCATTCCCCACCATGGTCCGTCCAGCCGAGCCGGAGAAGTGAGTTATTCAAGGTGACGTGAGTAGTGGTCTTTTTTGTGTTTTTATTATTATAAATTGAGGACTAAATTAATTTTAGAAAAATGTTTAAGAACTGCCATAAGGAAGATCTTCGGATCATTGCTCTTGAACTTGGTGAGACTGTTGCTGAAAAAGTAACTATCGTTGCGTTAACTGAAATTATTAAAGAAAATAAATATTTTAAAGAGGATGTTGAATTTGTTAAAGAATTAATTCAATATACGATCGAGGAACGTAAGAGAGCAGAGGAAGACCGTAAGCGAATGCAAATAGAGGAAGACCGTAAAAAAGAAGCCGAAAATAGGTTACGAGAAAAGGAGCTTGAACTAGCCCGTTTAAATGTTAGAGTTAATTCAGATAACGAGAGAACAGGTGAGGGTTGTAACACGCTGGATGCGTTGGTGAAAAGTGTTCAAATCCTAACGGTGAAGGTGCCTAATAGACCTGAAGGTTGGGCATTCTTTTTCGCTTCGTTAGAAAGAGCCTTTGTATCAAAAAAATGTGCCTGAGAAATTAAAGTCAGAGATTTTATTAAATTTGTTGGGAGAAAAAGCTTCAAATGTGTTAACATATGTTAAACATTACGAGCTTAACAATTATGAACAACTAAAATCAATAATACTAAGAGAATATGAGCCAAGTGCAAATCAATTCCTTGAACAATTTAAAAAAGCTACGCGTCATCCAAATGAAACATGTATTCAATATACTTCTCGCTTAATTACAAATTGGCAGTATTACTTAAAATTATGGAAGGTAATCTGATTTTGACAACTTAAACGATCTTATTGTGTCCAACAAAATTTTCAGTTCGCTTGAAAAAGAGGTAGCGTCACACAGTTCCGTTCGAGCAGGAAATGATTGGTTTCGCTTGAGAGCTTGCCAAAGAGATAGACTTGTATAACACTTCTCGGGGAAAGAGCTTAAAACCTTTGCTGAATGTCCTTACTAGAAATAATCCAGTGAAAACACATCAAGGGTATTTTTGAGCGAGATTAAAGATTCTAAATGTATTTGTTGCGCTGAATCGCATCCATTATATAAGTGTGCAGTGTATTTAAAACTTCCCATAAATAAGAGAATTTTTATGATTAAAACTAACTTTCTACCTTTGCTTTTATCGCCTTTCTACATCTCATACAGCGAAAGACTGTAAATCGAGATTTGTTTGCTCTGAGTGTCAAAAGAGACATCATAAAATGATACATTACACAGCCCCAAACCAGGAAGTAACGAATTCCACCTTTGAACCTCTTAACATATCAGCGCCAGTCTTCGAGCCACGAGTAGAAATTCAAAATAACTTACTAACCGCAACGAGTATAAACAGAAAAAAAATGTGTTTTGTTAAGCTCAGCAATTTGTTACATTAAAAGTGAAAATGGTTTATTCTCAGTCAAAGTTATTCTAGACAGTGGATCTACATCTAACTTTTTAACGAGAAGCTTATGCGATTTAATTGGATTGAAAAAATACAAGACTAATGTTTCGGTTTCGAGACTAAACAAAACAGTAATTCCAATAGACTCGCGCGTTTCAGTATCTATTAGCAATAAAGAAGGGAGTTACATTAAAACATTAGACTTTTTTTTGGTACCAACAATAACGGAAGATCTTGTTCCAACAACGAAAATCGATTTTAATCTGAATAATATTCCCAATCTTAAATTAGCTGACAAAAATTTCAATATTCCAGAGCGTGTGCAAATGCTATTAGGTGCAGAAGTATTTTATGAATTAATGTTACCCGGACAGTTCAAGATGGAGGGTTCAAATGTAATTTTTCAAAACACTGTTTTCGGATTTATCATTTTCGGATCTACTTCTGCAGACGCGAAGGGAAAAGAACATTGTGGGTTTATTCAGGCTGCAGATAATCTAGAGCATTCAATTAAGAAGTTTTGGGAAATCGAAAATGTAGAAATAGATTATATTAAAACCAGTGAATTAGATATATGTGAAGACCATTTTAAAAACACTCATTCGAGAGATGACCAGGGGAGATATAGGGTGGCGATGCCATTAAAAGAAGATCCTTCATGTCTTGATGAATCAAAAACAACTGCGATTCAGAGATTAAACTCTTTATGGAAACGACTAAGTGGAGGTAAAGAATATTTATCCCTGTATGAGAAATTTTCACAGGAATATGAGGATTTGGGCCACATGAGGGAAATCAAAGCGGATGGATCTGGAGTTTCATTTTACATGCCACATCATGGTGTTTATTGCCCTGAAAAGTCTACAACTAAACTGAGAACTGTTTTTAATGCATCAAGTCCTTCAACGAGTAGGAAATCTCTAAATTCAATTCAATTTAATGGCAGACTGGTCCAAGAAGACCTCTTTTCCATTATGGTTCGCTTCCGAAAGCACAAGTATGCCTTTACTACGGATATAGAGAAAATGTTTCGCATGATAAACATACATCCAGAGCAAACGTGTTTGCAAAGAATTCTGTGGAAGAAGGGTATAGGAGAGCCAATAAAAATGTACGAGTTGACTACAGTCACCTACGGTACAGTTAGCGCACCTTATCTAGCCACAAGAACTTTGAAACAGTTAGCGATGGATGAAGCTAATAATTTTTCTTTGGCAGCTCCTGCGGTGCTGAGTGACTGCTACATGGATGACATACTATCGGGATCCGAGAGTATAGAAGTAGTAATCGAATTGCAGCATCAATTAATAGAAATGTTCAAGACCGCAGGGATGCATCTTCATAAGTGGTGTGGAAATTTACCTGAGATAACTTCCAATCTACAGGAGTATGCTTTCTTGGAGTCTGATGAGACTAAAGCACTAGGAATAATTTGGAATCCTAAGTTAGACTGTTTTCTTTTCAGAATAGAGCAACAAAGGCCAACTTCATTCACCAAAAGAATGGTTTTGTCTACTATTGCAAGAATCTTTGACCCTTTGGGTCTCCTCGGACCGATCATAACTCGGGCAAAGATATTTATGCAAAGATTGTGGTTGCTGGAATTGGGATGGAGTGATGAACTTCCTTTTAAAGAAGAAAAGGAGTGGCATCGATTTATCAACTCTTTAGAAGCCATGAATAACATCTCCATTGACAGATGTATTGTGAATCACAGAGCGGAGAGCATTGAGTTACATGCATTTAGCGACGCATCGGAAAAGGCGTATGGTTCATCCATTTATCTCAAGTCTATATCTGCCCTTGGAGAAGTCAAAGTGTCTCGTAACGAGTAAAAGACGATTGTCGCCTCAGAAGCAGATTTCCATTCCAAGACTTGAACTGTGTGAGGCAGTTCTTGCTGCTAAATTGATAAAAGAAGGCGAAGGAGGCATTGAATCTTCAGATTACAGCTGTGCATTTTTGGTCCGATTCGACTATTGTGATTTCATGGATACATCGAGAATCAAGAGAATTGAAGACATTCGTGGCTAATCGAGTGTCTAAGATGCATCAACTAAGTTCCCGTGACCAGTGGCATCACATTGCATCAGAACCGAATCCTGCAGATGTGTTATCTAGAGGACTACTTCCTGAGGAGCTTTGTGAAGACTCTCAATGGTGGCATGGTCCTGAGCTTCTACAAAGTACTTATTCAACTACTGTCATTGCGGAACCAACCCAGAGAGATGACTTTGACTGCGAACTAAGGGTGTCTGAGAGAACTCTGGAGACTTCATTGCTGAATTCCAAGAACTTTGACTTTTTCAACCATCTTATGGACCTTTCTAATAATTATTTTAAAATAATACATATTGTTTCTTATATTTATAGATTTATTGAAAATTGCAGATCCAAGGTGAAAAAGAGGGGACCTTTAACTACAAGTAAAGTAAATGATGCAGAAACCTGGCTTATTAAGCAGAACCAAAGAGGTATTAACTTAAGTGACCCGCCAGGTAATCTTAAATCTTTGAACATATTCCAGGATGTTAAAGGAATCCTGAGAGTCGGTAGAAGGCTGGAAAAAGCTTCCATACCCTACAGCCGAAAGCATCCAGCTATACTGGCTAAAAATTCTAAATTGAGTAAAATATATTTCATAACTTTGCATAAGAAATTATTTCACGTTGGTCCACAAGGACTGCTGAATGCAGTAAGATTGAGATTTTGTGCTTTAGGAGGTAGAAACCTAGCTAGGAAAATGGTTCATACTTGTGTGGTGTGTTTCAAGTGTAAACCAATTCCCTCTTCTCAAATAATGGGCAATCTTCCATATGAAAGAGTAAATATGTGGCCCCTCCATTCAGTATAACTGGATTAGATTTGGGAGGTCCATATTTTGTAACTTACAAACACCAGAGAAAGGGCGTTTTGAATAAAATTTATGTTTGTGTTTGCATTTGCTTTGTGACTCATGCCATTCACCTAGAAATTCTTTCCAATTTGACTTCGGATGCAATAATTGTGACCCTTAAGAGATTCATGTCTAGGCGAGGAAAATGTTCCAAAATTTTTACGGATAATGCAACAAATTTTGTTGGTGCGGATTCTCAACTAAAGGCATTTTATAAGACCCTTAACATTCCAGATCAAAATCTGGTGACATATTTCACTGAGGAAGGTATTGAATGGAATTTTATTCCACCAAGGGCCCCACATATGGGAGGTCTTTGGGATGCGGGCATAAAGTCAGTGAAATATCACCTCAAGCGAGCACTGGGAAGATCCCGACTCACATACGAGGAGTTTGAAACAGTGATTATCCAGGTAGAAGGAATTTTAAATTCCAGACCCCTTACACCAATATCCAATGATTTTGATAACTTTGAGGTATTAACGCCTGCGCATTTCTTGATTGGTAGATCAATTAATTCCATTCTTGAGCCCCTAGTAATTAATATTAGTGACAATAGATTAAGCCGTTGGCAGAAAACAACAAAGGTAATTCAGGTAGTTTGAAAAAAATGGTGTACCGATTACCTGAATACTCTCCAACAGAGAGGAAAGTGGATGATCGAGAAGGACAATGTAATGTGTGGTACAATGGTAATTGTAAAGGAGGATTTTACACCAGTTTGCAACTGGCTTTTAGGGGGCGTCGTTGAGGTCTATCATGGTTCTGATGGTAAAGTGAGAACAGTTAGAATTAAAACAAAGACAGGAGAATTTAAGAGGCCTATAACTAAGATTTGTATTCTACCTATAGATGCAAATAGTTAAGGTCAATTTCCATTTAAGAAATGATGTGTTTATCTTTAAATTGTGCTATTGTAATTTTAACTTTTTTTTAATGAAAATTTATAGTACCTTATATATATATATGATAATTTTGAAAACAATTGTGTAATTTTTGTGAAACTGTATTGTGCTATTGTTGAATATTAATATTGCAAGGCCGGGGGGTATGTTCGGGCATGCGCAGTGGGCGCTGCGCGGCGGTGATTAAGTGTATTAAGCGAAACGTGAATTAAGAGTTTTCAGAGTGTGTGTGGGGGATCAGACGAGTGAGAGCGCAGAATTACGGTGCCCATCGTAAGTGTTCCGACATACTCCCCGAACAACCGAGTGTGAAAATAAAGGAGTTGTGTCAACATCCTCGTCTGGTTTCCTGAGAAAAAAAACACAAAGGGACCACTCCCCAACAATACCTGCAAAATGTTATGAATGAAAAAATCTCTGAGACATAATTTAAGATTTTTATACATTACAATATGGCATTTAATATGAAGTAACAAAAGTAAAACTTCATCTTCCATAAGTTAAGAAGTAAAAGCTACTAATTAATAAATTTCTGTAATCCATAAAATGAAAGCTGTGAACCAAAATTGAAATTTTATTATGTTGTCAAAAGAGAAATTTGTATAATTCAACACATTTGTACTAAAAACTAAACTGCTCAAAAGTAAAGCATTAGAAATTTTAATATAATTATATATTTTGTAAGTATAATAGCCTGAGTTCTTAGATTTTCATAATTTCCAGCTTACACAAATTATAAACTAGTTAAATTAAAAGCTTTACAATAGAAATGAATTATGTTCATTGATGTGTGGATTGTACATTTTGTTCTTACAAATTTTATATTTTAATAAAAACACAATCATTCAAAATTTTCAAGAGAATATATACCTGTAGCTATGTGAGCGAAACTTTACCATACCCAACACAGAGCCATTTATATAACATATAAGTATAGGATCAAGCAGAATGTACTGAGACAAAGTTATCATTCCTACATCTAAGAAAAGAAATAGGGAGGCATTACTACATATAATGCAAATTTTAACCATATCAATAAAAATAATCTAATCCCAAATAAAAATTTTACATCAATTTCAACATGCCAAAATTTGAAAGCCTTTTCAAGAACTTTATTTAAAAATAAAATACACAATAACACCATTTACATTAAATAAGAGGATTTACTTTACAACATATATTATTACTTTCTATTGTATTGTTTTATTAAACATTTTTATATACAGCTATTCCATCTTGAAACTATCTAGTGAAGATAAAGGTAGTTAAAGTTTAAGAAAAGTAGTTATTATTAATAAAATACTTAAATTTTTAAAATTATGTGAGATTCTGAAAAAAAAATTCTGGTTTAATAAATAAACATTACAAGTTGAGTTATTTTGAGAGAGTGATATTTTGAAATTACTTTTTGAAAGTTATGCCTCATACTATTTTAAAATTGTATAGTGATGGACATATTTTATAACTAAGAACTTTCAAATGAATAAGCAATAGATGCCTTTTTAACACTACTATCATTTTTATCAATAGAAAATGAAAAGATAAAATTATATTGACTATGTACTTTTAATTTAAATGCAAAATGATTTCTATCTGCATTTCAAATAATGTTATGACACTAAATTTCACAGATTAAAAATAGCTTTTACCTATACATATGTATTTAACCATGGTCAAATACTAATATTTCTATAAAAGCTATTTTGTACACGCATTGTCATTTTATTTTTAATATCCTAATACTTAATAAATTATTTAAAAATTTTATGATATTCTAATTTTTTGTTAAAATATTCAAGGCTAATAAATTGTAATTAATTAGAATTTCTCCTTTATACATTAATTACTTATTCAACAATCTAATTGTTTTCTTTTAGAATTTTACGATATAACTGTTCAACTCAAGCAATATCTGACCTAATCAGCAAATAATATATTAGCATTGATGTTAAACTTTATCAAGAAGTTTTATACACACTTTGTGTGCGTGTGAAAATATTTCACAAACATGTTTTTTCATGGCAGCATGAACATAATTTGATTATTCAGATTTAACATGGATAGCTGAAAAAGTTAGAGCTTCTCATAACTATGTATAAAAATATGTTAACTGGATGCAAAAAAATATCGATTTATAGTTTTTATTAATAATGCAAAACAAGGAATCTTGGCATCAGGCCCCATGATTCTGAATATAATGAGCAAGGGATGAAGATGATAATCCCAAATTAGTATCCCCTCCCTCCCCTCTCCAAACTTCCTTTGAGTCTCAGAAGATTCAACATTCTTCAGCCTTGCTACATGACAGGTCTTTAGTTGTACATTAGGGCTCAAATGCATGTTTTAACTGAAACAATGCTGGCTGAAAGCTCATGACGGTGACCCCTTGGCTAAAGCGATCATAAAAAATGCATGGAAAAAGTAGGTAGCTGGTATTACAATCCATATAAATTTTTGAGTGAATTTTTAAAAATTTTATTGAGAATGTGAGAAATTTTATAATGTAGGGCTTATTTAAAATCAACATATATGAAATAAATTTCAAATTAGAACAAAAGTTAAAACTATTTTTAACTACCTGGTATACCCATTCTTCGCACGGGTGAACTGAAAAATTAAACACAGATTGAAGGATAAAGAAGTTTTTACTGAGTTAATTTTACGTGAATTGCAAATTAAACAAAAGAAAAAGCTTTTTGCATACCTCAGCTAAACAAAAAAAAAAAAAAGAAGAAAAAAACACCTTTGTTAAATTTTAAGTATGTAGATCTAATAGCTGATAAAAAGGATTTTTTTTTATTTATAATTCCTTGTAACATTCTCGAGGGTCGATTTTTGAAAATACCTCCCTAAGCTGATCTCTGCTCAGCAAAAGTAACACATTGTTAAAAGTTTTGAGTAATGTAGCTTAAAATAGTTTAAATAATTTATATCTGAAAGTGTAATGCATTAATATTACTTTCTGTTATATTTATTTTATTATTGTAATATTCGCAAGCAACGCCGTTTCTTTAAATTATAATGGCAATTCAATGAAAAACACAGCAGAATGATATCAATAGTCAAGGTGGCAAATGTTTAGCTACTTTCATAGCTCGAGCTTTATTAGAGCTCTGTAAGACCCGCCATGTAAGGGAGCGATGCACGTTAATGCTTTATCTACCACATTATGATTTACTGCAATTTTTTTCATGCAATATTTTTTTTGGATCATTACATTGAAAATTAAGGGATATACATAAACGAAATACTCCACTTTGGAAAATTTAATCTGTTAGAGATAATAAATTAAAGATATTCCACTGTGTAAAATTAATTATATACACCATTCACTTAAAACAAATAGTCAAATCGTTTTTTAAGGTCTTCATTAACATACATAAACATAAGACACTTAAATTTTGACATGAACTATTTTTTCGGGACAAAAATAGTAATCTTTGCAATTTGCTGAAAACACCGTCAGCTGAAAGCGCAAATCTGTTGCAAAACTATTCTCCTTCCTCGCTAAAATACTCATCATAGAACCCGTGCTGCCATATACCTTGGAAGAGTGGATTTCAAAGAATACTCCTGCTAAGTATTGATAGAATATTACTTCTAAGTTGGTGTGGTGTGGTAGTTAGGAGAAGGCGGTGCCAGCTCAGGTGTCGTCCACGTCACTTGACCATGGTTCAAAATTATGTGGTCCGTTGCCAAAAGCCCTCGTGTAGCTGAACAGTGCGACGTTAATATTCACACACTCCAAAAAATACAGTACAGTAGTTATAATTATTTTTATACTTAAAAATGCAATCCACCTATTCCATTAAAATTACAGTGTTATAATTAACTACTAACCACAAACAAACTATGCATGTATGTCCAAATGATGTAGTGTGAAAGACAAAGTTTATCTACTGTAAGTAACAGTAGCAATAAAAGTATTTATTTAAAAAAAGATCAATTTCTTACCACCAAATGTGCATAATAAAATCATTTAAAAAACATTCAAATAAAGAGAAATTTATAACAACCTCTCCCTTCAAAACTTAGTTTGATTCTGAAATAAAAAAAATTAAGGACTATGCTGATCACAGGAATTAATTAGAAGTGAGTGCCGTGCGTAGCCAAAACAAAAATGGTTCTTTCACAAACAAAAGATAGATATATGCTGACGTGGGCTTTTTTTGCAGCGCACGCCAGAATTGCTTGCAGATGGCAGAATTTTTTCCAACTTACTTGACAAATATCGTTTTATTTTGGACATCTCTCACAATATCTTTATAAATTATAGCCTATGCTATAAATTATAGCCAATGTGTTATTCTGATGTATAAGCTATATTACTGTAAATTTTCATTAAAATTCATTCAGTTGTTTTTGCGTGAAAGACTCCCAAACATCCTCACAAACTTTTGCATTTATAATATATATCTAGAATGATACAGACATTTTAACTTCAGTACACCATTTTACTTATGTATAAATTCTCACCCCCCAATAGGTTGTATACTGGCAATTTAAGTCTTTGCACACATGGCAGGTCCTCAAATGTGAGAGCCATTTCGTGGAAGCACCATCTAGCGGTGGCACTCGCGCTACCAAATTTGGATGCTGAATTAATTTTAATTCAAGCTCTCATTGGAAGCTGAATTCTTGCAATGATTAAATTTTGACAAGAGTACCAAAGTCAAATTGATACTCAAGGGATCTTTTTCATGCTGTATAATCATATGAAATGCACTCCTACAATTTTTGCATCCAGAAAATCTATCAATTCTAGCCGGGATTCAACTCGCAACCTTGGATTTACGAAGCAGGCACACTACCTATAAACCACCGAGTCGACTATATATAAATTTGTACATTTCAGTTATTTATTTCTATGTAAAATTGAATTTATTTAATCATTTGCTAAAAAAAACAATTCTTTAAGCAAATGGTCACCATCTCTTACATTTCAAAATAAAATTAATATAAGAGACTGAAGTTTCAAGACTAAATTATGTTCAAAATATTTGGGTTCTCTTAGAGAAACATAATCTAGTCACAGAAAAATCCTTAGATGGTCTTTAAACACTGGTGTTGATTCAAATAGTTTCGAGGAAATGAAGTTCTGATTTATCGTACTATAGAAGGACAAGAACTACACCATGAGCTAAAAGCAATAAATAGCGTAATTCATACTCCTATCAAGTGGCAAATGCAACATCCGAGTTAGGAGCACCACTTTTTCAAAATTTGGAAACAATATCACATTTAGATATTGAAGATCCATGAAAGAAAACCTCATTATTCCACAAGGTAGTCTTTAAAAGAAAGTCTGAAATCAAGCTATTAAGATATATGTAGTTGAAAGATTTTGATATCATTGAATATTATTTCATATATTTATATACAATGCATGATAGAAGCAACAGATTAGGTTTTCAATAACAAATATTTTTTTAAAACTATACATACTATAGCTCAAAATAAGCTCCCTCCCCCCATTTGGAAAAATATTATATATACTTCCATACTCATTGGTAAATTATACACTTAGTGTGTGTGAAAATAATTCACAAACATGTTTTTTCATGGCAACATGAACATAATTTGATTATTCAGATTTAACATGGATAGCTGAAAAAGTTAAGAGCTTCTCATAACTATGCATAATCAAACTTAATTTAGTAAGATTCCTTTAATAATTTATTAAATGTACAGTAACACACTATGTAAGGGGTCTTTAAATAGAAAATAGCATTATTTTCAGCACATTACAGACATAGTAAAGTAATTATTAATTATACAATGAAACTTTTACAATACAATAAAAACAAAAAAAAATTATACAGATTTTTTTAAACAATGAAAAATTACCATAAAATGTAAGGAAACAACTAAAAGCTTCATAATTAAATCAGCAATAGCTACAAATATAATAAATGATTACAATATCAAAATAAAATGTAAATATATTATTTATGAGGGTATAATATTGAATAGTTTAAAATTAAATCAAAAAAATATCTTAATTACCAAAAATGATGAAGGTAGCAGCAAGTGTTGATGCTAACAATGAATTTGTCAACTCACAAACAATTAAAAAGGAGAAAGGAATGATGAATATTCCATGAAGTACACAAAACTGGTGTTAAAAATAACACATTAATTACAAAAATAGAACAAAAATGATAGATAAATGTAGTTGTTAATACATAAAGAAGCAGTTAGAAAAACTTTTAGAAACTTACAAGTCTCATCCCTAAGTATTTATGATCTTCATATTTATCTCCAGGTTTATTGAAAGGAAATGTTCCATTATATATAACCAGTTAATTTTCCTGATAAACCAATAAGCATCTACAAAAAATTTAAGAGATTACATAAAAATTGTATTAAAAACATTTTATACATACACATAACAAAACTACAATAAATAAAGGGATAGAAACAAATATACAGAGTTCTACTATTCCCTTTTTTTCTTTATTTTTTGAACATAAATTGAGAAAAAGCAGCACAATTAGATTAAAATCAGTTTGATTCTGTTCACCATTCTTTATCCTTACTTTGCAAATAAGAAATTCGTAGTTTTGCATAAAAGAATTTTAATTTCAAAATATTTTAAATTCTGCTGTGGTTTATTTTCATTTTCATGGTGAAAAAAAAAATCAAAGGTTTTCTCTTTTTTTTTTTTACATCTACAGAAATCACAAGAGTAAGCTAACTTCGAATTAAATTCGTTTGAATCCCTTTGTTAAATATTGAATGAATAAACTAGAAAATATATTTAATGAAGGACTCTTTTCAAATCATTCTGTACCACTAAAAGCCATTAAGATACACTTTAATTATGCTGTACTCCTAACTTGTATTACTAGTAAAATTTGTTTAAGCTTTCCAACATAATGTGCCTTACAAGTCATTTTTTTTAATACATTACCATAAGAATAGAACAAAAACATTAAAATATAAAGTAAATATTAAATTAAATTATTTGGTACTTATGTATTATCATCACCGAATTGGCAGCATAATATGAAACGAAGCACATGGTTCCCAATTCAGTGTGACACGTGTGAAATCAGGGTTGCTAACTTGAACATTGGCATCATTGCAATAGTGGATCTTGTAGTGTGTAAGTACCAATTATTTTTGTAAAAAAAGAAATGGAAGAATAATTACCTCTTAGATAAAAAGTGAAACATGTATAAGCTGAATTTTTATATAAATAAACCTGATTTTTCTTCTTTTTGCCACACATGCATGGTTCTTTAATCTTTTAAAACACAAATACAAAATTTATATTGGCTGGTGTTATCTATAAACTATTTTCAAATAATAGAAATAATTTAAGGCATAATTCAAGGTGAGTGTCACACACAAACCAATATGTATTTAATTTAATACACAAATTACATTAAAAAAGGTTTAAAAATAGAGCCAACGGGATTTAACAAGAACTTTCTAAATGATTTTAGAAGATATTTGTCTAAAATGGCAAGAAATAAAATCTAAAATCGCAAGTTCATGTCTATTACAGAAATCAGAATATTTTTAAAAAAGGTATACACATACTTTTGCAAGGGGTGGATGTACATCAAAGAAAAATGTATTATTTATATACCAGCTTGCCATTTTTCCGAAATGAGTTTCATCCCAACTGGTAAAAATAAAATAACAAATAAAATTATTACATGTGAATGAACTAGACAAATTAATAAAAGCAAATGTTCAATCTATTGGTAACAATTTCTTACCATACATGATCAGGATTATCAATTTTGTATAAACGAGTAGTGACTGCAAAAAAAGTCAAAATTATAAAAACAAGCCACCAGTGGAAATTATTCTCGAATTCCTTCTGCATAGTAATTGAATTTCGAAAGTTATTCATCGAAAATCAGTAAATTAGACTAAAAGTTTTAAAATAATTTAAGAACTGCCATGCTTTAATTAAAATTCTTTAAAGTTAGAAAAGTATAAAGTATCATAAATTGTTTAGTAGAAACTGATTAACTGATTGAACTGAGCAGTCGTTAAATAAAGAGCACTTTTTTAGAAGAGGAGAGGGGAAGGAAACAGGGGTATGACAGTCTGCAGGGTTACAGAGCTTAGCAAATTTCTCGCCAATATCGGCGCTTGCTTTGAATACGATGCCAATCATTCATTTTCGCATTAGACGTGGACCTGTTCACACGGTGAAAGCAGTATTCTTATCGAAAGCATAAAAAATATCTAACCATCTTTCGAAATAGCAAGTTTAAATACATGGAACAAATTTATTTTAAATGAAATTAAATAATTTGTTCATTATTTTTTGAATAAAAAGTTTAATTATGTAATTGCAGTGGTAAGTAATACAAGTGCGAGCAGAAAGCGCTTACATTATTGTTTGATTGTTTTTTGAAGCTCCGCGTTTTTAACGAAACGATACTGGATTAATTTAGATAATACGATTACTCATGGCACGGAAATTCAAAAAAGAAGCAGCTCCTCTGTTGTACATTTTGTAGATGTTACGAATAAGTATTTTAAATATAACCAATAAGTGATTTTATCGGATCTTTTACAAATGTTATTACTATAAATCGAAAGGGTAAATTTTTTGATACAGAATAAAAAGCGTTTAGTAAAGTGATTTGAAAAGCTTATTTTCGTATTTAATTCTCTATTCTACAAAATATAATCTTTATTTATAATTTTAGATAGCTATTATAAATAGAATATTTTTAAAAATTTAATTCTTGTTTTCACCATGTATTATGTACGCTCTTATTTCTCTGGAGTGGGAGGGGGACGATATTGAAATATTCACACAAGAAAAAGAGGCGCCAGTTCAAAAAAGGTTGGGAACTTATGCTTTAAATGATCAATTTTTTTTTCATAATTTCATTATCATAATTTTGTGTTAATTATCTTAAACATTTTGAACATGCTTACTTTTGTACAATTTTTTTTTCAAAACACTTTATGTATTGAATTCTTTTAAGTCAATAGACTAATTTAAAGAAAGAAATTTGATTTAATATGAAAAAGTGGTTTACTCTTTAATATGAAAAAGTGGTTTACTCTACAAAATAAACATGAAAGTATAAAAATATTTCCAAAAAACATTATCTTTAAAGAAAAAATACATTCCTAAATTAATATTGTCTATAAAGAGGAATCATATGAAATGCAGTTCATTATATTATTTAAGTATATATTTAGAAGTTTATCAAGAGATAGCAGAAAAGAGGGATGAATCAACCTTCAAATCATTTTAAGAGCAACCTCACTTAATAATCAATAAAATAATAGAGAACATAAATTTTTCGGTTTAATATATTAATATAAAATTGTATTTCATATTAGATACCTAATCTTAAAAAAGTTGAAACACATAACATTTAGAGACATTAATATTGTATTTTTTCTAATGAAGTTTTTGCAGCCTTAATACAAGAGCAAGCTAAGGAAAAAAAGTTTGTGATTTATTTGTTTTATCAAACACGTAAGCTAAAAAGAGACCTTTGTTAATCTGATGAATAAATTATAGCTAATTACAAACTAGTTGAGCAGGGGGGGGGGAAATCGTGTATATATCAATATTCCCAAACATTTTTTTTCAATGCTCATAAATATGAATAAGTCAGTCTTCATCTAGGAGTACATATATATTGTTGTACAGATAAAACAATTATTAAATGGATACCCCAAATATATTTCATAACAATATATACAATATATATGTTACTGTTAAAGTGTAAAATTCAGTTATTTCATAAAATAACTAGGCAAGTCAGTTAAAATGTATAACAGATGAACAATTTCATACATTACCCAGTTATTCTATGAAATAACTAGATATTCCATAGAATAACTAAGGATAGACTGAAGTGAAAAATAAATAATTTCAGATGCTTTATAAATTAATTGATCATAAATAGCTAAAATCTCTCAAAAATACATTTTATTCCTTTTGTAGATGAATAATCGATAAATAATAAGGGAAGCAGAAATTGTGTAATATATTATATTGCTATTAGTTAAACAGAAAAGGGAAAAAGAATATGTGTCGCAAAAATAGATTTTATTTAAATATTATCAACAAAAATACATGCTGGGAAAGTAAAACTGTTGCTTCATAAAAACATTGTGTAAACTTCTTAAAAAACAAAAATGTCAGAGGATATTGATTTAAATTTTATAAAATGCCTTTATTTTACTTTTCATTAATTATTGGAGCAAGGATTGCTGTGATGACACTTTGGATTGAAGTGCTTATTATTTTTGAAACAAGCACACTGTTTAGTATTGTACATTTTTTTTACACAAGCAATTTTTAAATCCTTGTCCAATACCGCAACTTTTAGCTGTTGCAACAGATCGAAGCATTGTGTCAATATTTGGAACTCCTTCAATGGAAACTAATTCTCGCTGACATATACTGAGCTGATATCTAGAGTACACAATTGTTTTATTCCATCTAATCAAAAAAATTCTTCCCAAAGAAGCTAGAACTGGCTCAAAG
Organism: Trichonephila clavipes; assembly: GCA_019973935.1. Lineage (NCBI taxonomy): Eukaryota > Metazoa > Arthropoda > Arachnida > Araneae > Nephilidae > Trichonephila > Trichonephila clavipes. The sequence goes on along the minus strand of BMAU01017392.1, from coordinate 39,391 downwards.
AGCTTTTGAGCGTCATGTTTCATACTTTAATGATCAAATAATCATTATTCTATAGAATACTAAGTTAAACCCCAGAATTCAACAAGTTTATATACTTTAACTGATTGATCTAGTTATTTTATGAAATACTTAGTTATTCTATGAAATAACGGATTTCACGCTTTAACGGTAACATATATATAAGCCTGATAAAAGTATTAACTTTTTTCATACTTAGCCTTGAGTTCAGATTGGAGAATAGAGCATCATTTAAAAGTTCACTTTCTATATAAAAAAAATTAAGAATCTTGAATTAATTTCATTAACAAAAAAATTATCAATATAGTTAGTTAGAAACAAAATTCACACACAGCATTAAAGTATTATCACAAACATTTTGCCAAAGTTTGGAGACCTTTTCACAGGAAAAGAACAATTTATAAAATAAAAGTTAGTTATTCCATACACACATATTTGTTCAGCTATATTTTAAGTGTAGCTCAAGCATAGTACATAAATCAAAGTCGTGATTAAAGGTAGGCAACCTTTGCCTAACCAAACAAACTTCTATTTCTCATGCAAAATGTACTGATAAGAATTTTTAACACATTTCCAAAACGCCTGCATCTTTAAACAGAACTTTAAAACATGCATTTTAATACTTATGCTATTAAAGTAAAAAAAATGTTCGCTTTCAGCAATTTTATTGCACTTTTTTTCCATAGTAAAAAAGCAAAGAGCTCCATTTATAAAACTGACATTAAACTGTGATGAAAATAAACAGAAAATAATAACAACAAAACACAACCAGAAATTGAGCATATGGTTGCCATGAAAAGCAATATGTGTGGCATCAACTACTTAGATAATTTCCAATAATGTAGTTGTGATAAGGCACAAACATATTTTTATACAATTGCAAGAGATTTAATAAAAGCCTACTGAAAAGCATGATTTAAAAAACAAGTAATATAAAAAAATTTTTTTAATCAATTCCTAATTTGAATACATAAATGGGATTAACAATTGAAAGTTTGAAGATATATATATATATATATATATATATATATATATATATATATATATATATATATATGTGGGAGACAACAAGGGGTCCAAGACGTTGGTCTACTTCTATTTTATTTTAACATTAAACAAAAATTAATTAAAAAGGTAGAAAAGTTTTTACAGATAAGATTGACGATCATTTTCAGAAGGTAACGCCTGCTCGCGCACCTCTCGCGTTCTCTTTCGCTGCTCTAATTCTCTGCTCTAATGTCCAACAGTTTCAGTTCTTGTTTCAATTCAATGCGCCTGCGCGCGAAGACTGCGTTGCTTTTGGCTGCATGCCATAACGGCCAGCCTGACCGTACGCTGTCCGCAGCGGTATTTCCATGGAGACCAGAGGAGAATCTGAAACATACAAAAAAAAAACGGAACAGACAAGGACTATACGACAATTATATAGAGTTTAAACATATCAAAATTTTTCTGAATTAGACAGTTTCTCCATCATGTGAAGGCACCTCTTCGACATCCGGAAGGTTCCACAGGAAAACATTGTGTTTCACCGGCATAAGAACGTCTTTTTCAACAAGTTGATCTTTGGTTGAACGCATCGATATTTTCCTCTGTAGAGTTCTGGACGTCTGTTCAAAACGATTTCTTTTTTTCCTTCGTTTCCACTGCCAGGGCTGAAAGATCCTTTGGAGCAACACAAACCGACGATATTTACTATTCATAGGTGAAGGGGTAGGTGAGCGGGAGATGAATTCCACGGAACTCGTTTTCATGGCACCATTGGCTTTCTTACACAATACTATATCAGAACATTTTTCTCTTACAATACTCAATTTTAACTTAGTAATCTTAATTTTATTACATTTATAATCCTTAATTAGAGAACTCGAATCATTCCTAGTATTAAAGTTTTCAACATATGGCAAATCATAACTACAGTTTTTTATCACATTTGAAACAGAAACATTTGGAAAAGAAACACTACAAGAATAAGCATAAGCATGAGCACCTAAAGAGGATTCACTTTCATTCAATAAAACATCGCTCTTTGCGTGGCCTAGTTTCTCTATTTCAGAATATACACTGGGATGTATAATAAATTCTTCGGTCAAGGTCGGTGATATCGCCGTTCGCACACTTAGGCTAGGAGACTGTTGATTAAGAGAAATATTTATGGGTTTAACTTCTACCATACGCTGTTCGCCAAAACATGAACTTAATGTTATGATCTTTTCGGAAGGTGTTTGCACTCTAATTAGTGAGGAATTTAAAACTGGGATCTGGCAACCTGAATCAATCAATGCTGTTACGGGCTGATTTTCCACAAAAATGTTTACGTATTTAAGATTTGAGCATTCATCGCTATTTTGTTTTTCGCTCTCGATTTTCAAAGTATTCACGTTTATTTTATTATGGATGTGATCATTAGATTCTTTAGGTTTAAAACGCTTCTCACAGTCTCTTGCGCAATGAGATGAATCACCGCATATAAAGCAATTTTTATTTTCTCTTTCAAGATATTGGGGATAGTTCTCTTTAATCTTTGGTTTAAAGTTTTGTGATTTATTTTTAAAGGGGTCTTGGGTATATCCATAAGTAATAGGAATTTCTTTATGTGATCCGCTTCTAGATGAAATATAAATATCGCACTCTTTAGCTAAATCAATAGGCCTAAACCAATCTTCTGCTTCTCGAATGCCAATATGAGTTGCAGTTTCCTTATTTAAAGTTTCATATAATTTATCAGAAATTATAAGATCACATAGAGATTCAAAGGAATTAACTTTTCTTAACGAAGAATAATATTGGAAGTTTGCCGTCAATCTTGCAGCAAATTGGATGTATGTCTCGCCTGATGATTTTACAGCATTTTTAAATGAGTTTAAACACTCGCGAGGGGTTAATTGGAATTCTCTGAGTACTATAGATTTTAGTTTTTCATAGTCATTTAATTCCTCTTCTTTAATATATAGTAAGACGTTATGAGCTCTTTCGCCCAGAAGATTTATTAAAATTTCAGATTTATATTCGTCATTTATTTTCTTGGTTAAAAATGCGCGTTCTAATGATTGGAAGAACAGATTAAAATTTTCAGATCTGGTGGGAACAGGAAGAGATAAAGTTTTTATACTTTTTATCATATTTTCTATGTTAGTTTCGGACTGTTTTTCTTCGACTTTAGCTGCAGGATTTAAACTTAATGCTTTATTTATAGCTAATTGAAGTTCGATTTCTTTTTCTAATTTTGCTAACTGAAGTTTCGCGAGCTCAATTTTTTGTTCTGAAGTTACCTCTCTTTCGTTTTGCGATACTCTCTCATCTATACAGTTTTGAATTAAAGTTTTAACGAAATCTGGATCACTTTCAAATGTACTACTGTTCTCAATTTTAGTCTTTAGTTTAACTATAGTGTCAGTACTTTCGACAATACCGTCTAGCTTCTCAACAACTCTTATGAAATCCTCTTTAAGAGCGTTTTTATACATTTTAGAAATGGAAAGATCCTACCTTTTTTTTTTTTCTGGCTCCCTTGTTGCTCGCACGTACGATGTATCCAATGAAGAAAAAATTTCGATTCCACTGATTTCACCTCTTCGCAGGTAATATAGTTGAAATTGTAGTTCCGGCCTCTACACAGGCGGATTATTCACACTGAGTTAGTTCCAACCTCTACACAGGCGGGATTTTTGTCGATGGTTCCAACCTCTACACAGGCGGAATATTTGTCGATGGTTCCAACCTCTACACAGGCGGAATTTTCACGCTGGATTCAAATGAAGAATGCAACCTCTACACAGGTTGAACGAAGTTTCCGAAAAATGGCGGCGCGTCTCCTCCACGGACGGCTTTTTTTTTTTCACGTTCCAAATTTTGATCAAAATCGAAATTTTTTTTTTTTTTTTTTTTTCAGTCGCCTCTACACAGGCGGAATTTTCATGCTGAGTTCAAACCTCTACACAGGTTGAACGAAGTTTTCGAAAAATGGCGGAGCGTCTCCTTCACGGACGCTGTTGTTCATTGTCCAGACTTTGGTTCAAAATCGAAAGTTTATCGATCCCTTGATCCCGGCCGAGCCCCCATAATTTGTGGGAGACAACAAGGGGTCCAAGACGTTGGTCTACTTCTATTTTATTTTAACATTAAACAAAAAATAATTAAAAAGGTAGAAAAGTTTTTACAGATAAGATTGACGATCATTTTCAGAAGGTAACGCCTGCTCGCGCACCTCTCGCGTTCTCTTTCGCTGCTCTAATTCTCTGCTCTAATGTCCAACAGTTTCAGTTCTTGTTTCAATTCAATGCGCCTGCGCGCGAAGACTGCGTTGCTTTTGGCTGCATGCCATATATATATATATATATATGGAGAGAATGAACTAATAATAGGAATTGAAAAAAAGAGCATGATTTGTCTGCATTGTTGTAACAATGCACACCCGGTTTGGCTGAAAAGCCGGTTTTTGACGCCAACTTTTGTCTTTGTTTTAACAGTTACATTGTTACAACAATGGAGACAAATCAAATCAAACAATGGAGACAATCTGGCATCAAAATTGGTAACCAATTAAATTAAATTAATTAATATTTGAAAAAACTGTATTATCATCAAGTGTTATCCAATACAAGTTTTAAAAAATGTATTTGAACTTGATTGGAAGAATAGAAAGTATTTTATTAATGATTGAAAATTTGAACAAGAGAAATATATCTATAAATAAATATATATATAATCCAAAATATATAAATACACAGATAGTTATAGAACCTAAGATAACTACACTAAATAGGAAGAAATAGGCACGATAATACAATAACAAACTCCTGGCCTTAGGAACCAGGATTGCAGGTTTAAACAAGTTTTAGGGCTAGCCAACTTTCACCTGTAGTTTGTCATACTACATATCAAGAGGAAAGGAAAGAATAACATTTGGAGGAATTTAAATATTATAATAAAACCACTAAACTAATAAAATATAATTATAAAATTATAGCCTACTAGTATTCACAGTATAGATTTAAATTTGATGCAAAACGTAGATAGTAAGACTTACTTTGGGAGTGTAACAACTGGTTATGTTTCTCGCCAAATACAAGAGAGGGAAAACAGTTCCGCATAAAGTTAAATTATGATAGAATAATATAAAGTTTATATATATAAGTACTTTTAAAAAATCATAAATATATATTGATATAAATAATAGTGGAAAATATAAATGAACCTAGAAACATTTAAATAATATTATTGATTGAAGAATGTTAAAATTAAAGGTAAATTAAAATGTTAAATATATATATATATAGAGAGAGAGAGAGAGAGAAAAGAGTTAACAGTAGGAATTGAATATAAATAAAACAAAAATAAACTTAACATTCAAATGAAGAAAGAATGTAAACATTGATATATCTGATTAATAGAATTAAAAACATAAACTTATAGTTTGTTTATAAACTTCCCTAAATTCATAATTTGTTAAAAGCTATGGAAAATACAATTTCTTATGTATGCTTTTAATAGAGTACAAAAAATGCTTTTCATTTTTCAAATAATACAAAAAAAAAAAAAAATTCTGATTACTGTGTGAGGAATCTTTACTTCGTATAAATAAAATAAAAGGAAAAATGAGTTAAGAGTGTCTTTGTATAATGTTAAAAAACAGGATTCCAAGTAAGAACACATTTTGTGATAGAAAAAAAAACTGCTCAAAAATAAATATATTCCAATTTTCCAGTCTGCAGGCAGTAGAGTATTTTGTTATGCTACTCATTTGTGTGTGCATGAGTCTCAGTCTACTCTTTTTATCACAAAACATATTCCATATTTCATTTCCTTTATTGTATTACTAAATGGATTTCAAACTTAGTGTGTTCAAATGAAAAATTATGCATTGTTACTTAGATCAGGGTTCAAGGATGTTATGCTATCAGTTTCAAAGAGAGCAAAACAGTTCTTCAGGAGTAATGAAAATTTATTGTTGAAAAACAATTCTTAAAATGCAGGATAAAGCAACAAAACTCAAAATAAATCCCAGAAGGCCTTAACACCTTCTACAGTGCTTAAACACAAGCATCAGTGTCTAAAATACAAATATTTAAAGATTAAATTACCTGCATGCACTTGCTCGATAGAAGCAGCTGATCCATAGTTAATTCTTCAATGGTCAAAAGAATACTAACTCAGTTTTAGCAAGGTATTTACATTTATAGGCTACATGTATCTTTCAAGATTAGCTTATGTCATAAGATGATGATATTAACAGATTTCTCCAGTGGTTTCCAGAAGAATTCATATGATCACCAAGTTCCCAACATGGTTACTAATAATGATGCCAACTTGGCTCAATTGCCAACCTTTTGCTAAGTTTCCATTAAAGCACCATTATAATGTAAAGAACAGCGTTGCTTGCAAATATTACAATTTTAGCATAAAATGAATATAACAGAAAGTAATATTAATGTATTGTAAATAATTTATATCTGGATGAGCACTATTTTAAGCATTCATTACACAAAATTCATATACAGTGGGTCACAAAAGTGTTTGTACACTTGCAATTTCTTATAAAATTTAATGTTTTCGACTAATAAGAATTAGTATATTGTAATTGTAATTTTTTTATGATATCTGCAACTTGTTCTTAAAGGAATAATATAATTATCTTTTTAAAAATAGTATAACTCTATTTTTTAAAAAAATTAATAATCACACACAAAAAAAAACTAATAAAAAATTACGCCACTAAAGTCTTTGTACACTTAACAAAAATCTCAACTTAGCTTTAAATACTGCATTTCTTTCTTAATTTAATACTTAGTAGGATATCTTTTAGTGTCCACAACATTTTTTAAGCATCTTGATATAGATTTAATCAGTTTTTTGTAATTTCTATATCGATTTTCTACCATTCTTCTGTGATTATTGTTTTTACTTGACATTTTGTGTTTATTTTTGTCACGTTTTCTTTTTTTTTTACATCAGAATCTCACTAAATATGTTCAACTGGGCTAAATAAAGTGATTAAGGAGGTTTTTTCATAATTTGGGGACCGTTAAAGAGACACCAGTGGCGTATAATGAGAGCAGTGCACTTGGCAACATTATTCTGTTAAAAAATGAAGTTGTTTCCAATATCCAAATTTCGGGTGGATAATTTAAAATTTCTCTTTAAAATAATTAAATAGAGTTCATGATTCACAATATCAACAAAAAATACCAAATTACCTAATTATGTGGCCGATTTACACCCCCATGCAAGAACACTTCTACCTCCATGTTTTATTGATCCAACTAGATTCTTGGGATTAAGTTTCAGAAAATTCAAAATTGACAGAATATTGATTGGAATGGCAGACAATTCAACATTTTTGGTTCTGATGGGCCTATAATTTCTTGTAAATGAAAAAATAAGGAGTTTAATCCCATGAATTTATGTGGAACAAGCACTCCTTCACTTTCATGCATCAGCATGGAAGTGAAGGTGTTCGGGCAGTGTAAATTGGCCTCATAATTAATTAATTTGGTATTTTTTCAAGGTATTATGAATCATGAGCTATATTTAATTATTTTAAAGAGAAATTTTAAATTTTTGGCCCAAAATTTGGATATTGGAGACTACTTAAATTTTTAACATGGTAATGACACCATGGCACGACACTGGTGTTTCTATAACTGTCCCCAAATTATGAAAAGACCTTCCCAATCACTTTATTTAGCCCAGTAGAACATATTTGGCGAGATTCTGATGTAAAAAAAAAAGAAAACGTGACAAAAATAAACACAAAATGTCAAGTAAAAACAATAATTACAGAAGAATGGTGGAAAATAAATGTAGAAATTACAAAAAAAACTGATTAAATCTATACCAAGACGTTTAAAAGTTGTTGTGGACACTAAAAGATATCCTACTAAGTACTAAATTAAGAAAGAAATACAATATTCAAAGCTATGTTGAGATTTTTGTTAAGTGTACTAAGACTTTTGTGGCATAATTTTTTAGTAGCTTTTTGATAATTAATTTTTTAAAAAAATAGTTATACTATTTTTAAAAAATTATTATGTTATTCCATTAAGAATAAGTTGCAGATATTATAAAAAAATTACAATATATTAATTTTTATTAGTCGAAAACATTAAATTTTATAAGAAATTGCAAGTGCATGAACACTTTTGTGGCCCACTGTGTATAATTCATAATATACTTGAAACCTTCTAAATTTTAGGAGAACTATGTAATAAACACAACAGCACATTGCAATGTTCAAGAATTTATATGAAGGAACAAATTTTTTCGACTTGAAAATGTATTCCAAGTTTGATATTTGGCTAAGACAGCCTTAAAAACTGAATTTTCATGATAGGCCTACAAAGGGTTAAATATTAAAATACTGGTATGTAAACATTAAAAATACAGGATTTTAAATAATTTATACATATTATAATTATATGTAAACTATACCAATTTTGTTCAAATGAAAGATATCATGAACATGCAAATAAAAAAATATATATTTTGAAAATGGAATATTCACTTGTCAAGAAGTACTTCTCTACTTTTTCATCAAATGTACACATGACAAATTTTACAAGCAAGTTTTCCTGCACATGCACCTAGAATGATATGAATTTTCATTAGATAATTAAATTTTATCAAATATAAAATAAAGAGGCATACACAAGGGATTAGGGATTCACTCCCCCCCACACACATCAACATTTTAAAAAAATTTACCATGCAGATTACCTTTCGGTGCCTTCATGTACATGTTTTTTAGAAAGTAAACCCTCCCATAAGAGAGGTCTGTGTATGGCTCTGAAAAAAATATACATATTGCTCTAAGCCCTGCTTAGCAAGTGCTGATTTTCCACGTATAATATAAACAAAAATGTTGGGGGGAGGGGGTTCTTGACCCCACCCTTTCTATGTACCATTGAACTCAAATAAAAATGAGAAAATCTTTATAAAAAAAATGCAATACATTAGTTAAAGTAAATTATTGAAAGTTAATTCTCTTCGAGTATATCATGTGATTGTAATCTGAAATTTATATGAACTTCTTTCCAGCTACACTATTCAAGACAAATAATTTTAATGGCACTCATCTGATGAACAAAACTACCTTAGTTTGTTTGAAAACGAGTTTGAAACAAGTGTACTGCTTGAAATTCGATAGCGGGCTTTTGAATTAATATAAACGTATTTCGGTGAAGAAAACTAAAGCATTATAACACTCTCACAGAAGACATTTTTAGCAAATGTGTCACTAAATTTAAAAATGAAGAGTTTTTAAAAACCAGTAGCTAACTTGAGTCTGCTTAAGGTCGGTTTGTCCCAATGGCAGGACCAACCGGACTCCTGTCTAGGCGGCATTTGGATCGAATTTGTAAAACTTTTTATACCGGTTAAAAAATTGTGCAAGACTATACATTTTTGTAGTTGTAAGTCTGGAAGAAAATTACTTCGTTTTATTTTTATTAGATTCAATTCAAATGCAAACCAGTGCAAGTAAAAATTTGCAACATACAAGAAAAACTTTTTTACACAGCGTAGCGCTTTCTGAGCAACAAGTATGGAACGGCCGACAAAACATATATAGGTTATGTTTTTTTATAGGAATGTCCACTGCCTTATAAAAGGAAAATCGTGATTTTTACTTTTTTAAGTCAAGAGTGACAAATATGTACCAAACTGAGTTTCTCGCTCAGGCAGTTCGTAATTGAATAATGCTAAAATAACAATACAAATTAGTATATATATTAGTAATAACTTCAGGGGTGTAGATAATGCCGTATCAATGATACCGGGCCCCAATATATAAAAGCAAGCAAATCTTGAACATGTTAACGAGACTCAAAATAGGGCGTTCTTGAAATTTTAATACAGGCCTAATTAGGACTACCAACGCCAGTGAATAACTTCTTCCTCAAAAAATATGGTACTTTCATGTTTATAGTCCAATGTTTATTATTTTTTAGTTTTATTTATGTTATTCAAAATTAACCTAAATTAAAAAATTTTTTAGGCCATGTTCCTAATGAATATGTGTGCAATAAATATTTTAAAATATTGATTGAAATTGTTTAATTCTCTAGTTATTAACACTAATTTTAAACGCAGAAACTAAATTCCACATAAATCGAAATATTTGGCATTCTTATAAACAAAGGTAATCATGATAAAAGGTAGTTAAATTTCAATGTGAACCGAACAGTACACATAATTTTTCTTACTATTTGTTGCCATTAGAAATCTAGTATTGCATATCCGCTGTTCAGCTCCTATTATCTAAGCACTCTCTTAAGGAAGTAAAGCGAGTTTCTTTTTATACTTGAAAGCGTAAAATTTAAATTCTTCCCCCTTTTTTAAGCCCTTCATTTTGGCTTTAAGCTCACATTTCTGTTTTTCATAACATTCCGTTGCATGTTGATAAATTTCTGTGTTCTCCATTAAGATTTTTTTATTTCTTTTTTTTCTATTGATTGTTTAGTGAAATAAGTTCACAAAAGACGTAGAGTTTATTATTTTTAAGTTTAGAAAAATTCAAGACTAATGTCCGCCTGCTCATTTTCAAAGTGTCATTTTATAAGGTGTTGTTCCAAGTTGATTCATCGGATAGCGTGGCTGTATTTTTGTTGCATCTCAGCAGCCAGCTACAGCTCAACTCCTCATATTACGTAGATTTTTAGTTAAAGCATTCATCGCTTGTGTTGCGTGTTTACGCGTCTTGTTTTGTATCCAAGTTAAAATATACTTAAACGTAAAAAAAAACATACTTAAATGATTGACTGTTTAATCTCATCCAAAAGAGGTTATTTTGTGACTTTAATTGTTCTATTATGCGTTTGATACTGTGGTATATTGTCGATCCTGTGAATACTCGGGTTGAATCCTAAGCACGCGGCACTTCAATTTTTAGCTGTTTAAGATGAGATTGCTGTTTCAGAAAATGGTGTCCAGTGTTATTTAATCTAGTCTGAAGTGCTGTTTACACATTTCTTCGAACATAATGTACTTTTCACTGTAGTTGATTTTATTATTTTTTTTCTTGAAGATGTTGGATTGCTAATGTTTTGTTGCCAAGCGGTACGTTTGTGCTAAGTCATAACATCTGCTATGATCGGTAAACTATCTTGTAAAAGAAGGATTAAATTTACAAAACAAGTTCCTTTTGTACATTATGTACAATGAGGATAACGATTTGAACTGCTAACTTGTCTGTTTATGTTTATCTCGGTTGAATATTGAAAATGGACTTTTTGCAATCCCTAGTTTGATTAGGAGAAAATGTTAACGGTAACTTATTACACAAATTGAAACATTTTGAAGGCTTTTGTATGCCCTCTCAAAGTAAAAGTCAAACACATAGGTAACAATTACATTTGTGACCTTACATTACTCACAAGTTCAAAATCTATTCAATTTTTGATGCATCCGTAATAAGTTTAACATTGACGTCAAAAAATTTAACCATTTCCTTCTTTTGCACGGTTGAACGATCTTTTTATAGAATTCGTGTGTGTACCGGTTTTTCAGAATGAGTAGCCAAATGGAATATTTAACTATTTCTTTTTTTTGCTGTTTTGGAAGAAAGGGGACAAATGAATTTGCTTGAATGGTGTATGCGTGAAAATTTAATTTCTAGCAGGTATGAATGTCCTAAATGTGGAAAAAACATGGTTATGAGAGAAAGGAAGGGAACGATTGATGGGTATGAATGGAGATGCCGTACAAAAGGAGAGAATCCGCATGATGTATGCAAGAGTATAAGAAAAGGTACGTGGTTCTCTAAGAGTCATTTAAGTGTGTGTGATATTTTAATTTTAACGCGTCACACATTTTTTTTGTAAAGTCAATGAATGAAATTGCTGTGAAAGATGTGTGAGTGAATAAAAATACCGTGGTTGATTGGTACATGTTTTGCCGAGAGGTTTTACCAATTTTTTCAATTTTATTTTGCTTCGCTGAACTTTTCAATTTCAGTTGTTTTTATTTTTTTATGGTTATCGACATTTTCCGTTCTTTGAACGTCGTCGGTACGAGTTTGAAAATCGCGCTTTGGCGCGGATCAAAAAATTCTTCGCCAAGGGGGTGGGCGAAATTAGGAATTTACCACAAAGCATTCTTTCATGAACATTGATTCATTATTTTACATCTCAGCATTGTATGACAAGTATAACAGGATTTGATTGTAAGAAAGTAATGTGTAGTAGTTGATATTGTTGGAGATAAAAAAAATCTAGCTCGAAAAAACTAATCACAATGAAAATTTTTTTAGATTGAGCAAATGGTAATAAAAGGAAATAAAATTTGCAACTTTTTACAATGAATCATTCATTTTTTTAGCTTTAATCCATTATAAATATTTGTGCAAAATTTATTCTAGTATCTATTGGTTATTGAGATCATTTGAAAATTACAAAATACACAGATTCTGGAAAAAAATATTTAAGCTGCATTTTTTATTTTTGAAATGGTTTTTAAGTTTATAGTAATTAAAACTACTAAGCTTTTTGTATTCACTCTCATTTTTTAAAATTTCTTTTGTTGGATTTTTTTGTGTGCTTATTTTGTATATAAAAAGAATGTCATTTCAAATCATTAATTTAAAGGTTTTTTTTATTATCATGAACATATTTTAAATTCATATGTTGTGTTTTTACGGTGGTAATTTTCTTCAATATTTTTTTATCACACTTCATGTACACAGGTGTTACTATATATTTCACTGTAATATGCCTATACTTTTTCTGTATACTATTTTCCAGTGAACTTACTTCCTATTGGACACTCCATGCATTGATTTTTTAAGAGCTAGATCATCTGTTGAAAAATACTGCTATAATAGCACCTTGCATTGTTATAAATGCTATTTTGCGTAACAAGGCCATATACCTAAGTGTCACATTCTGTAATCACTGTTATGAATTTTTTTAAAAATATGTTTCTGTTCAGAAGCAGGTTTATTCGTAACACCCTTAACTATTAATGTGACAGTGGTGAAGTTTTTTTCTTTTGCTCAATCTGTATGCTCATTTTGTTGCTTGCAACATATTCAGCATGATACACAACTTTTGGCACATAAGCGTTCTCTAGACCAGTGTTTCCTAAACTGGTTCGATGTCTCTTGTAATGCCGTGGTTTCTAACTTTTACAGACTGAAAGGCCTCGTTGAAAGATGTGCCATACGAGACTAGATCACAAAATAGTTCCCAATAAAGAAACTTCTAGCATTTGTATTTTGATCAAGAGTATTAAGTCGGGGAGAAATGTTTAAAATCTTGGTGACTGCAGCAATCAACAGCTGCTGTAGACTGTAAATTTATAGGACTTAGCTTGCTTAACTTTTTTGCCGTTAGAGGGATAAATAAAATCGCAATTTGAATATTTCAACATTATATTGGGACCTAATCCAAATGCAGAATCTTCATATATATAGAGTTATCTCAGTTTGGATAAAATATCTAACTAAAATATACTTTACCAAGATTTTAAAATCAATTATTTTTCCCTTTTATGTCTCTGTATAACTACATTTGACCTGTGAAAAAGTTCTTATGTAATATAGCTTTCATAGGCTTCGCTCTAGTATTGTGATGACACCAGTGTTACTATATGTTTCACAGCAATATACCTATACTTTTTCTGTATATTATTTTCTAATGACTTACTTCCTCTTAGACACTCCATGCATAGATTTTTGATAAATAAGACATCTATTGAAATATACTGCTATAATGGCACCTTGCATTGCTTTGTTTTGTTATAAATGCTATTTTGAGTAACAAGTCCATATATAGAAGTATCACATTCTGTAATCACTGTTATGAATTTTTTAAAAATATGTTTCTCTTCAGAAGCAGGTTTATTCATAACATCTTTAGTCATTAATGTGACAGTGAAGTTTTTTTCTTTTGCACAATCTGTATGCTCATTTTGTTATATGCAACATATTCAGCATGGCACACAATTTTTGGTAGATAAAAGTCCCCTAGACCAGTGTTTTCTAAACTAGGGTGTGGAGTCTCTTGTAAGGTTGAGATTTCCAACTTTTACAGACTGATGGACCTTGTTGAAAGATGTACCAAACAAGACTAGATCACTAATGAGAAAACTTCTAGCATTTGTATTTGGATCAAGAATATTAAGTCAGGGAGGAATGTTCAAAATCTTGGTTGACTGCGGCAATCAACCGCTGCTCTAGACTGTAAATTTATAGAACTTAGCTTACTTAACTTTTTTTTTTAGTTAAAGGGAGCAATAAAATCGCAATTTGAACATTTCAACATTATATCAAGACCTAATCCAAGCAAAGAATCTTTATATAGAGAGAGTTTACTCAGTTGTTTTGGTCAAAATATCTTAACTGTAAAATACACTTTCCCAAGATTTTAATATCAATTATTTTTCCCTTTATGTTTCAGTATAACTACATTTGACCTGTGAAAAAGTTCTAATGTAATACAGCTTTGGTATGCTAGACACGCTCTAGTATTTCATAATTTTACCACAAGTTGATGCTACTCTTTGTGTGATTATCCACAATAAGTTGGAGAAAATAAAAAGACAATGATAGAGCAAAATTTTTTAAAAAAGCATTGCAAAAGCTAAAATTTTTGCAGAAATTCAGATGACAATTTGTATACCAGTTGCTAATTACAGGAGTCAAATTAAGTTACTGCGAATCCATATAGCAAAGTACAATAGTAAATGTATTTTAAATTCATGTGTGAATGAAAACTGCCTTTAAATAGCATCTTTATTTGCTAACTTTCAGTTTTTTTAGAGCAGAAACATATGTAATTTTTTTCTAATTATCATTATATTAAAACATGTAGAAAGTTAATTCAAATTTTTAAACGTTATATTAAAAAGAAAATTAAAATTTTTGTGTACAAAAATAACATTTGACACAATTGGACTCCTTAATTAAAAATTACACTCTTTCTATACACTGAGTTCAAATATGCAAACATTGCAATGAAAGTGATGTACAATAATTTGGTGTTTTTAGTGTAAAGTGTAAACATTTTTTAAAAGATGGTTATTAGGTGTCTGCTCAATGTGAAGAAACTGCTACTAAAGTCACTAAATGTTTGTTTGAGGCTATGTGATTCGTTCATAAAATATTTGCTGAATCTTAGAATTAATAACTTGAAAATATGATTGGCAGAAAATTATTTTAAGGAATAATGTAGAATTTTCCATTCAAAATTGATTTGCGCAGTGTGATGTCTACTATCAATATTTAAAAAAAATGTATCTTATCTATTGAGTAATTCAGATAGCTTAGGGAGTAATGTCCAAGGTGGAATTTTCGGTTCAAAATTGATTTGTGCAGTGTGATGTCTACTATCAATATTTAAAAAAAATTGTATCTTATCTATTGAGTAATTCAGATTGCTTAGAGAGTAGATGCCCAAGGTGATAGTTTAGTTATTGTTAATTAATTCAAGGAAAAGCACTCCTTTCATACTTCCATCAAATGCGATAGGCCGCGGTAGCCGAGTGGTATAGGCATCGGATCGTGGCTGGCTTTGTCACGAGTTCGAGCCCAGTACCACTAAAGACCCGCCGTGTAGGGCAGCGATGCACGCTAAATCTGTCGAGAGCTGAAACGTCCTCCCGTTGGTGTGGTGTGGTAGTTAGGAGAGGGGGTGCCAGCTCAGGTGTCGTCCACGTCACTTGACCATGGTTCAAAATTACGTGGTCCGTCGCCAAAAGCCCTCGTGTAGCTGAACAGTGCGACGTTAATCTTCACTCACTCACTCACTCCATCAAATGCGAAGTATTGCAATCTTGACTTAGTAGTGGTATTATTTGTTTCAAAATAAGGGATAGTCTTGATTTTTGAGAGTGAAGTATGGAGGCTTGTAGGCTGAGATTATAGTGTGATTGGTTTTTCATCTTTTCTCTGACTATTGCAGTGGTTTCTTGAATTTGAAGAGGAGTATTTTTTTTGAAAACTTAATTGCCGTCTCCAATGTGCGATCAGCTACATAATTTGCTTAAGTACTTAGTTTGCCATTGCAATAAGATAACAGGGTGGAAGTTTTAGTTTCTTGAATAGTGTGTGTGTGATAATATCTAGCTTCTAATTATAAATAAAAGTTTCCAGTTCATTGACTTTATATTTTAGACAGCATTCTTGGAGGTGATGAGTAGGGTTTGTTCCTGAACCATTGAATCTGCAATAGAGCTACAATTTGACTGGATTTTGTAGGAATAGTTTTTGCTACAGTATTAAATTGTTGTAGGTGGTTGAATGGTTGGGAACATCTTGGTCTGTAGTGAGAAGATGAAACTTTTAACATATTTTCAAAAAAAGATTTTTTTTCGTGATTTATCGAATTTGTTAAATAGAGGTCCGAGTGAACTTGCACGCAGCATCGTCTTGAAAGAGCACTCCATTACAATACACATCCATATAAATAGAAAATAAGAGCGGGCCTATGATTCTGGGTTTGTTGATCGAAATTGTAGAAAGGAATCGTCAAAAAGTCTTAATTGAAACAATCCTATTGTTCATCCTAGTTTAGGAAAATTGGCTTGCACAAGTCAATAACATACGAGATTGTAACAAACTTCTATACGTGGGTAACGATTTGTGTAATTCTAAAATGAACACAATGCTAATTTATTTCGTAAATCGAGGTTAGCATCAAGTAAATCTCTCAAAAAACTTCAATGTTGTAGATAAAACATCTAGGCCTGAGATATACGTACCATTGTTTTTAAAAAAAATTTGGAGATATCTTTAAGGATTGCGTTAGAAATTTTCAATTTTCTTAGATGATTTGTTATGTTTAGTTTTGTAATTTGAATTGAGTAGTGCAAGAAACATCTAAGTGGCGTATGAGTCTAAAATTGGTAGAAAGAATTTTTTGCAAATGATCTGTATATTTTAACTGATCAACTTTGATTCTAAAAGACACACGAATTCATTTCAAATTTAATAGTTGTGTGGACATTCTTTTTTCTTTTGGATTGAAGTTCTCTCCAAGATCCGGATTTGACAAAGGGATAAAAAGTATTCTTGAAAGATGATCATTGGAGGTGAAGAGTTTTCCTTGCCGTCCTAGAATCTGTAACTTAATGCTGTTAGGAGAGTTAAAACTTGGGATTTGGATTGTCAATGTAAGGAAGATTCAAATTAGGAGCGTATTTATTTAAAAATGTCAGAAAGAATCCCGGACAAAGGGCATTTAATTTATTCCGGGAGAGATACCACTCATAGTGGAAGTTTTGTATCTTTTCCTGTATATTTCTGGTCTTGTCATTGTGGGTATTCTACAGGTAGTTAGCTTTTTATTCTCTGGAAATATCCTTAGAGTTTGTTTTCAGCAATCATCTGATCAATGTTAGTTGGGTAGGATGGGTTGGGGGTTTTAATAAATGCGTTTTGATTTTTTTCCCTAATTTTATTTATTTGGATTTTTTTTTTTTTTTGAGAAAGGAGGAGGAGAATCCCTTTTGATTTTCAGAGGACCAGTTTGGCAGGGCTTGCCCTAGATTCAGCAACCAGTAGTGGCCTCGGGAGAGCCCCCCGCTCTGCAATGCAGGATCCCATCCAGGCACCACCTGGAACTACAAGACAGGCGGGATTATGCACCAGCTGATAGAGCAGCCAGGACATGCTGGTTAGGCTGTCCCGGGCTCCTGTACTATCTGGCGACCTGAGACGCAAAACTCAGCTTTTCTCCGGTACCTTCTACATGGCCGTTTCCTCCAAAGGTCCTCAGAAGTTCAAAACCCCGCTCCAAGTGCCAGTTTTCCCAGGGAGCAGTCTGTTGTGTCATCATACCAAAAGTGAAAAAACATCAGACACAACTTCACTCCACTCAGTCCTGATCTGCCACAGGACTTCGTGGCAGAAAAATAAAGATAATAAGTTGAACACAAAAAGTAAGAAAAGTATTGTCAATTGAACACAAATAAAGCAACAATATCAAAAATTTGAAAGAAATTTAAGAAAATCAAATTAAAAGAACGTAATATAAAATGTAAACCATAATACGGTAGTAAAAAATATCAATTTTTTTTTAACTAGAAAAAACAAAGTTCATTGTTTAATGTAGGTCTATGGTCTGGACGTGAAAAGAAGAAAAGGGAAATTTGAAAGGCAAGTAAGAGGGCCGAAAATAGAGAAAGATCACTAGGATTCCCCGGGTTCGTGAAGCCCGTGTTTACCAAAGACAGTAAACCCCTAGGGAAAAGGAAAAGATCACTAGGGTACCTCGGGAGCGTGAAATCCGCACTCACCTAAAGAAGGTGAGCCCCCTGAGGGGAACATCGGTAGCAGAGTTGGCGAACAGATGGCTAGTGAGTGAATTTAGGGTTTTATGGCACAAGAGCTAATTCTGGCTATACTGCGCCAAACATTTGTTAAAAAATTTAAAATATTTTATAAAATATGTAAAAATAATGACAATACACTTTTAAAAAGTTAAAATTTCAAACCACTGAAAACCGTTTTCAAGGAATAATAGAAACAAATTTTGGTGAGGAATTCCCCCACCAAGTAAGACCATATCTTATAAACATCCAAACATTTGTTAAAAAACCATTTTAAAAATACATGAAAAATACAATTATGTATAAATAAAAATTATGCATGTGCATGTCTGCATGCACATATATAAAAATGAAAGAACAATTAAGGCAGACAAGATCTAAAGTGAAGTGAAGTGAATGTGGGGTTTAGTGGCGCAAGGGCCAAATTTGGCCAAGCTACGCCAAACACTTGTTAAAATAAAAATAAAAGCATTAAAAAAGACCAGTGAAAAATTTTAGTTCAAAAGTTTAAACTGTTCATATTATATTCCTTCTTGAAATTTATTTAGTTAGTTAATGTCCGGGGGTGCATCGTAGATGTATCTCCTGGTGGTGTTGTGTTGCTTTCAGTTCCCTTGGAGCAGGAAAGCCTGCATCAAGTCCATTTGACCTTTCCGCATAATAGTGTTACACACCAGGTCTTACTCTTCATACAACTGTCGCAGGGAAATGTTCCAGCAGTTGAGCAGGAGAAGCAGGGACAGATAAAGACTTTACCCCCTGCACAAAAGTCATACTACGCTCGTGGTGCATCCTGGTAACGCAATTTGTGGCTAAATGATCTATATAGTGGCCCCCAAACGAGTGCCTACACAAACATTTTAAACGAGTTCATATTCTGAAAGCTAATTTGGCAAGGGAATATTTTATCTTCATTTTTCAGTACTTTGAAACATTGCTTTGCTTGACCGTCCCTGGGATGCCAGGGACTCTTTTTTTTTTTCCCCAGCAGATTTCTTCGACCCTGCATGCTATGTTCTGGTTTTTGTTGAAGCTAAAGGCAGCACTCTGCTAATTTATTTCGTAAATCGAGGTTGTCATCACGGAAAATTTTGATGTAGTTTGCTATTCCCGCAGTCTGTAGCATTAAATGAGAACACTAAAACAAGAAATTGCTGAAAGCTCTTTTGCTGTAAAGATATTTTAAGAAAGAGGTCTTATTCCATGAAACATCCTCGATTGATCACTACTTCCAAGTAGTATTAACGAAACATTAGGTCTCAAGTTTAATGATGAACTTATGAGATGAAATCTCCAAATAGATGAAAAATACCTGTAAACTGTTCTAAAAGAAATGACTGTCTACAAAAAACCTATTATGGAGGCATCAAGACGTTATATTTATTAAGAATCTCCTGTAGAAGCAATTAGCAGTAAATTATCGTCGTTTCTATGAATAATTTGGCAACAAGAATAAAAAGATCAATTCAAACTGATCATTTATCAATACGCATTCCATCTTTCTTTCCCTTGCGCTGAGAGGGATTTCAAGACATCTCGCTCTTCCATGGCGCATATTCTCTTCTCCTTTGCGCTGATATTCTCTTCAACTTATCATACTCCAAGTTAGGATTTTATGTCATCTTCCTTAGCTGGTGGAGTCTTTCTTTCATCAAAACTCTCACTAGGTAGATTTTCATCTAGTTTCTTATGAGACTCCTTCAGATCAACGCTTCTTATTTCTCGTCATTTCTTGGAAAAAAGCACTGACTTGGTACGAGAGGACCACTTGAAGAGGACTATATTTTGGTTTTAAATTTTGTAAGGGTGCAAAATCTCATGGAGTTTTAACACCTGCAGGTTTCTTTCCTTGAAGAGATTTTCTTGACTAGTTCCATTGAAAGTATCAGCCGATTCTTCCAACATTCCCATACTTAACGTTGACGTTAAATTACTTATATAAGATGTCATCTACTTATATAAGAATTAAATGTAAAACACATTAATGATAACTCAAATAAAATTTGAAGTGCAAAACTTCATTTTTTGGTCAGATAATGAGTTATAATAGCGACAAAATGCTTCAACAAAATAATAAACTAACAAAAATATAACCTTTAAAATAAAAATAAACATTTCAGAATTTACTCAAAAAGTACAATGTAATAAAAATAAATACTAAGGCACAAAGCTCTTGAAATGAGAAGTATTTAAATCAGTCATTCTACAAAGACTAAGTAATAAACTTTACCGTTAAATCCGTTGTATACTGCTCACTTTTAACTCGAAAAATAAGATCGAAATTTACGGGTGCGCTTTATACGCTAGGTATAAAAATGAGAGCTTTAAAAAAATAAAAAGATGAGCATAGAAAAAGATCAGACTTTCACGTATGTAGAAATATTGAAAGAAATAGTATTCCTTATGAACTTAAAGGGTTGTAATTCTAAAAGTAAGCCTGGAATAATAGTCGAATAACGGACTTCAAAACATAAGATCACTGCTCACATGCATTTCAGGTATCTTCGTAAAAAAAGGGCGTGGGTGTTATATGGTGAATATACCTACAAACTAACAATCACAGCTAGAAAGTATAGGGCACGTTATAAGAAGGATTTTACTGTCATCATATTGTTTCTGGAAATAATCTTCAAATGTATACCAGATTCCATACCTTTTTTCTTGATATCTATTTCATCTATGATATTTTTTCTCGTCCCTTCTCATTGGCCGGCCACAAAAGTCTGCCCTCGGCCTCCCTAGTCCTATTCGTGCGGAACACACAAGTACACTCCCGGGCCGTCTGGAAACCAAGGGTGCCATGATTCTTGTCCAACATCTGGACACACTTCTCCATCACACCACCTTTGTTCTATAAACCCATTCTCTCGACACCGTCCAAAGTGACAGGATTTTTTTAGACAGGCAATTGCCAGCAGCGATGCCAAAAGAATTGGAAAGCTTCAACCAGTTTTGAATACAATAATTGAAAATTTCAAGTCCGCTTACACTCTGAAAAAATATATCAATAGATGAAAGTTTATTGTTGTTGAAAGGAAGACTTGGATTTCGCCAATACGTCCCTGCTAAACGAACCCGAAATGGAATTAAACTTTATAAAATATGCGAATCTAAATCAGGATATATATACAACTTTATTATTTATATGGGGAAGGATACAGTGCTAAAGGAAACTTTAGGATTATATGGGGAAGGAGTTGTCAAATCTCTACTTGATGAACTTTTGGTCAATCTGGGTACCATTTATATTATTGATCGTTTTTTATGTCTCATCATTGGCGGATGAACTTTTCGGACTACAAACAAATACTTGCGGCACTGTAATAAGGAGTAAGGGGTCACATACCTTTTAAAAGATGAAAATAATCAAAAATAGTGAGCTCTTTAAAGCTCTATAATTTTTTTATTATTGCCAGATGAAATTTTTGGCCCATTGCACTAAAATATTTCAAAGCCGTTTCAATATCTATTTTTAATTGATCCCGAATGAAATGCCATGATAGTTTATTTATTAAATCGTGATCGGCCGTTTCAATTCTATGAAGCAAGCAATACCCTTAAATCTGACGGCATTAGAATCAATTTCCTTTTCCAAACCCAATTCTGAAACTATACCCACGAATTGCTTTGATTTCCTATAGTAGATTTAAATGCTTTTCCTGGTCAGTTTTTCCAGGTGTATCAGAAGTTTGTAAAAGCCTTATCCAATACCGTCGTAAAACAATACCAAACCCTTTGCTGTATTCGTCGGATATAAGGTAGATGCACTGAGTCCCCAACCATGAATCTTCTTTTCAGAAAATCTAAGTCAAATGTGTATAAAGTTCCTTGTGCTATTGTTGCATAATCTATGAGTTGGAGTGGAGGGAACTATGATACAGTAAAAGTTAAAATCATCTTGAGAAACTGCACCAGTCGAGTTGTCTGTACTCGTTTCTGTGGGTTTACAGAGGTATTCGAACATTCTCATCTGGAGTTATCTCTATGAAACCTGCACATTTTGTCGGGAGGACAGTTGCACACACTGTTCTGTATTCTGGATGTACTCCAGGTAAGCGCCGTGTCTGGCCTGTGCCCGATAACTGGCACACTGCCTCTTTTGTTGTACTCCGTAGTGGGTGGAGGCACGCCAGGAGGAAGTCTTCTCCCTGAGCCCTTGAGTCTCTTAGATTCGAGTTTTAACAGGTGCAGGTTTCTTTTCAAGAGATTTTCTTTACTAAATCCAATGGAAGAATTAGCCGATTCGGCAACAATAAACCTCTGACGGTCTTTAATTCACTTTCTTGCTTCAAACTTATTTAATGTCGTGGGGTGCAATGTAGATCTACCTCCTCGTGGTGCCTCCCGGTAACGCATTTTGCGGCTAAATGATCTACATTCTGGTCTACCGAGATGTGTCTATGAACATTTGGAAAAAGTTCTTTTTCTGAGACTTTTATTGAATCTTTATTTCTTAGTACTACGATACACCTTTCCGACGTTTACTGGCATGCCAGTGGGAAACTTCAATAGCTTATGTCAAGCTCCTTAGCTAAAGGAATCTTTCTTGTCTTAAAACTCGCTAGGTAGATATTCATCTAGAGTTTCTTGCTACGTGAGTGTTTGTGCGGCTCCTTCAGATTTGCGCTTCTTTTTGCTCGTTAATTCCTGGTAAAGAGCACTGACTTGGATCGAGGGAATCATTTCTATTTTGGTTTCAGATTTTGTAAAGGTGAAAATTAATTATGGGTTTTTTTGGATCATAGACAAATCTGGCTAAACTGTAAGTGTGAAAAATCTCAAGAATCTGGTCCTAATCCAGAGGTATATCTGGCCTGAGCCCTTGAGTCTCTTTTTGTACTCCGATTCGAGTTTTAACAGGTGCAGGTTTCTTTTCAAGAGATTTTCTTTACTAAATCCAATGGAAGAATTAGCCGATTCGGCAACAATAAACCTCTGACGGTCTTTAATTCACTTTCTTGCTTCAAACTTATTTAATGTCGTGGGGTGCAATGTAGATCTACCTCCTCGTGGTGCATCCTGGTAACGCATTTTGCGGCTAAATGATCTACATTTTGGTCTACCGAGATGTGTCTATGAACATTTGGAAAAAGTTCTTTTTTTCTGAGACTTTTATTGAATCTTTATTGCTTAGTACTACGATACACCTTTCCGACGTTTACTGGCATGCCAGTGGGAAACTTCAATAACTTATGTCAAGCTCCTTAGCTAAAGGAATCTTTCTTGTCTTAAAACTCGCTAGGTAGGTATTCATCTAGAGTTTCTTGCTACGTGAGTGTTTGCGGCTAAAGATTTACGCTTCTTTTTGCTCGTTAATTCATCTTGAGTGTAAAAGCACCAGTCGAGTTGGATCTGAATCATTTCTATTTTGGTTTCAGATTTTGTAAAGGTGAAAATTAATTATGGGTTTTTTGGAGGCAGTTGCACAGACAAATCTGGCTAAACTGTAAGTGTGAAAAATCTCAAGAATCTGGTCCTAATCCAGAGGTATATTTCAGAGCCCTTGAGTCTCTTAGATTCGAGTTTTAACAGGTGCAGGTTTCTTTTCAAGAGATTTTCTTTACTAAATCCAATGGAAGAATTAGCCGATTCGGCAACAATAAACCTCTGACGGTCTTTAATTCACTTTCTTGCTTCAAACTTATTTAATGTCGTGGGGTGCAATGTAGATCTACCTCCTCGTGGTGCATCCTGGTAACGCATTTTGCGGCTAAATGATCTACATTCTGGTCTACCGAGATGTGTCTATGAACATTTGGAAAAAGTTCTTTTTCTGAGACTTTTATTGAATCTTTATTGCTTAGTACTACGATACACCTTTCCGACGTTTACTGGCATGCCAGTGGGAATTTTCAATAACTTATGTCAAGCTCCTTAGCTAAAGGAATCTTTCTTGTCTTAAAACTCGCTAGGTAGGTATTCATCTAGTTTCTTGATACGTGAGTGTTTGTGGGAACTTCAGATTTACGCTAAAAGTTTTTCTTGAGAAACTGCACCAGTCGAGTTGTCTGCTTTCTGTTAATTCCTGGTAAAGAGCACTGACTTATCGAGGGAATCATTTCTATTTTGGTTTCAGATTTTGTAAAGGTGAAAATTAATTATGTTCTTTATTTGGATGCAAGAGACAAATCTCTGGCTAAACTGTAAGCCCGAAAAATATCAAGAATCTGGTCCTAGTGAGTGGAGGCAGGGAGGAATCTTCAGAGCCCTTGAGTCTCTTAGATTCGAGTTTTAACAGGTGCAGGTTTCTTTTCAAGAGATTTTCTTTACTAAATCCAATGGAAGAATTAGCCGATTCGGCAACAATAAACCTCTGACGGTCTTTAATTCACTTTCTTGCTTCAAACTTATTTAATGTCGTGGGGTGCAATGTAGATCTACCTCCTCGTGGTGCATCCTGGTAACGCATTTTGCGGCTAAATGATCTACATTTTGGTCTACCGAGATGTGTCTATGAACATTTGGAAAAAGTTCTTTTTCTGAAACTTTTATTGAATCTTTATTGCTTAGTACTACAATACACCTTTCCGACGATTACTGGCATGCCAGTGGGAAACTTCAATAGCTTATGTCAAGCTCCTTAGCTAAAGGAATCTTTCTTGTCTTAAAACTCGCTAGGTAGATATTCATCTAGAGTTTCTTGATACGTGAGAATTGCATAATTGCTATTGTTGCATAATCTATGAGTTGGAGTGGAGGGAACTATGATACAGTAAATTCCTTAATATCATCTTGAGAAACTGCACCAGTCAGTTGTCTGTTTTGGTTTCTGTTTTGGGTTTACAGAGGTATTCGAACATTCTCATCTGGGAGTTATCTCTATGAAACCTGCACATTTTGTCGAAAGGACAGTTGCACACACTGTACTTTATTCTGGATGTACTCAGGTAGCCCGTGTCTGGCCTGTTCCCGATAACTGGCACACTGCCTTTTTTTGTAGATTTTCTCCGTAGTGGGTGGAAGCACGCCATTAGCCGAATATGATGCAACAATAAACCTGCGACGGTCTTTAATTCACCACTTCCATTGATCAGAGCTCAAACACTTACGTTTAATTTTTTTTCAAACTTATCTTGTCGTTACAAATAATCTAAAAGTCCTCGTGGTGCATTTGCTTTTTAAAGCTTTCAAGAAATGATCTAAATCAGTCTAAGAAAATTAGTTTTGAAAATTTCTTTTCTGAAACGACTTTTATTGAATCTTTTATTTATTAGTACTACGATACACCTTTCCGACGTTTACTGGCATGCCAGTGGGAAAGTCAATAACTTATGTCAAGCTCGACTCTGTGGAATATTCTTGTCTTAAAACTGGCGCTAGGGGTATTCAATAGAGTTTCTAGGCCAAATGAAAGTGAGTAAAAGATACTCGTCTTCTCATCCAGAATAAAATTTCGCCCTTTAAATCTTAAGATACACTAAAAGTTAAAATTTCATCTTGGTTTCAGATTTTGTAAAGTCGAAAATTAATGTATGGGTTTTTTTGGGCAAATATTCGTACATTGCCATTTGGAAAATATCAAGAATCTGGTCCGCCCTTTTTGTCGAGAGGACATAGTACACAGTCTCTTAGATTCGAGTTTTAACAGGTGCGGGTTTCTTTTCAAGAGATTTTCTTTACTAAATGCAATGGAAGAATTTCCAGCCGTTTCAATAAACCTCTATGACGGTCTTTAATTCAAGCCATGAAACTTATTTATTTATTAAATCGTGATCGGCCTTCGTGGTGCACCTGGTAACGCATTTTGCGGCATTAAATGAATTTCCATTTTGGTCTAACCCAATTCTGAAACTTTGGAAAAAGTTTGCTTTGATTTCTATAGTAGATTTTGCTATTTCCTGGTCAGTTTTTTTGTATCATTTGTAAAAGCTTTATCCAATACTCGATAAACCAATACCAAACCCTTTACTGTATGCCAGTCGGAAATTCAATAGCTAGATGTCAAGCTCCTTAGTCAAATGAATCTTTCTTTTCTTAAAATCTAAGTATTCAAATGTTCTTGTATAAAGTTCCATAATTGCTATTGTTGCATAATCTATGAGTTGGAGTGGAGGGAACTATGATACAGTAAAAGTTAAAATCATCTTGAGAAACTGCACCAGTCGAGTTGTCTGTACTCGTTTCTGTGGGTTTACAGAGGTATTCGAACATTCTCATCTGGTGTTATCGCTATGAAACCTGCACATTTTGTCGGGAGGACAGTTGCACACACTGTTCTGTATTCTGGATGCACTCCAGGTAAGCGCCGTGTCTGGCCTGTGCCCGATAACTGGCACACTGCCTCTTTTGTTGTACTCCGTAGTGGGTGGAGGCACGCCAGGAGGAAGCTCCCCGAGCCTCTTAGATTCCCAGTTTTAACAGGTGCAGGTTTCTTTTCAAGAGATTTTCTTTAATAAATCCAATGGAAGAATTAGCCGATTTGGCAACAATAAACCTTAAACGGTCTTTAATTCACATTTTGCTTCAAACTTATTTAATGTCGTTGCAATGTAGATCTAAAACCAAAATGCATCCTGGTAACGCATTTTGCGGCTAAATGATCTTTCTTGTCTAAACGAGATGTGTCTATGAACATTTGGAAAAAGTTCTTTTTCTGAGACTTTTATTGAATCTTTATTGCTTAGTACTACGATACACCCTTCCGACGTTACTGGCATGCCAGTGGGAAACTTCAATAGCTTAAGTCAAGCTCCTTAGCTAAAGGAATCATTCTTGTCTTAAAACTGGCTACATAGGTATTCATCTAGAGTTTCTTGCTACGTGAGTGTTTGTGCGGCTTCTTCAGATTTTCGCTTCTTTTTGCTCGTTAATTCGGTAAAGAGCACTCATCTTGGATCGAGGGAATCATTTCTATTTTGGTTACAGATTTTGTAAAGGTGAAAATTAATTATGGGTTTTTTTGGGGCATTACAAATCTGGCTAAACTGTAAGTGTGAAAAATCTCAAGAATCTGGTCCTAATCCAGAGGTATATTTCAGAGCCCTTGAGTCTCTTAGATTCGAGTTTTAACAGGTGCAGGTTTCTTTTCAAGAGATTTTCTTTACTAAATCCAATGGAAGAATTAGCCGATTTATTAACAATAAACCTGATGACGGTCTTTAATTCACTTTCTTGCTTCAAACTTATTTATTGTCGTGGGGTGCAATGTAGATCTACCTCCTCGTGGTGCATCCTAGTAACGCATTTTGCGGCTAAATGATCTACATTCTGGTCTACTGCGATGTGTCTATGAACATTTGGAAACAGTTCTTTTTCTGAGACTTTTATTGAATCTTTATTGCTTAGTACTACGATACACCTTTCCGACGTTTACTGGCATGCCAGTGGGAAACTTCAATAACTTATGTCAAGCTCCTTAGCTAAAGGAATCTTTCTTGTCTTAAAACTCGCTAGGTAGGTATTCATCTAGAGTTTCTTGCTACGTGAGTTGCTTGTGCTATTGTTGCATAATCTATGAGTTGGAGTGGAGGGAACTATGATACAGTAAAAGTTAAAATCATCTTGAGAAACTGCACCAGTCGAGTTGTCTGTACTCGTTTCTGTGGGTTTACAGAGGTATTCGAACATTCTCATCTGGAGTTATCTCTATGAAACCTGCACATTTTGTCGGGAGGACAGTTGCACACACTGTTCTGTATTCTGGATGCACTTTTTGGGTAAGCGCCGTGTCTGGCCTGTGCCCGATAACTGGCACACTGCCTCTTTTGTTGTACTCCGTAGTGAGTGGAGGCACGCCAGGAGGAAGTCTTCTCCCTGAGCCTCTTAGATTCGAGTTTTAACAGGTGCAGGTTTCTTTTCAAGAGATTTTCTTTAATAAATCCAATGGAAGAATTAGCCGATTTGGCAACAATAAACCTCTGACGGTCTTTAATTCACTTTCTTGCTTCAAACTTATTTAATGTCGTGGGGTGCAATGTAGATCTACCTCCTCGTGGTGCATCCTGGTAACGCATTTTGCGGCTAAATGATCTTTATTCTCGTCTACCGATATGTGTCTATGAACATTTGGAAAAAGTTCTTTTTCTGAAACTTTTATTGAATCTTTATTGCTTAGTACTACGATACACCTTTCCGACGATTACTGGCATGCCAGTGGGAAACTTTAATAACTTATGTCAAGCTCCTTAGCTAAAGGAATCTTTCTTGTCTTAAAACTCGCTAGGTAGGTATTCATCTAGAGTTTCTTGCTACGTGAGTGTTTGTGCGGCTCCTTCAGATTTACGCTTCTTTTTGCTCGTTAATTCCTGGTAAAGAGCACTGACTTGGATCGAGGGAATCATTTCTATTTTGGTTTCAGATTTTGTAAAGGTGAAAATTAATTATGGGTTTTTTTGGCGCAAGAGACAAATCTGGCTAAACTGTAAGTGTGAAAAATCTCAAGAATCTGGTCCTAATCCAGAGGTATATTTCAGAGCCCTTGAGTCTCTTAGATTCGAGTTTTAACAGGTGCAGGTTTCTTTTCAAGAGATTTTCTTTACTAAATCCAATGGAAGAATTAGCCGATTCGGCAACAATAAACCTCTGACGGTCTTTAATTCACTTTCTTGCTTCAAACTTATTTAATGTTGTGGGGTGCAATGTAGATCTACCTCCTCGTGGTGCATCCTGGTAACGCATTTTGCGGCTAAATGATCTACATTTTGGTCTACCGAGATGTGTCTATGAACATTTGGAAAAAGTTCTTTTTCTGAGACTTTTATTGAATCTTTTTTGCTTAGTACTACGATACACCTTTCCGACGTTTACTGGCATGCCAGTGGGAAACTTCAATAGCTTATGTCAAGCTCCTTAGTCAAAGGAATCTTTCTTGTCTTAAAACTGGCTAGGTAGATATTCATCTAGAGTTTCTTGATACGTGAGAATTGCATAATTGCTATTGTTGCATAATCTATGAGTTGGAGTGGAGGGAACTATGATACAGTAAAAGTTAAAATCATCTTGAGAAACTGCACCAGTCAAGTTGTCTGTACTTGTTTCTGTGGGTTTACAGAGGTATTCGAACATTCTCATCTGGAGTTATCTCTATGAAACCTGCACATTTTGTCGAAAGGACAGTTGCACACACTGTACTTTATTCTGGATGTACTCCAGGTAAGCGCCGTGTCTGGCCTGTGCCCGATAACTGGCACACTGCCTCTTTTGTTGTACTCCGTAGTGGGTGGAGGCACGCCAGGAGGAAGATCCGAATATGATGCGACCGGATAAAGGCCTTTTAATACCCACCACTCTTACCATTGATCAGAGCTCTAACACTACACGTTTTTTTTTTTATCTTGTCGTTACATAATAATTAAAAGTCCCGAAAATCGACATTTGCAATTTTTAAAGCTCTTCAAGGAATTCGAAAACCAAAATCAGTAAAGAAAATTAGTTCCGATTATTTTCTTGTCGAAACGGCATGTGTTATTCAATCTAAATGGTATTTATCCGCTAGAACATTCCTTGACTCTCGCCTCCTCGTTACTTACCATAAATCTGGAACTCGAGTCGAATTTTAAGTCGACTCTGTGGATATTCTTTCAAACAACAGTGGCACATGGTCTTTGAAATAGTACTTATAGGCCAAATGAAAGCGGTAAAAGATACTCGTCTTCTCATCCAGAATAAAATTTCGAACCCTTTTGAAATCTTATGATACAATAAAAGTTAAAATCATCTTGAGTGTCTAAACTGCACCAGTCGAGTTGGCTGTACTCCTTTCTGTGGGCTTACAGAGGTATTCGTACATTGCCATTTGGATATTATCTCTATGAAACCCGCCCTTTTTGTCGAGAGGACAGTAGTACACACTCTACTTAGTTAGCGTCGGGTCTGGCTTTCGCCAGATGACCGGCCCATTGCACTAAAATTTCCAGCCGTTTCAATATCTATGATCCCGAATGAAAGCCATGATAGTTTATTTATTAAATCGTGATCGGCTTGAAGCACAATACCCCTACGGCATTAGAATCAATTTCCTTTTCCAAACCCAATTCTGAAACTATACCCACGAATTGCTTTGATTTCCTATAGTAGATTTAAATGCTTTTCCTGGTCAGTTTTTCCAGGTGTATCAGAAGTTTGTAAAAGCCTTATCCAATACCGTCGTAAAACAATACCAAACCCTTTGCTGTATTCGGATATATAGAGATGCACACTGAGTCCCCAACCATGAATCTTCTTTTCAGAAAATCTAAGTCAAATGTGTATAAAGTTCCTTGTGCTATTGTTGCATAATCTATGAGTTGGAGTGGAGGGAACTATGATACAGTAAAAGTTAAAATCATCTTGAGAAACTGCACCAGTCGAGTTGTCTGTACTCGTTTCTGTGGGTTTACAGAGGTATTCGAACATTCTCATCTGGTGTTATCGCTATGAAACCTGCACATTTTGTCGGGAGGACAGTTGCACACACTGTTCTGTATTCTGGATGCACTCCAGGTAAGCGCCGTGTCTGGCCTGTGCCCGATAACTGGCACACTGCCTCTTTTGTTGTACTCCGTAGTGAGTGTGGAGGCACGCCAGGAGGAAGTCTTCTCCCTGAGCCTCTTAGATTCGAGTTTTAACAGGTGCAGGTTTCTTTTCAAGAGATTTTCTTTAATAAATCCAATGGAAGAATTAGCCGATTTGGCAACAATAAACCTCTGACGGTCTTTAATTCACTTTCTTGCTTCAAACTTATTTAATGTCGTGGGGTGCAATGTAGATCTACCTCCTCGTGGTGCATCCTGGTAACGCATTTTGCGGCTAAATGATCTTTATTCTCGTCTACCGATATGTGTCTATGAACATTTGGAAAAAGTTCTTTTTCTGAAACATTTATTGAATCTTTATTGCTTAGTACTACGATACACCTTTCCGACGATTACTGGCATGCCAGTGGGAAACTTCAATAGCTTATGTCAAGCTCCTTAGCTAAAGGAATCATTCTTGTCTAAAAACTCGCTAAGTAGATATTCATCTAGAGTTTCTTGCTACGTGAGTGTTTGTGCGGCTCCTTCAGATTTACGCTTCTTTTTGCTCGTTAATTCCTGGTAAAGAGCACAGACTTGGATCGAGGGAATCATTTCTATTTTGGTTACAGATTTTGTAAAGGTGAAAATTAATTATGTGGTTTTTTTGGATCAAGAGACAAATCTGGCTAAACTGTAAGTGTGAAAAATCTCAAGAATCTGGTCCTAATCCAGAGGTATATTTCAGAGCCCTTGAGTCTCTTAGATTCGAGTTTTAACAGGTGCAGGTTTCTTTTCAAGAGATTTTCTTTACTAAATCCAATGGAAGAATTAGCCGAATCGGCAACAATAAACCTCTCACGGTCTTTAATTCACTTTCTTGCTTCAAACTTATTTAATGTCGTGGGGTGCAATGTAGATCTACCTCCTCGTGGTGCATCCTGGTAACGCATTTGCGGCTAAATGATCTACATTTTGGTCTACCGAGATGTGTCTGTGAACATTTGGAAAAAGTTCTTTTTCTGAGACTTTTATTGAATCTTTTTTGCTTAGTACTACGATACACCTTTCCGACGTTTACTGGCATGCCAGTGGGAAACTTTAATAACTTATGTCAAGCTCCTTAGCTAAAGGAATCTTTCTTGTCTTAAAACTCGCTAGGTAGGTATTCATCTAGAGTTTCTTGCTACGTGAGAGTGTGCGGCCTTCAGATTTACGCTTCTTTTTGCTCGTTAATTCCTGGTAAAGAGCACTGACTTGGATCGAGGGAATCATTTCTATTTTGGTTTCAGATTTTGTAAAGGTGAAAATTAATTATGGGTTTTTTTTGCGCAAGAGACAAATCTCGCTAAACTGTAAGGGTGAAAAATATCAAAAATCTGGTCCTATTCCGGAGGGATATCTCAGAACCCTTGAGTCTCTTAGATTCGAGTTTTAACAGGTGCAGGTTTCTTTTCAAGAGATTTTCTTTACTAAATCCAATGGAAGAATTAGCCGATTCGGCAACAATAAACCTCTGACGGTCTTTAATTCACTTTCTTGCTTCAAACTTATTTAATGTTGTGGGGTGCAATGTAGATCTACCTCCTCGTGGTGCATCCTGGTAACGCATTTTGCGGCTAAATGATCTACATTTTGGTCTACCGAGATGTGTCTATGAACATTTGGAAAAAGTTCTTTTTCTGAGACTTTTATTGAATCTTTATTTCTTAGTACTACGATACACCTTTTCGACGTTTACTGGCATGCCAGTGGGAAACTTCAATAGCTTATGTCAAGCTCCTTAGTCAAAGGAATCTTTCTTGTCTTAAAACTGGCTAGGTAGATATTCATCTAGAGTTTCTTGATACGTGAGAATTGCATAATTGCTATTGTTGCATAATCTATGAGTTGGAGTGGAGGGAACTATGATACAGTAAAAGTTAATATCATCTTGAGAAACTGCACCAGTCGAGTTGTCTGTACTCGTTTCTGTGGGTTTACAGAGGTATTCGAACATTCTCATCTGGAGTTATCTCTATGAAACCTGCACATTTTGTCGAAAGGACAGTTGCACACACTGTACTTTATTCTGGATGTACTCCAGGTAAGCGCCGTGTCTGGCCTGTGCCCGATAACTGGCACACTGCCTCTTTTGTTGTACTCCGTAGTGGGTGGAGGCACGCCAGGAGGAAGATCCGAATATGATGCGACCGGATAAAGGCCTTTTAATACCCACCACTCTTACCATTGATCAGAGCTCTAACACTACACGTTTTTTTTTATCTTGTCGTTACATAATAATTAAAAGTCCCGAAAATCGACATTTGCAATTTTTAAAGCTCTTCAAGGAATTCGAAAACCAAAATCAGTAAAGAAAATTAGTTCCGATTATTTTCTTGTCGAAACGGCATGTGTTATTCAATCTAAATGGTATTTATCCGCTAGAACATTCCTTGACTCTCGCCTCCTCGTTACTTACCATAAATCTGGAACTCGAGTCGAATTTTAAGTCGACTCTGTGGATATTCTTTCAAACAACAGTGGCACATGGTCTTTGAAATAGTACTTATAGGCCAAATGAAAGCGGTAAAAGATACTCGTCTTCTCATCCAGAATAAAATTTCGAACCCTTTTGAAATCTTATGATACAATAAAAGTTAAAATCATCTTGAGTGTCTAAACTGCACCAGTCGAGTTGGCTGTACTCTTCTGTGGGCTTACAGAGGTATTCGTACATTGCCATTTGGATATTATCTCTATGAAACCCGCCCTTTTTGTCGAGAGGACAGTAGTACACACTCTACTTAGTTAGCGTCGGGTCTGGCTTTCGCCAGATGACCGGCCCATTGCACTAAAATTTCCAGCCGTTTCAATATCTATGATCCCGAATGAAAGCCATGATAGTTTATTTATTAAATCGTGATCGGCTTGAAGCACAATACCCCTACGGCATTAGAATCAATTTCCTTTTCCAAACCCAATTCTGAAACTATACCCACGAATTGCTTTGATTTCCTATAGTAGATTTAAATGCTTTTCCTGGTCAGTTTTTCCAGGTGTATCAGAAGTTTGTAAAAGCCTTATCCAATACCGTCGTAAAACAATACCAAACCCTTTGCTGTATTCGTCGGATATAAGGTAGATGCACTGAGTCCCCAACCATGAATCTTCTTTTCAGAAAATCTAAGTCAAATGTGTATAAAGTTCCTTGTGCTATTGTTGCATAATCTATGAGTTGGAGTGGAGGGAACTATGATACAGTAAAAGTTAAAATCATCTTGAGAAACTGCACCAGTCGAGTTGTCTGTACTCGTTTCTGTGGGTTTACAGAGGTATTCGAACATTCTCATCTGGTGTTATCGCTATGAAACCTGCACATTTTGTCGGGAGGACAGTTGCACACACTGTTCTGTATTCTGGATGCACTCCAGGTAAGCGCCGTGTCTGGCCTGTGCCCGATAACTGGCACACTGCCTCTTTTGTTGTACTCCGTAGTGAGTGGAGGCACGCCAGGAGGAAGTCTTCTCCCTGAGCCTCTTAGATTCGAGTTTTAACAGGTGCAGGTTTCTTTTCAAGAGATTTTCTTTAATAAATCCAATGGAAGAATTAGCCGATTTGGCAACAATAAACCTCTGACGGTCTTTAATTCACTTTCTTGCTTCAAACTTATTTAATGTCGTGGGGTGCAATGTAGATCTACCTCCTCGTGGTGCATCCTGGTAACGCATTTTGCGGCTAAATGATCTTTATTCTCGTCTACCGATATGTGTCTATGAACATTTGGAAAAAGTTCTTTTTCTGAAACATTTATTGAATCTTTATTGCTTAGTACTACGATACACCTTTCCGACGATTACTGGCATGCCAGTGGGAATTTTCAATAACTTATGTCAAGCTCCTTAGCTAAAGGAATCTTTCTTGTCTTAAAACTCGCTAGGTAGGTATTCATCTAGAGTTTCTTGCTACGTGAGTGTTTGTGCGGCTCCTTCAGATTTACGCTTCTTTTTGCTCGTTAATTCCTGGTAAAGAGCACTGACTTGGATCGAGGGAATCATTTCTATTTTGGTTACAGATTTTGTAAAGGTGAAAATTAATTATGTGGATTTTTGGTGCAAGAGACAAATCTGGCTAAACTGTAAGTGTGAAAAATCTCAAGAATCTGGTCCTAATCCAGAGGTATATTTCAGAGCCCTTGAGTCTCTTAGATTCGAGTTTTAACAGGTGCAGGTTTCTTTTCAAGAGATTTTCTTTACTAAATCCAATGGAAGAATTAGCCGAATCGGCAACAATAAACCTCTCACGGTCTTTAATTCACTTTCTTGCTTCAAACTTATTTAATGTCGTGGGGTGCAATGTAGATCTACCTCCTCGTGGTGCATCCTGGTAACGCATTTGCGGCTAAATGATCTACATTTTGGTCTACCGAGATGTGTCTGTGAACATTTGGAAAAAGTTCTTTTTCTGAGACTTTTATTGAATCTTTTTTGCTTAGTACTACGATACACCTTTCCGACGTTTACTGGCATGCCAGTGGGAAACTTTAATAACTTATGTCAAGCTCCTTAGCTAAAGGAATCTTTCTTGTCTTAAAACTCGCTAGGTAGGTATTCATCTAGAGTTTCTTGCTACGTGAGTGTGCGGCTCCTTCAGATTTACGCTTCTTTTTGCTCGTTAATTCCTGGTAAAGAGCACTGACTTGGATCGAGGGAATCATTTCTATTTTGGTTTCAGATTTTGTAAAGGTGAAAATTAATTATGGGTTTTTTTGGCGCAAGAGACAAATCTCGCTAAACTGTAAGGGTGAAAAATATCAAGAATCTGGTCCTATTCCGGAGGGATATCTCAGAACCCTTGAGTCTCTTAGATTCGAGTTTTAACAGGTGCAGGTTTCTTTTCAAGAGATTTTCTTTACTAAATCCAATGGAAGAATTAGCCGATTCGGCAACAATAAACCTCTGACGGTCTTTAATTCACTTTCTTGCTTCAAACTTATTTAATGTCGTGGGGAGCAATGTAGATCTACCTCCTCGTGGTGCCTCCCGGTAACGCATTTTGCGGCTAAATGATCTACATTCTGTTCTACCGAGATGTGTCTATGAACATTTGGAAAAAGTTCTTTTTCTGAGACTTTTATTGAATCTTTATTTCTTAGTACTACGATACACCTTTTCGACGTTTACTGGCATGCCAGTGGGAAACTTCAATAGCTTATGTCAAGCTCCTTAGTCAAAGGAATCTTTCTTGTCTTAAAACTGGCTAGGTAGATATTCATCTAGAGTTTCTTGATACGTGAGAATTGCATAATTGCTATTGTTGCATAATCTATGAGTTGGAGTGGAGGGAACTATGATACAGTAAAAGTTAATATCATCTTGAGAAACTGCACCAGTCGAGTTGTCTGTACTCGTTTCTGTGGGTTTACAGAGGTATTCGAACATTCTCATCTGGAGTTATCTCTATGAAACCTGCACATTTTGTCGAAAGGACAGTTGCACACACTGTACTTTATTCTGGATGTACTCCAGGTAAGCGCCGTGTCTGGCCTGTGCCCGATAACTGGCACACTGCCTCTTTTGTTGTACTCCGTAGTGGGTGGAGGCACGCCAGGAGGAAGATCCGAATATGATGCGACCGGATAAAGGCCTTTTAATACCCACCACTCTTACCATTGATCAGAGCTCTAACACTACACGTTTTTTTTTTATCTTGTCGTTACATAATAATTAAAAGTCCCGAAAATCGACATTTGCAATTTTTAAAGCTCTTCAAGGAATTCGAAAACCAAAATCAGTAAAGAAAATTAGTTCCGATTATTTTCTTGTCGAAACGGCATGTGTTATTCAATCTAAATGGTATTTATCCGCTAGAACATTCCTTGACTCTCGCCTCCTCGTTACTTACCATAAATCTGGAACTCGAGTCGAATTTTAAGTCGACTCTGTGGATATTCTTTCAAACAACAGTGGCACATGGTCTTTGAAATAGTACTTATAGGCCAAATGAAAGCGGTAAAAGATACTCGTCTTCTCATCCAGAATAAAATTTCGAACCCTTTTGAAATCTTATGATACAATAAAAGTTAAAATCATCTTGAGTGTCTAAACTGCACCAGTCGAGTTGGCTGTACTCCTTTCTGTGGGCTTACAGAGGTATTCGTACATTGCCATTTGGATATTATCTCTATGAAACCCGCCCTTTTTGTCGAGAGGACAGTAGTACACACTCTACTTAGTTAGCGTCGGGTCTGGCTTTCGCCAGATGACCGGCCCATTGCACTAAAATTTCCAGCCGTTTCAATATCTATGATCCCGAATGAAAGCCATGATAGTTTATTTATTAAATCGTGATCGGCTTGAAGCACAATACCCCTACGGCATTAGAATCAATTTCCTTTTCCAAACCCAATTCTGAAACTATACCCACGAATTGCTTTGATTTCCTATAGTAGATTTAAATGCTTTTCCTGGTCAGTTTTTCCAGGTGTATCAGAAGTTTGTAAAAGCCTTATCCAATACCGTCGTAAAACAATACCAAACCCTTTGCTGTATTCGTCGGATATAAGGTAGATGCACTGAGTCCCCAACCATGAATCTTCTTTTCAGAAAATCTAAGTCAAATGTGTATAAAGTTCCTTGTGCTATTGTTGCATAATCTATGAGTTGGAGTGGAGGGAACTATGATACAGTAAAAGTTAAAATCATCTTGAGAAACTGCACCAGTCGAGTTGTCTGTACTCGTTTCTGTGGGTTTACAGAGGTATTCGAACATTCTCATCTGGTGTTATCGCTATGAAACCTGCACATTTTGTCGGGAGGACAGTTGCACACACTGTTCTGTATTCTGGATGCACTCCAGGTAAGCGCCGTGTCTGGCCTGTGCCCGATAACTGGCACACTGCCTCTTTTGTTGTACTCCGTAGTGAGTGGAGGCACGCCAGGAGGAAGTCTTCTCCCTGAGCCTCTTAGATTCGAGTTTTAACAGGTGCAGGTTTCTTTTCAAGAGATTTTCTTTAATAAATCCAATGGAAGAATTAGCCGATTTGGCAACAATAAACCTCTGACGGTCTTTAATTCACTTTCTTGCTTCAAACTTATTTAATGTCGTGGGGTGCAATGTAGATCTACCTCCTCGTGGTGCATCCTGGTAACGCATTTTGCGGCTAAATGATCTTTATTCTCGTCTACCGATATGTGTCTATGAACATTTGGAAAAAGTTCTTTTTCTGAAACATTTATTGAATCTTTATTGCTTAGTACTACGATACACCTTTCCGACGATTACTGGCATGCCAGTGGGAAACTTCAATAGCTTATGTCAAGCTCCTTAGCTAAAGGAATCATTCTTGTCTAAAAACTCGCTAAGTAGATATTCATCTAGAGTTTCTTGCTACGTGAGTGTTTGTGCGGCTCCTTCAGATTTGCGCTTCTTTTTGCTCGTTAATTCCTGGTAAAGAGCACAGACTTGGATCGAGGGAATCATTTCTATTTTGGTTTCAGATTTTGTAAAGGTGAAAATTAATTATGGGTTTTTTTGGATCATAGACAAATCTGGCTAAACTGTAAGTGTGAAAAATCTCAAGAATCTGGTCCTAATCCAGAGGTATATTTCAGAGCCCTTGAGTCTCTTAGATTCGAGTTTTAACAGGTGCAGGTTTCTTTTCAAGAGATTTTCTTTACTAAATCCAATGGAAGAATTAGCCGAATCGGCAACAATAAACCTCTGACGGTCTTTAATTCACTTTCTTGCTTCAAACTTATTTAATGTCGTGGGGTGCAATGTAGATCTACCTCCTCGTGGTGCATCCTGGTAACGCATTTTGCGGCTAAATGATCTACATTTTGGTCTACCGAGATGTGTCTATGAACATTTGGAAAAAGTTCTTTTTCTGAGACTTTTATTGAATCTTTTTTGCTTAGTACTACGATACACCTTTCCGACGTTTACTGGCATGCCAGTGGGAAACTTTAATAACTTATGTCAAGCTCCTTAGCTAAAGGAATCTTTCTTGTCTTAAAACTCGCTAGGTAGGTATTCATCTAGAGTTTCTTGCTACGTGAGTGTGCGGCTCCTTCAGATTTACGCTTCTTTTTGCTCGTTAATTCCTGGTAAAGAGCACTGACTTGGATCGAGGGAATCATTTCTATTTTGGTTTCAGATTTTGTAAAGGTGAAAATTAATTATGGGTTTTTTTGGCGCAAGAGAGAAATCTCGCTAAACTGTAAGGGTGAAAAATATCAAGAATCTGGTCCTATTCCGGAGGGATATCTCAGAACCCTTGAGTCTCTTAGATTCGAGTTTTAACAGGTGCAGGTTTCTTTTCAAGAGATTTTCTTTACTAAATCCAATGGAAGAATTAGCCGATTCGGCAACAATAAACCTCTGACGGTCTTTAATTCACTTTCTTGCTTCAAACTTATTTAATGTCGTGGGGTGCAATGTAGATCTACCTCCTCGTGGTGCATCCTGGTAACGCATTTTGCGGCTAAATGATCTACATTTTGGTCTACCGAGATGTGTCTATGAACATTTGGAAAAAGTTCTTTTTCTGAGACTTTTATTGAATCTTTATTTCTTAGTACTACGATACACCTTTTCGACGTTTACTGGCATGCCAGTGGGAAACTTCAATAGCTTATGTCAAGCTCCTTAGTCAAAGGAATCTTTCTTGTCTTAAAACTGGCTAGGTAGATATTCAT